>MU216910.1:5016-22258 GCA_018584345.1 Thuja plicata | reverse complement strand
CTAAGTCAATGATATAACAAAATAATTCTTTTGAAAAAGCATAGTCCTTAAATCCATCCACATTGGAGTAATAATAAACCTATTTGAAAGTGTGGTATGGATTTTATAAGTTCAATGATCACCTCAAGATGAACTGGACAAGCTATGGTAAGAGAACAATTATCATTTATCCATACCTTCATGGAACCCCTTTCTCAACCGTAGTTTTGTTGCCAATAAGTTATCTCCCATTTTGATGTTGATTTAGCATTGTGAAATTGTAATGTCCCCTACTCAGATGCTATCAATTGTCAATGATTAACATACATTAGTATGCATCTAAATTGAATTTATTTTAAGAAACAATGAATAATTCAATTAATACATTTAGGCCCAATTCCTTCTTCTCTCTTAAACATTCCAACCTTAAGGAGGATGGGAATTTTCATGTCTCAGGGCACTTGACAACAATCTACAAGTAGGATTCCTCAAGGTATTAGAATTGCATGTTCGTACCCATCTCAAGATTTTTCCCTCAAGGCATTGAAAATACATATCTTTACACATCTTAGAATTCACCTATCTTGTGAGGATTTACTCCGCCTCTCCCGGATGACATAAACCTATCCTCTAAAGGGCTATGGTATGTGATTAAGAAATAGACTAAAGGAGATTGCTATTGCAATTAGAGGTGTTGTTGGAAATATTAATGAAGAATATGTTACAAGCAAGATGCTTAGAACACTGCTACTGATCTATGTCATCAGTGTGTCTTCTATTCAAGAGCTGAGATCCATTCCATAGATGGTTGTTACTTTGGATTCCACAATCGGTAAGCTAACTGCTTTTGAGCTAAATGATTTTGATAATAGTTTACCTGCTACTTCTAAGTTTGAATCTTCATTCAAATAATCCTTGACTATTGGGAAGTCTAGAGATTCTAGATGTAGTGATGGATATACAAGTAGTGCTAGTGAAAGGTTTCATAGTTGTAAGAGTGAGCTTGAAGATCTATATGCTGAAGATGAAAAGAATGAAGTTGAATTTGAAGCATTATTGGCTAGGAGACTACCAAGAGATAAAGGAAAGTACAGAGGTAAGTTACCTATGAAATGTTTTCATGCAACAAGATTGGTCACGTAGCTTCTAATTGTCCTAACAATAATGAGAAAAGAGATAACATAGACAACAACAAGACTGAGAACAAATTTTGAAGATTTAGAGATTTCAAGGACAAAGAAAAGAAAGCATGCGACATTTCTGGAGGAGGTTTATCTAATGATGACACCGATGAAGAATAAGAAGAATTTGTTTATGTTGCTATTAAAGATGAATCTAATGAAGAGAGGTACATTGAAGAAAAGGCTCTAATATCACAAGTGAGTAAAAATGATACATGGATTGTAGACAGTGGTTGCTCACACCACATGACTGGTGATACTAACAAGTTTATTACTTTGAAAGAGCATAATGGTGGTAATGTTAGATTTGGAAATGATGCCCCATATATTGTAAAGGGAAAAGGTTCTATATTTTATCTAAACAATACAAAGTGTGATGATGTCTATTGGGTTGAAGGCCAAAAATATAATATGTTAAGTGTGGCACAATTAAACAAGACTGGTCACCGACTGGAATTTCAAAACAAGGTTAAAGTATTTGATTAGAAGGGAAGTCTAATTACTACTGGAGGTCAATCTAAAGGTAAATTATTCTACCTTGATATATCCATAAAGAGTTTTCTATTTTCTAAGACTGAAGATGTATGGCTATGGCACAAAAGTCTATGTTATGTTAATTTTTAAAAAATTATCAAAATAAGTAAGAAGAACAAAGTAAGAGGTCTACCGAGTCTAGACAAACCTGAGAATGTAATGTGTAAAGGATGTCAAGTAGGTAAGATGACTAAATAAAACTTTATAAGCAAAACTATACTACACAAGGTATATTGGAATTGGTACACACCGACCTATGTGGTCCCATGAGAACACAGAGCTACTATGGAGATAGATACTTCATATTTTTTGTTGATGATTATTCTAGAATGATGTTGGTTATGATTTTAAAAGAAAAATATGATGCATTTCAAATGTTTAAGTGGTAGAAGGCAAGAGTTGAAAATGAAACAGGGAGACAAATGAAATTTCTGAGATCTGACAGAGGCAAAGAGTTTATATCTGATGAATTTACACTCTTCTGCAATGAACATGGTATACAGAGGCAAATGTTTGCACTAAGAACACCACAACAGAACGATATATCTTAAATGAGAAACAAAACCATTGTGGATTGTGCAATAACACTGATGATTGAGAATGGTATTTCCCAAACCTTCTAGAGAGAACCAGTTAGCACTGTTGCCTATACACTTAACTAAGTCCAACTGAATAAGGGAACAAACAAAACACCTTATGAGATCTGGTATAGACACAAACCAAATGTAAGTTACTTCAAAGTATTTAAAGATAGGTGTTATATTCTTAAAGATGTGCAAGAGATGGAAAGTTTGACTCTAAAGAAGATGAAGGAAACTTTTTGAGATGTTCTACTAAAAGAAAAGCTTGTAAATGTTTGAATAATAGTACTAACAAAATTGTAGAAAGTGCACATGTGAGGATTGATGAATTTGCAGAAAAGAATGATGAAGATAGAAAGAAAGAACCCGAAGATTATCAGAGATTTGTTTATGTACAAACCGAGATTCCTGACACCCTACCGAAAGAAAAAATAGAGGAAGAAGATGAGAAGAGAGAGCTTCCATCGAATGAGGGAAATAAAGAGATACCAATGGCTACCGAGCCCATATTGGAAAAGTATGTAAAGAGACAGCATTTACCGAGTAAAATAATTAGAGAGACGATTTATAGAGTTCAAACAAGAAGCAATGTAAGAGAAAACACATGTCTAATATCTAAAATTGAACCGAGAAAAGTAAAAGATGCTTTAGAAAGTGAAGATTGGATGAAAGAAATGAAGGAAGAGATAGATCGAATTCAAAAGAATAATACATGGACTTTGGTACCAAGACTAAAAGATAAGAACGTAATTGGTACTAAGTGGATTTTCATAAATAAGCTGGATGAGCATGGCAATGTAATCAGAAACAAGGTAAGATTAGTTTGCAAGGGGTATACACAAGAAGAATGAATTGACTATGATGAAAATTTTGCACCTGTTTCTAGATTGGAAGGAGTAAGGATTCTACTAGCATATATGGCTTATAAGGGATTCAAATTTTATCAAATGGATGTTAAGTTTGCATTTCTCAATGGTATTCTTGAAGAGGAATTATATATTGAACAAGCTGGAGGATTTGTTGAGAACACTAACTGAGACATGGTATGAAAATTACACAGAGCACTGTATGGCTTGAAACAAGCACCCCAAGCATGGTATGAGAGACTACATTCATATCTAATCAAAATAGGATTTCAAAGAACTAGTGAAAACAACAATGTGTATCTGAAATGTGATAGTAATAAAAAGGTTTTAATTTTTGAGATAATTTTTGATGACATTACCTTTGAAGGCAATGACACATTGTGAAGATCTTTTGTTAAGGAGTTTGAAATGTCTATGATTGGAGAGATTAAGTTCTTACTTGGAATTCAAATTTAACATGTAAACGATGGGATCTATATTACGTGCAAGAAAAATATATTAAGGAAATCCTAAAGACCTTTGGTATGGATGACTCAAAACTAGTTGGAACACCGATGGTCATTGGCTGCAAGTTATCTAAATAGGATGAGTCACAAGAAGTCAATGAGATACTCTACCGATCCATGATTGGTAAGTTGTAATATGTAGAGCACAACAAACCTAATATTTTATCATGCAATAGGACTTGTTTCAAGGGTTTCTTCTGATCCGAAGGAAACACATATATATGTCTCTAGTTAAGAGAATTTTTAGATATTTGAAAGGAACTGAAGATTTCAGCCTACTATACAATAAAGGAGGAAACTTTGACTTGAAAGTCTATACAAATGCTAATTGAGCTGGAAACATTGATGATAGAAATAATACAAGCAGAGGAGGATTCTTTTTAGGAGAAAGACTAGTTACATGGCTAAGCAAGAAACAAATTTGTATATCACATTCTACTACTGAGGCTAAGTATATTGCTGTATCTATGAATTGTGCAAATATTGTGTGGATCAAATATCTACTAGAAGGTATGCAAGAAGAGATCACTGATCTAGTCACTATTTATTGTGACAATACAAGTGCAATAAACATATCAATGAATCTGGTAATGCACTCAAAGACCAAGCACATATCTATCAAGTATCACTACTTGAGAGAGAAAGTACAAGACAAGCTTGTAATGTAGGAGTATGTGAATTCAAAAGAATAGCTTGTTGACATATTAGCCAAGCCACTACCGAAGGATGCTTTTAGTATCTCAGAGGTAAATTAGGGGTCCTACCCCTATCATACATTCATTAAATGCAAAAGGCATGTTGCATAAATTCTAGAACACATTAGAATATTTGAATTTTGAGTTGATGTTGAGTGATCACACATTAGGTGATGCCTGAAGTTGTTAAAGGAATTATGTATGCAAAGAGATATCAGTACATGAAAGGTATGATTCACTACTTGAACAAGATTTTGGGAGTATGGATCTTTGGCATTTTTTTTCAAAGAGGGAGAAGTACATAATTAATGACTCCACAAGGGATAAATAGGGAGAAGTAACTACAAGGAAGAAGAAAGTCATGAATATAAGTAAAGGAGACTAAATGAAAGAGGGAGAGTGTAATAGAAGGCAAAAAGGAAGAACAAGCTAAGATGTAGCAAAGATATTACAGAGAGATCAGAGTATACCATCATCAATTGATAGTGTTGCCATCAATTCCAAAGAGGGATATTGTTAACCAACTGATGGTAATGGTGATGAAGACCGAGTTTCAAAAGAATACAAGAAAGTAGAAAGATTAGATCAGTTGTTAGTTTGTCATTGATGTCAAGCAATTGATTTATGATTTATATTAAGATGCCATATAAATTGGAGAGGAAATTGATTGGGAAGATAATAGAGACCAAACAATGATAGCAAAATATTGATATAATTATTTCTTACTTAACATTTGATGTTGTTAAGTCGGTAAAGTAGAAAGGTCAAGTTGGTAAAGGAAACAACCTAGTTATCGAGCAATGAAGTGTTTGTCGGTCGAGCAAAGAAAAGATTGTTACCGAGCAAAGTTGACAACTGAGCAAGGTTGGTAACCAAGCAAAGTCAGATACCCAGTGAAGATATTCACTAAAGTCACCGAGCACGGAACAGAGTATGAACACATATTGAATATAAGGAGAAGAATGAATTTAATGCAAAGGCACACATATCAAAAAGTTTCCAAGCACAAAGACAAAGTCTATTACAAGATCCAAGGTCATGAAAAGTTAAAAACCAGTGATGTAGATAAGCGGCAAAAGAAAGTTGTGAGTTCCAAGAAAAAGTGCAAGTCACAAGGCACAATTAACTTCTTAACCAAGTTGCAAATACATCAAATGAATTAATTTGAGATGATCGGATGGTTGAGTGCAATTGAGGGAAAACCTAATCAATAGGATTAAGAGGCAAAACAAAGGCCTATATATTGATGAGTTTGTATATTTATACAGAGTTGCTGGCGAAGTGATAAGTTGAAGAGATACCCGCGGAGTAGTGAAAGAGTTGGATAACCAGTCCAGAGGAGAGACTGATGAGTTGATGGGTTGTTAGATGTGCCAAAAAGTTTTAGAGAGCGAACAAAGGATCTAATCAATAAAAGTATAGTTGTAGAATCATAGGTAACATTAGTACAATATTTCTTACCAACATTTGTAATAGAAAATCTCTGAACCAAATGGATCTAACAAGTCCTTTTGTAAACTCTTAAGAAAGGTAGCATTCTAGGATGAATGTTTAAGCCCTCAAACCATGCCACTCCTAACAAGGTGAAGATCTAAATAGGTCTAAGGTAAATCCCCTAACAAGGTCACATATTACAAATGTGCATTGTAATCTTTAACATTATTGGCTCTTAACCGAGCATACTTTAGAAGATAATTTCTTTTTGTGTGTGACAATTCCCATGAAGTTTTTTCCCAAATTGGGTTTCCTCATTAAATCGTGTGTTACATGTGATGATTGATAATTGTCAATTTTTTTTTCTTAAGTTATATACTTTTATCAAGTTTGTGAAGAGTTTACAAGTTTCGGTTGTTGATGTTGTTTGAATCATCAAGTTGAATCAAAGGTTTAGATAAGTGTATCTTTGTGGGATATGGTGAAGACCAGTTTGGTTTTTGATTGTGTGATCTAGTTGAGAAGAAAATAGTGAGGAGTCGAGATGTGGTTTTTAATGAAATGATGTTTCTAGCACTGTCAATAGAAACACATGTAAAAGACTATATCCCTTTGATAGATATTACCAACAATGACATTGATTTACCTCACATCTCCTCTAAAAGCCATAGACTAGTTCATCCTTGGCATATGACTTCCTCACCCACCTCTATTTTAGCCCCGACTCATTATTCTCGATCGTCTTCTTTTGTCTCTGTATCTTTGAATTCTAATAATGTCATGAACATTAGAAATGAATTTGGTCATGTATCGCCTAGACAACAGAATGTTAATGTTGCCAAGGAATTTGATATGTTTCATGGACCTCACACTGATGTGGATCATATTCCATCCAGTCACAACTACAAAGATCATTTTGGATATGAAAATACTTCTCATTCAGTCTCTGTGGCACTTTCTCTAGCCCCTCCCGTCAACGACTCCATCTCAGCCTTTTTTTTAAGATTAATGGCAATTATGATAACAAGACAAGAATATTATACTACTTATTATCATCATTAGCAAGGTTATGAGTGTAACAACATATACAACATTATGCCACTAATAAGATTTACATAGAGCAGTTGACTTTGATTCATCTTATAACTAAATAAAAATAATTAGTGTTTCAAATGGTTTTACCTCACCTAAAACTATTATATCTTAGATTTAATCAAAACCTAGATAGTCATACCTTAAGTAAACACCAAATTTAAGGCACACACATTTTTTTGACACATCAATTACCAATACTGAACTCCATAAGTAAGTAGGTGTTGGCATTTATCACCTTCATGACATTGGAAAAATATTATCTAAAACATATAAAATCCAGTGTCTCCTAGCATCTATCACCTTCAGGTTACAAGTGAAAACTGACTAAGTCAATGATATAACAAAACAATTCTTTTGAAAAAGCATAGTCCTTAAATCCTACCATATTGGAGCAATAATAAGCCTATTTGAAAATGTGTTATAGATTTTATAAGTTCAATGATCACC
The DNA here is from genome assembly GCA_018584345.1 of Thuja plicata. Taxonomy (NCBI): domain Eukaryota; kingdom Viridiplantae; phylum Streptophyta; class Pinopsida; order Cupressales; family Cupressaceae; genus Thuja; species Thuja plicata. The sequence continues at coordinate 14,940 of MU216910.1, read as the reverse complement.
TCAAGATGAATTGCACAAGCTATGGTAAGAGAACAATTAACCTCTATCTATACCTTCATGGAACCCCTTTCTCAACCATAGTTTTGTTGCCAATAAGTTATCTCCCATTTTGATCTTAATTTGGCATTGTGAAATTGTAATGTCCCCTACTCAGAGGCTATCAATTGGAGTCAACAATTATGACTCTAATAGACCATATTTTCCTCAGCTCTCTTCCTCATATTTTGTAACCATGCAAGAAAATCTATCACTTTGTCTATTGATTCTATTTTTTCCTCACACAATTGACATATCTATTATATAACATACTATAATTATAAATGTATATTTACTTGAGTATTTATTTTCTTTCAAAATACTTATAGAAATGACTAATGTTGAATATAAAGGATATATCTATATCCATATATGTCTTGAACAAGTATTTGACACCATCTTATATTATTCCACTTTAATTTTTTTGTTATTCCTTATGGGAAACTCTTTTCTTAAATGTGCTAACACAATATTACACACCTAAAACTCGTGTTCTCTCATGTGCATCTCAACGTACACTTTGTATTAGATTATGGTACTTGAATTATAAATTACATTTAATTCTTTAAGGAATTCACGAGAAGGTGCTTAGATAAATATTTTTGTAACACTTTTAATATATACAACTATTTTTAACTCGTGATTGCATAATGACCTATGGTTTTCATCGATTTTATATACAAAAAGTTAATGTATAGAATATTCATGAACCATACCACGGATAGTTACAGATGTAGAAGTTTCCATGCAAAAGAAACTGGGAAAAATATACCAATTGTTACAAAATTAACATAATATATACATAATAGTCGTTAGGGGTCCAATAACCGTGACCTTTTTGTCATGTTGATCCCTAATTACTAATAGTAAAGGAGCTCCAAAAATGAAAACACATGTACCAATAGTCGATCACACGTACTAATAGCCTATCATTTTTCACCTTTTTTAGTTGGTAATCGACCCATTTGTGCACCACTATTGGGACATTTTGTAACGACTACTAGGACATTTGGCCACAATTACTAGCAATTTTGAGTAAATGTCTATTGGTGCAAGAACATAGCGGGTGAAGCCAAAACCTTAGCTTTAAGCTCTTAACTCACATACAGAGCTACATCAAAAAAATCGTTGAAATCTGATTTACGATTTAATAGTTATAAGTACGCAAAGTTAGCCTAGACGAGCGAAAAAACAACAATTCTAAATGCGCGAAATTAGCCTGGACGGCTGGGGACTTTCCCCTAATTGCACTAAACTTTAAATAGAAGATTATAATGAGAGAGGAAAGAGTAATTGGTGGTAAACCAACAGATTTGACACAAAAACAAAGTCGTGGTAAGTACCCACACGGAAAGCCGATCCATTTCTCTTTTAAGTTATTTTCATCTTTCCTCTTTCGTATCTTAACTTTTGGCTCAAAACATGGGTGTAGACCTCCTTTATTAATAATTTTGAACTATTTTTCATGTTCTTGCATTTTCTTCTACACAAGATACAATTTTCTAGTCCACTTCTACATTTCTTGTAAACCAAGCCAACGTTGGGATGAAGCTTGCATGTTAGAGAAGGATTCCTTTAAGATTCCTGCTATCATTTTTCTCATGTTTTGGGCAGCTTTCTATTTTAATTTAATACACATATCAGTCTAAATTAGTGAATGCTATGAAATTACTAAAACTATCATCTACTAACCAAAAGTTACTCTAAAATTTGATGTACAAAACTAACTCGACTATCGCTTCATAAAGGGAATCAGATATGTATGGAAAATATAGAAATCTACTTGACAAGGTCCAGGCACCATTGATAGAAACAATTTCAAGTGTTGAAAAAAAGGATTGTACTTTTTTTTAATTTAAAAAAATTTCAAATGTTAAAAGATAATTATTGAATGTACTCAAAAATTTATACGAAATTGATTCGCTATCGCTCAAGAGAATCATTGGCATTCAATTATGGTGGGGTCACCAAATCATAACAGAAATGAAATCATCAAATACGACTTTCTCGCTTAGTGCAATTTCCCACCCTGAAAATTATTCCTATTGAGATAACTTGTATGTTCAGAATTATTTCCATGTTACCCACAATCGTGATTCAAACCATAGACCAACATATTTAATGACACATGAATGGAGTTGGGATGTGAAGTCTCAGTCACACAATTGTTTGGATTGTCATGGCTCTTCGGTTGAAGGATGCATGTGAATGTATAAAATGATGTGTGCAGTTATGTACTGTTTTGTCAGTGATTAATAATAGAATGACTCCCTTCTTAAAAGTGAATGTAGGCAATTGTGGAACTGCTCTCTTATTTTGTTCTTATTTTTCTTTCCTGTTTTTAATTTCATTTCTCTACTCGTTTTGAACTTACAAATGGAGTATACGAAATATTAATCACGCCATACTCTAATTTGAGAAAGAGCACAAATTTAAACACCTATACATATCTATAAAAAGCGGAAACCGGAACACTTTAAGTATTATGTGAATTAATGGCAGTGATGGACAGGCTTTCCATCTCATGAAGCTAATGTGAACAGACAAATACATCATTGTACTTTGTCTATGATACAGTGACAGCATACAGGCTTTACAACTCATTCGCAACTTCCTATAGTGCATTGTTTCTTTATTGGGATAATTTTTTCAATCAATGCTTTTGTATAATCTCTGCAAAGTGCAAGCTCACTTCCTGCGACAAAATATGATTCATATGGTATGCAAGAATACCATACGAAGAATCAAAATACAAGAAAACCTCCCATACCGCATTAACTTTCATGCTTCAATGGCCGCATTCTAATTAATCTTCAAAGTATTTTCGTGTTGAGTGGTTGAGCACAAAACAGATACGATTTTATTATTTATATTTTTAGTATAGTAGATATGATTTATAATTACTTTTCTTGGAAAACTATAATAAGATGTACATTATTTGATAAAAAATAATTTATATTAATTAATAAAATTTGGTATTGAATAAATTAATATTTTATATTAATATAAATACAATAATTAAAATTCATTTAGTTTGGCTTTTGAAGATTTTATTATAACATATAGACAATGAATTTAATTTGATATCTCATTTTCAATATTTATAAGGTTTATAGATGTAGATAAATAATTTTTAAGGCTACCTTATGACAAATACAAAAAAATAGAAGTGTGTCTTCATCAATAACATGAAATTGGATTGACAACTGCTTTGGACACTACATTTCGGTGGATCTAGTAACCCTCTCTAAATCCTGACTTGTTTTTGCTCATTTCTATGTGAATGTGTTTATAAATAAGACACTCCCAAACTTTGTTGTCCTTAAGTCTAAGTTGGGTAAATGGACACAAGCTATTGTCTATGAGAATGCTACCCTCTACTGTGAATGTTGCAACTCGAAGGGCCACACAAGGAAGGACTGCAAGGCCCCTAAGAGGCCTGAACTTAAGCTAAAACAAACTGTTCCGATGATGCGAGCTTCTGAAATTACCACCCATTTATCGTCGAGACCAATCTCCTCGCCCCTAACTGGGGACATTCCCAGTGTAAAGAAGATTGAAGTGTCTGCAACTCAGGGCTATGATTCCACTTCTAGGTCGGTGGATGACATGTCTGGTTTGGAAGAAGGTGAAATACCCGTGAGTATTGTGCAGGAGAAAGACACTATAGAGGGGACCAACCAATGCATCGCCCCTGCTCCTGTAGCCCCCATGCATGAGGTAAGCAACTCCGACACTATCAACCCAGGCCTGGAGACTCCACATAGTTCCAGCCCAGGTTTGGCACTTGTCCAGACAACACTTAATGTTGTGTGCTGAGAAATACCACATCTGGAGGCCCTTCATCCCCTCCAGTGGTGGAAGTTGTTCTCAACCCCTTGGACTCTGGTTCCCCGGTGGCTCTGGGATGCTCCACACCCTTGGGAACCCTAATGACCAGGGACCTGGAATGGAAAACCCAACAAAAGAAGACTCGACAAAAGAGAGTGGATGTGGGAGTAAACACCAAACTAGGATGACCGACGAACAGAGCTAGAAGACAAAGAAGCACGATAAAGGAGCTTGCTGTAGGAAGACAGCAAACCCTGGACCTCAACCAGAAAGGTAAGAAATGATTATTCTATCTTTGAACATTAGGGGACTCAATAATCTCCAGAAACAACTAGCTGTCAAATAGTACATTTTTTATTATAAAATTGACATTCTGTTAATTCAAGAAGTTAAAATGTCTCAAGTTAACTTTGAGGTGTTGGTGGGAAGGCTATGGCCTGGGGCCAATTTTTTTCTACTCTGAGGCTCAAGGAGCTTCGGGAGGTATTTCCACCCTCCAGAACCCTTCCAAGGTCAGGGGTGATACTCACAGTTTTTCCCACAACCACCTGGCAGTGGCCTTCACTTTCCCACTGGAGACCTAGCTCTGTTTTAATATTTATGCTCTATTTTGGACTTTCTTACTTTGGCATAAGATTCGTGATGCTCGGTTCTGTTAGGACATCTGACTACATAGTGCCCATATTGGTTGCATCTAAAACATTGGATGTGAGAAACATCTTTCTTGGATGAACCCTTCCCATGGTAGCTTTTCCTCTTCTTGAAGTATTTCTTCTTTCCTTTCTTATGATAATTTTCATTCAAGACATGAAGATCTTCATCTACATTCTTTTGATTGAATCATTTCTTTTTCTGTCTTGATTCCTCTTGAAGATAGTCTAATCTTAGCCGATCAAATTTTGGAAATTCAGACCTTGCACTAATGCCTTGAACAAATGTCTCCCTAGAATTTGGTAGACCATCTAGGGCAATAAGTGTGAGCTCCTTATTTTCAATTTGGTATCCAAGTGTTGATAGTTGATCCCTTAGTGTAGATATTCTCATAAAGTATGCATTGATAGATTCTCCTTTGTTCATACTTATATGATTGATTTCTCTCTTTAGAGCCAATATCCTGCTGAAATTATTTATTTTGTATTTGCTTTCAAGTGACTTAAACATATGATATGCAGTCTCATGTTTTGTCAAAATTTGCATGATATGATCTCTAACTCCATCAACTATGATTTTCATGGCCTTTTCATTTCCTTCAATCCATGTCATTTTCTCGAGATCATTCTCTGGTTTTGATTGATTTTCTTTCACAAATGACTCAACTTTATTTTCTTTTAATATCATAATAATCCTGAACTTCCATGATGAGAAGTTATTTCCTCCTTCTAGCCTATCTTCGAATCGGATTACAGTTGTCATAGAGGAATGTAATGTTTTTTAAATCTGAATTTCTCAAGTTCAATTGCTGCTAGCATCCTTCTTAACTTGGCTCTAATACCATGTAAATGCAAATTGAACCTACATCAAATTTAATTAATAGAAAAAATTTAGAATTATTAGTGTTCTATTGAAAACAATTTATACATCTATATTTTTGAATTAATACATCTATATTTATATCATCGTATATATAATGATCTTTAAATATTCTTGAATCTGAATATTGTATTGTTTCTATTTTGCAGAATACTTAATCAACGTCTTATCACTTGTTGATTACTGTGCAGTCAGATTGATTAGTATTTAGTGGGATCGGTATATATACCTTGGCGGTAAGAGTGAGTAGTCACATCTATGATAGACATGACTCCTAAAGGAGTCATGCCTACCATAGGTGTGACTTTTCGTCATCAACTGGTGTGAATTTTCCCAGACCCAATAACACATAATCGAGGTCTCTAAACATTAATCAATAGTCATATATTTATCAAGATCAGAATAATTATAATATTATAATGTTAAATCTTTATTATTATTATATTATAATTTAATGATAACAATGATATAAAAAACAATATCATAGATTAGCGCTCTGCAACTCCTGTGCTCTTTCCCGCCCAAGCCCATTTTCAAACTAAAGGTCCCATGCCCGCCTCCCTAGGGGGAGATGCTGCCCCCTTGGCAGACCCACCTGTTGGTCCGGATGGACCCCAGATCATGGGCACTGTGCCAGAGTCAACGGGGGATTCCCAAAAGGCGTCGTCTTCTTCTGCTGATTCTCCTAAACCTAACTGGAAAGGGGCTCTTGTCGGTGAAGCCCAACAATCCTTACAGGCCCTTTTGGTGGATTTTGTTCAGACAGAAGAAGGAGCAGAACTGTCACTCCCGGACTCTGTGGTAAATTGCACGATGGCGGATTTCCAGATGGCTTTGGTGGGTAGATTCTTCAATTTTTGACCTACCATTGAAATGGTCAGAAAATGGGTTGCTAACCAGTGGAAGATCAAAGGTTCAACCTTGGTTTGGGCCATGCCGGGTGGGCTCTTCCTGTTTAAGTTTACCACTCTTGAGGACATGACCAGTGTGCTGGCTGGTTCATGGGTTTATGGAAAGCACTTCCTAGCCCTTGCGAAGTGGAAGCCCAGATTCAACCCGACAACGGACCTTGCTAGATCGGCCCATGTTTGGGTTTGCCTCCCTGGCCTCCCGCTTGAGTATTGGGATGAACAGGTTTTCCGATGGATTGGGGATTCTTTTGGTGCATTCATAACGACGGACCAGGTACCAAGGTCTAAATCCAGGTTGGTGTTTTCTCGATTCTGCGTGAATGTCACTGTGAACAAAGTTCTACCCAACTTTGTTATATTGAAATCCAAACTGGGTAGATGGACCCAAGCTTTAGTCTATGAGAATGCTACCCTATTTTGCCGTAAGTGTGAACGGAGAGGCCACTCTAGTGATTCCTGTAAGGCCAATATTTCGGAAGAGAAGCAGCAGAACAAGGATAAGGGCCTTGCTGTGACCCCCCCGCCTGCGGTGTTGGAGGACCCGGTGGTGGCTAAGCCACCCTTGGGAGCAGGGGCAATTGTTCCTGATGTGTTGCCTCCTATGGTCTATGATACTGCTCTTGATACGCTGCCACCAGAAGATGGTGAGATTGTCTCCTGCCGGGTGCTAGTTTGGGGGAGTTCTGGGGCACCCCCAGTCATATCCCAGACAGTCCTGGAGACCCACCCTGTCTTAGCGAAGGTTTCAGAACCTTCCCTAACAGTGACGCCTCCCCCGGCGGGGAGCAAATCCCTTTTGGATAAGAAAGAACAGCCTGATATTGTGGTAGCCCTTGAGCTGATTGACCCTTTACAAACAACCAAAAATACCCCAAAGGGGGTTTTGAAAAGCCCCCTCAGCTCAACTGATGGTTCTGAGGATGAGACGGGGGAATGGAAAACATAGAAAAAGAAAACCAAAAATAAAAAGGCAGATGTGGGAGCGGATACTCCAAGAGGAAGACCCTCGGAAAGAGTAAGAAGATCGAAAGGATCCACAAGGGAGGTTGCGGCAGGAAGGCAACAGACCTTGGAAACTAGCTTCAAAAGTAAGAGATGAACTGCCTCTCTTGGAATGTGAGGGGTTTGAACAGCTCCCTCAAACAAACGACTGTTAAACACTATATTTTTGATCTCAAACTGGAGATTCTTCTTCTACAGGAAGTCAAAATGTCTGCTAGGTCCTTTACTACTCTGGCACCACTTCTTTGGCCCAGGGCTGATTTCTATTATTCTGAAGCGGCGGGTGCGTCTGGTGGTATAGCCACTCTCTGGAACCCGTCTAGATTAACTGGGCAGTTGGTTAACTCCTCCTCTAACTTCCTGGCTGTCTCCTTTAGGAAGTCTGGAGTCGAATGGACCACATTTAATATCTATGCTCCGAACACCAGACACGCGCGTGCCACTCTATGGAATGAATTGGGCCTCCAGATTGCTTTAGTTGGCTCTGCGAACTGTCTCTTGGCTGGTGATTTTAACACCCCCCTTTACCCTTCGGAAAAGTGTGGCGGTCTCATGGATTTCTCTGACAGTATGGGGGATCTAGCGGATTTTATTTCTTCCACTGGCCTTCTTGACCTTACTCTGAAGGGTGAACCTTTCACCTGGTCCAACAATAGAAAAGGTTCTCATCTTATCCAGGTTAGACTCAATAGGATCCTTGCCAATCCTTCTTGGAATCTTTGCCTGAACTCCACCTTTTCGGCTCTCCCTAGAACTACCTCTGACCACAACCCCCTTTTTCTTTGCTGGTCGGACTCTCCTAAAGTTAACCCATCGCCCTTCAGATTTGAAATAATGTGGTTCTCTCACCCCTCCTTTAGGGATCAGGTTAATTTCTGGTGGAAGACTAAAATCAGAGGCACTGCTATGTTTAGGATAGCTCAGAAACTGGAAATTATCAGGAGGGAAGTCAAAAAATGGAGCAAACATAACTTTGGCGATTGGCGTAAGGAGAAAATTGATCTCTCAGATTCTTTGGTTTCCCTCCAAGCTCAGCTGGCTTCTGGTTTCTTCTCGCCTAAGATACAAGAGGAGGAGGAGAGGACTAGACTTAGGTGGCAGGAAACTTTGAAAAGGGAGGAAATTTACTGGAAGCAGAGATCCAGAATTCAGTGGCTTACTGAGGGAGATAGGAACACAAATTTTTTTCACAGGTCTGCTTGCATTCACAAAAAGAGAAATACCATCTCCTCTCTCCTGGATGGGGGGGGGAATGTGGTTAAGGAAAAGGAGAAAATTAACTAGGTTGCGGTTCATTACTTTATAGACCTATATTCATAAAGGGGTCCTGCCTGCCCTGATCACATCCAAAACCTGCTTCTGGATCACATCCAATGCGCTATTACCCTTGGGGACATTGACATGCTCACGAAGAGGGTTGCTGATGAGGAAGTTAAGAAGGCAGTTTTTGATATGGGAGGCTACAAAGCCCCCGGACCAGACGGATTTCCCCCTACTTTCTTTCAAGAGTACTGGGAGATTGTGGGAAGTGATGTTACTAGAGCTGCAAGAGACTTCTTTAGGACAGGTCAGCTTCTTAGACAACATAATCAAACCTACATTATGCTTGTCTCTAAGATTGACAACCCTATTGCTATGAAGGATTTCAGACCCATTAGCCTCTGTAATACCTTCTACAAGATCCTCACCAAGATCCTGATTGGCAGAATCAAGCCTCTCCTAGATAAAATTATCAGCAACACCCAGAAGGGATTTGTTCCTGGTAGACAGATTCTGGATGCGGCCATTACCACTCATGAGATTATCCACTCGATGGACAAATGCAGAGCCCCAGGTATGGCCTTTAAACTTGATATCTCTAAAGCTTATGACAAAGTTAATTGGTCCTTTCTCCTCAAAATCCTTGATAAATTGGGCTTTAATGAAAAGGTGATCCAAATTATAAAAGAATGTACTCAAATGGTTAGTTTTTCTATCTTAACTAATGGTTCCCCGGGTAGACACTTTACCCCCAAGAAAGGTCTCAGATAGGGAGACCCTCTCTCTCCCTACCTATTTATCATGGTAGCTGATGTGCTAAGTAGGACTATGTGTATGTTAATTACTACGAGGAAGATACAGGGATTCAAACCGGCTTCTACTCACCCTCAGGTGGTTTTGGAACAGTTTGTGGATGACACTTTCCTCTTCGGGTACTCGTCTGTTATCAAGGCTAGGAAATGGAAACAAAATTTGGATTGTTATGCTTGGGCTTCGGGCCAATGTATTAACTATCGAAAAAGCCGATTATTATTTTTTAATACTCCAGTGGATGTGCAAAATAAGGTGCTGAAAATCTTGGGATGCTTGACAGCCTTGCTTCCTTCAACTTATCTAGGCCTCCCCCTCATTTTCAAAGATGTTTCCCTGGAATTCTGGAATTCCATCCTGGAAAGAACCCAAAGGAAACTTGCTGGATGGAAAGGAAAGATACTTAGCAATGTTGGAAAGCTACAATTGGTTGCTTCTACCCTCCAAGGGATCCCGGTCTACTTTCTATCCATTTTCAAAATCAGAAGCAATATGGCCGAAAAACTGGAAAAAATTCAGAGAACCTTTTTGTGGGCAGGGACGG
>MU216909.1:0-21023 GCA_018584345.1 Thuja plicata | reverse complement strand
GCAGTTGGTAGTCTTATGTATGCTATGGTCTGTACTAGACCAGACATTGCCCAAGCAGTGGGAGTCCTGAGTCAGTTTATGGCTAATCCTGGACGGGTACATTGGGATGTAGTTAAGTGAGTATTCAAATATTTGAAGGGTACATCAGATTACTCCATATGTTATCATGGTAACTCTTCTGGATCTCTGCATTCAGTTTTTATTTGTAGGTTTGTGGATTCAGATTAGGCAGGTGATATTGACAGCAGGAGATCCACCAGTGCTTATGTGTTCACTATGTTTGGTGGTGCCATCAGTTGGATGAGTAAGCGACAACCTGTGGTTGCTTTGTCCACTACAGAAGCTGAGTACATGTCTGCTACTCATGCTTGTAAGGAAGCCATTTGGCTTAGAATATTGTGTTCTGATGTTGGTGTTGATGCAGAACAGATTACTATTTGGTGTGATAGTCAGAGCGCTATTTGCCTTGTGAAGAATCCAACTTTCCATGCCAGAACGAAGCACATTGTGTTATGCCCTGCATCCCCGTCCCTACATTTTGTGTGCAAAATGTTGGGTCCCCCTTTTTTTGCTTTTGTTTGATTTTTGCTTGCTGCTTTGCCTTGTCTTTCTTTCCTTTTTATTTTCTTTCTCCGGGGTTTTTTTCCCCGGAGTGGTGTTTTGTTGTCGTTTGGTTTTCGCCTCTGGGACTCCGGTCCCGGAGGTTGTCCTTCGATGGGAACCGAATTCCAGACTCCAGGATTCCTTTCCATGATGTTCTTAGGAACATTATCGTGAGAAATCCCCGGGCCCAGAATCCAGAGGTTTTGCTTGTCTGGGGATTACCGGAAGAAGGAGGGTTACCTTTTACCATGGGTATAAATAAGTTTCATCTGTCACTTTCACATTTACCGAGATCAAAACTTATAAGCACTTAGCGAATCAAAGAGCGATTCAAAGTGATTAACAGAGCATTTGCAGAGAGTTTGTGATAATCAAAGCTTAACACCTTCTGTCGTTCTCGGGCAAGTGCAAGTACTATGTGGTGGTGCTGCTGACCGATTGACAACTCAAGTTGTTGCAGAGCTCCTACGATAACCCTTCTTTTTCCTCCACCTTCTACGTTCTCAGGTTGGTGTTTCTTCCTTCCCTCCTCTCTGTTTTGCTTCCGCTCTCTGGTTTTTCTTTGGGTCTGTTTGTTTTTTTTGTTTGTCTAGCTTTGTTTTGTCTGTCTTTTCTGGTTCGTTGTGTCTTCTGGTTTTGCCGCCCGTTGGTGGGTCAGCTCTGACAGAGGGTTGTCCGCCCTTTGTGCAGAGGTTTCTTTTCTGTAAATAGTGTAAATATGTAATTGGTTGTATATATCTGTTTCTGCCTTGTATGGTTTTCCCGCGGGAGTCATCCCGTGTGTATATTCATGTATATATGTGCATATCTGTAGATAGCCCCTGTATATCTCCCTATTCCTTATATATATCCCTCGGCTCCATGTATATCCTTCCAGGTGACTCAACAAGCTGTTCGAGTCGCCTTTGCTTCTGGTTTTTTGCCTCCAAACCCGCTTCGAGGCAGAAAACCACCTGTTTGAAACTCGGCTCTCGGCCGGTTTCAAACAGGTGGTTTTCTCTCTCCTCCATGAAGTCTGTCATAACCTCATTTACATCCCATACGCGTAATTAATTCTAGCCAAGTGGCTTTCCCTTTTCACACATTCGGACAGTTGGCTCCACCGTCATCGCCATCACATCCATTAAATTCCAACGCACGTGGCGCCCACGTGGGCTCAACAACTTTCCTTTTCATACATCCTTGCTAACGGTCATTTCTCTGGGCCTTGGGTCTCTTACCACCATCCATCCTGTGTCCTTACCAAGTGTGATAAATTCCCCGGACCCGGATGTGTAATAAAGATCTTAAGTCTACGATATGTTTTGCTTTTCGGTTACCTTTACATGATACTAACTTTTCAGGAAAGCGAACATCACAGTGGTGAGTTCTCCAGACTCCGGGATAATTATTTTTGATGAATATATTTTGACGGTCGCTTTGCCTTGCAGATTCATGGACTTTATCTTCCAAACATGTCTGAAGCATCAGCGTCATCTCCTCCCGGAAGTCCAGAACTACCAACCGCAACAGAAACCAGGGCAGCAACAAAGTCAAAGATGGAGAAAGCCCTGGAAAAGATGCCCCTCACCATGAAGTTTGTACAAGACAATGTCATTGTGGGCTCAAAGATTGAGTCCAAGGTAAAACTGATGACCGACACCAATGTCATAAATTGGGCAGAAATGCAGGCTCTGGTGAAGATAATGCACATCCAGCGACAGGCTGGAAATCCATTAGCGATTAATTTTGGAAACTCCGGAATCCTCCGGGCAGCTTGCTTCCCGTGCTCCGTGCAATCTCCAGAGCTTATTCTAACATTGGCGAGCAACTACAACTCCTTTGTCCGGGCCATCATGCTCGCGGCCGCAGAACCCACAGGATACCCCACTCCACTGGTGTCCCTCGACCCAGTCACATTCCAAGCAAGCCTGGGTATCCCACAATTTGATAAGGCTACAGTGGTCACAAGGACAGATGCTTTGACCCAGTTCACAAAACTAGAGGATGCTACCCGGGTATACATGAATACCCATTGGCTCAAGGTCCCAAAGAGGGACCCAAAGAGAATAGAGATAGAAATTCCCCGCTCTGAATTCAAAGAGAGCATCCAGATGGGGATGATAGCATTGGCCCGGGTCTTCGGGCAACCCTCGGCCCAAGAGTTTGCCAAATGTATGTACTATTTCCTCCTTAGCATCGCCACCAAGGGAGGATACTTCGACTAGGCGACAATAATTTCTAACCATGTCGACTCCAGGCTAGCAACTGAACCAAAAGAAGAAGTTCTACATGTCTTCTTATGTTTTCTGGGCCCTGGCGCAACAAAGGCCCCATTCCAACAACCTACTCACTGACGGAGTACTCAGGATTGGCCTGGGACAAAAGGCACCGTGGGACCATTTCCCACAGATTCAATGGGAGGCCAGCTTCCCTAGCTTCTGTCGGGTAAACGACGTGTTCGTTTACTACCATCTGCTAACACCCACCCGGGATGCCAGATACCGCCTATCCACTGAGGCGATGAAGTTAGTCCGTAGCTATGGACATTATTATATTTATTTCCAACAGTACTCATACATTAGGGTCGCCGGCTTCTCCGGGAAACCCTACTTGTTTCCCAGGCACTGCGGGGACAAGATCGTGCTGTTGGAATATTGCCAGCAAATAATAGAGTTGCATGCCTTCTTGGCCCTCAAGAAGGTCCCCAACATCCTGTTCTCAATCACCTGCGGGAACTACACATGCAATCTGGCCGCCGCGAAGGAGGCGGACAATGAGCTTAAAAGTTATAACTTACAAGAATTCTATCTGGCGCGAAAAAATTTTGATCCGCATAGTCAAATTGCAACGGCACTACCCCGGGCTTCGGAACCCCATCGAATACACATGGAGGACTTCTGGGTAGATTGCCAAGATGATGTGGAGGTGCGGACAGGAACTATGTCAGAATGACAGCCGAAATGATGCAGAAGCTCCAGCTCTGGAAATTCCCAGCCGACTTCTCAGACGCCGCCCCCACTAAAGATCCCCAGTACAAAGAAAAGGGGATCGATAAAAGGGCCCTTCCACCAGTGAATTGGGCCACTCAAGAAGAGCCCACAATTGAAGACTTCACTCGAGATGTGGTCGAGAGAAGCCACGCCTATTTCAAGAAGGTGTGCCCCAGGAGTACCCGCTGAGCAGCCCAGTCGGCACCGAAGCTAACTCCACCACCGATACCAAGATTGACCCCGGGGCCCGGGACTTCTTCGCAAGGGGCAGTTAAGGGAAAAGGAATAGCTACAACCCCGTCTGCGAAAGAAGTCTCCATCGCTGAGAAAATAAAATAGTCGGTGGCGGCCTCCCAACAAATGAGGGAGCAATTAATAATGAAGCTGGCCACCCCACCACTTATGACCGGGCCACTTCGTCCTCCTTCCTCCCTGTCATTGGTAGCCTTAATGGTCAAGGCGACAGGGGTGGATCCGCTGGAAGCAGCGGCAATAAGAGATGCGGGACCCCCTCTGGTCACTCAGCGAAAGAAGAAGCTCATTAAAAAGGCCAAGGCAGAGCCAGCGCCGGAGGTGTCCCTCCCCTGGGAAATAGAGATTCTTTCTTCCAGTTCCCCAGAGTCGGAGAAAGAAATAGAGCCTGCAGAGGTCCCGGCCAGTCCCCCTCCAGAAGAAGAATTTGATATATTTGCGACCGACGAGTTCGGGAACCTACAGGGGGATGATACACAAGCAGGGGCAGAAGTCCTGGAGAAAGAACAAGGGGCTGCAGAGCAAGAAGCCACAGAACAAGAGCCTGCACAAGGGCAGGAGTAGCAGACAGAAGAAAAGGAGCCAGAACCGGAGATTATCTCTGGGGCTCAAGCAATGCAAGGTCTGGGAGTGGACCAATAAAAATTGAGTGAACAAATGGCATCCGCTGGGGGAACCGGACCTTCGGGAATAACCGTAACCCCAGCCGCCACATTCCAAGGGCCACTCCTGGGATCCTCTTTTGGGAAGGTGATCACAGCAGCCCAAACTTTAAATCTTAGCCCGACACCTCCCCTACTGCCGAAAGAAGTGCCAACAGAAGAAGAGGCCCCAGCAGAAGAAGAAGAACAAGGAGAAGATCAGCTTGAAGAAGAAATCCCCGAGGAAGCCTACCAGGGTCCAGACCCAGCGATAGATGTACAGGACCAGGCTGAGGAGATGGAGATTGAAAAGGATGTTACTGCAGAAGAAGTTGAGGCAGGGAGAGGAACGGATGAGGTTCACATTGTTAAGGAGCAACAGCCACAGGATACTGGGAGAGAATCAGCAGAACAAATCCTAGTGGGAAGGCCACCTCTCCCACCTCAGTGGATGGTAGAAAGCAGGAAGAGAAAGGCTTAGTCCACTCCGGTAATTCCTCTCTCCCTGGCCGAAATGATGGCCCACGTTCAGGCCCCGCCAAAGGCGAAGAAAGCCCAGACAGTTCATACTCTGTGAACTGGGCCGGGCGGAGAAATAATTGTCGTTGTGGCCACACCTCCCCAAAACGTCGATGAAGCAACTGAAAATCCTGTAGACTACAGTATTGCAAAGGTATCCCTAGGTAAAAGGGGAAAGCAAGGTGAGGTATACTTGCTGAAGGAGGCAGCAAGGGCAGCGGAAGCCCGATACGAAAAAGAGGCCCAAAGGCTCAAAGCGGAGAAGGAAAAGAATGCAAACCTCATGGGGTTGCTGACTGAGCTGGCCCGACCCATCAATGCCGCTCCTCTAGAGAGCTCCACAGCACAAGAATTACCGCAGAGCGACATAGACTCCCTGCGAGTAATGAAAAAGAAGGCCCAAGCAGTGGACGATTGGATCGCCCTGCAGATAGGAAACACCCGGTGTTTCCTGGTGTCCACCCTCCTAGATCTATACACGGCCCAGCATATCATTCATCAGGCAGAAATGCTTATTGAGCAGTGGGAGAGTGACACTGAAAATTACCAAGCGTGAAAGGTGGAGCTCGAAGAGCTCCTCACCTTGGGAGAAGATATGATCTCTGAATTCAGAATTCTGGGTGAGGAATCATTTGATTTTGTAAGAACCCAGAACTCCAGACTTGACCTCACATTGGAGGTAACCAAGCAACTGGTAGGGTCCTTACAAGAAAAGGTAGATACAGTAAAATATTCTTCTAATTTATACAAGTCTTATGTAATAAAGACTTTCAGGGCTGATCCCCTTAGCACAGATACATGTACCCCTGAAGATTCAGTTTTGGGGAGTTTTGATGAAATAATAAAATCCCGATACCAATCCCCAGAGGGGATGGATGGGGCCCAAATGAAAAAATTAACAAGTATAATACTTAAGGGTCATGATGCGGCAAGGATGGCGGATGAATTTAAAGAAAATGTTTCAGACCTGGGGGAACAAGTTGAAGCCGCCAAACACAGAAGGGCCAGCCTAAAAGATATAGATGAAGATGGCATTTCCCACCTCCTCCAGGCTTTCAACAATAATAAACAACCTTGAGCTTTCTCTGGAGGCCGGGGAAAATTCACATTGGAGTATTCTTTATTCTTTTTGGGGACGAAAGTTCCCGGATCCCGGAGTCCCGGATCCAAGATTTTGTATTCTTTAAAGTGACCTGTGTCTCGGTCCCCGAGGCTGACCGGTCGCTTTCAAAGGCGGTTAATAGAGACTTTCAGAAGGTATTTGGCCACATCAAGAGGTGTCGGCTTGGCAGTTGGTTTTCTGACAGGGTGGTCTTCTCAAGGTGCCGCTTGGAGGTACACCTGGCACATTGGAGATAGGGCACCGCATTTCCCATTTATGAGGCATGTAGCCTCGGTCCCCGGGGGACCTGCATTCTTCTTTCTCCTTTCGGGCTCTCTTCTTGAGACCGATTCTTCTTATGTATATTCTTATCTTATTCTTCTGACATGGCAGACCTATTTCGTCTCCAGATTTTTTTTAGGGTGGCGCAGGTAGTACCACCCCCCGGATATTGTATTTTATTGAAACATGATGTAAATAGGGTTAGGGTTAGAAGAGAGTTGTATAAATAGGCAGATCGGCCCATTTCTAAGGGTTGGCAAAATTGATGATTTTGTTGTCCATAGTAATAGCAAAGTGATTTCTCTTTTTCAATTTGCAAAGCTCAATGCTCCATTGTTCTATTCTCAATAGTTAGATGCTCCCCTGGAGCCACCATTATATCACGCACCAGTGCTTGCTGGAAGGGATATTAATAAAGAAGGAAGAGTTCTCAGCAATGACATTGTTGGCATTTCTGCTTCTGAGTTAATGGTATTTCATGTTTTAATGTTCTTTATGTCTTCTACTCTGATATGTTAAAGTAGATTAACGACCTCTTTACCCCCGCTACTAATAAAATGCTAACTGATGATTATGTATTCCTTCGGTATTTAGTGTAGTCTATCAGAGTATTATTGATGTTCCAGATATTTCAGCATGACTATAGTTAGATGAAATACTTCTAACCCTACAGGATCTTTTTCGTTTTATTTCCTAAGTGTAGAATGCTAGGGGAAACCTTACTATATTGAATCTCTGGAGGTTTTGAGTTGAAGGAACCAGCTATCCCCCTTGAAAACAGTCGCCTTTCCTAATTGAGCCCCACGCCATCATGACCCGACATCCAGGTGCTTGAAGACTCAGGGAATATATTTCTCCCGGACAACCTTTGCAGGCGGAGTTGGCCGGTATCTCTGGAACCCGGTGACAACTTATGACTATTGGCGGACCCGGTCAGCAAAACCCCGTCAATAGAAACTGGTGCTAGAAGGAGAGCATGAACTCGTCCCCTTCCAGAGATTATGATTTTACACCTCCTGAGGGTTCCCCGAGTTATAATTTTAAGCGGCAAGCCTTCAGCAGGATTGGATCTTTTTCCCTAGCTAAATTTGAAAGAGTCCTTAGGTCTGCCCCGAATCCCAGAATATTTGTCAAACTCGAGCCTCCTACTCAAAAGAAACAGACCTCGAAAATCACACCAGCCACTATTGTCTGGGGATCTACCATACCTCCGAATACCCAAACCTCTCAGATAATTCTGGAAACCAGTGCGTAAATTACCCAACATATAGTTCCCCCGATGGTTGCATACTTCGAAAACACCGGGTCCCCAATGGGAACTTTTCCGAGCGCAATCAACGATTTACCTTCTCACTCGGAGAAGATCTGCCCATGATATGAGCACTTAGGCTCACGGACCGCGGAAGAACACTTACAAGCATATAAATATGCCATGAACCCACATCGGATCCAACATGAAGATGTTGTGACTCAGATGTTTCCCTTGTCTCTAGGGCAAGGTGAGTTGAACTGGTACCTTAACCTTCCTGCCAACTCCATAAAAATTTGGCAGGTAATGGAGGACGCCTTCCTGGCTGCCTTTTGTGTGCATGTGGACCCAGCCTGGTCCCATAGCCAGTTCATCTCCATCAGGAACGAACCCAATGAACCTCTCGCAGCATTCAACCATAGGTTCCAGCGTGCCCTGAAGCGATGCACGGGCCCTTTTATTCCATCCCCAGAAGTAACCATACAGACCTATCTCAACGCGATGGATCCTTTCGTTGCCACTCTCCTTTGGAGAACAACCACCGCGGGCGACCGGGACACCTTGGCAAGAGTTTACAACCTAGCCCTAGAGCTGTCCCGTGGTCTCAACAAATCCCCGGGCGGGATTGGGCAAAGCACACCTTTCAACATGATCCCCGGTGGAACTGCGTATGCCGGGGGGTACAACCCCAATCTAGCAATAGGTTCCCCCTCGATGGCGATGAATACTCTGCCACCCTTGATAGACCAGCAGGCGCGGTATGTTTACCCAGCCCAGACCCAGATGACACCAGGTCTGGAAGTCTTCCCTTGGAATCAGACACAACAAACTTAGACACAACCGTCCGGAGTGCCCTTCTTTTAGTCGTCTGCGACTGGGGGATTGCTGCCCTCGACTCTGGCTAATACTGCTGCCTTTCCGTGAAACCAACAATAACCACAGCCATCACATTGTGACGCAAACACTCAGTTGACCGTCGAGGTTGAATCCCTCTGGCGAATGATGTCTACCTTGACAGTGGACATGGGCCAACTGAAGGCGGGGTCTTACGCACCCCAGAATTCAAATTCCCAGAGGGGAAATGTTTTCTCTGGCTAACGAAACAACAATGTCGGGGGAAGAAATTTCAACAACGGGCCTAGGCCCAGCCAACAACCGTGGAATAATAACACAAACACCGGAGGCCCGCCTCCGAACCAAAACGGCGCTGGACCATCATATTTTACGCCAGTCGCAGACTTCCATCCCATGACTAACTGGTGTAGACTACATGATACAGGTTCTCACAACGAGGTGAATTGTGCCACTTTGGAGAAAGTCATCATGATCTCCTAGCTGGACAGGCAGCAGTCGCACGATACCACCCCCTTAGAGCCTCCTGTCCAAGAGCCAACCCATAGTGCCTTCACTTGTGACGCCATCTTCTTCAAAACTTCCGTGGAGGATGAAGAAGAATCTGAACTATAGGGATTCTTTAATGAGTCTATCCCGCCCTTTGAGGCTAACGCATTTACTAACCCACGGACTCCATACAACACTCAGAGTCAGGCTGGTAAAGGACTAGCTTACACGCCCACACCTCCTATCAAAGACAATCCTCCTCCCCGGAATAACACAACTGATCGACCCGTCCCTCCAAAAGGTCCTAGCCCTAACCAAGCGAAAGACCTCGCCGAGGAAAATCACCTGTTCCCGGGAGGAAGATTTGATATCACGAAGGCGTTAAAGCAGACCACCACCTCCATGACCTTGATGGAGGTTTTGCTAAATTTTCCCGAGCAGAAGAAGTCTCTTCTGAAGCTCTTAGGGAACCCGGAAGCCATTAGCCGCCCACCCAAGACTGTCTCATTCGAAGATGCTAACGCGGCTGTCTTCCGGGGGAATGATGAGGATCCTCCTTTCTTACTAGGCCTAAATATCCACAGAAAACATATACATAATTGCCTAGTAGACTCCGGAGCTTTGGGTAACATCATGCCCTTGTCCATTTGTCAGAAGCTCGGATTCTACCCCACCCCGTCTAATGGTGCAGTGATCCAGCTGGATAATACTACTGTAAAAATGGTGGGGGAATTGAAGAACATCCAGATACATCTTATCCAGGACCCCAAGATAGCCAGCATCATTGACATCCAAGTGGTGGACATCCCAGAAACTTACAGGATGTTACTAAGTCAGAATTGGTCTAAATCCCTGAATGGATACTTTTTGACCGACTTCACCCACTTATGGCTTCCATGGGAAGGAGAATCAAACAAGATCCAGGTCGAAAGTGAACCCCGAATGAAACAGGCCCTTACCAAGGTTGGGAGGGTCAATGAAATCCTTTTCTCCGAGACTTCTTTGGGGGTGTACCGGCCTCTTGAAATCTTAACATTCGATTTCATCCCCGGAGAGGATCCCGTTGTGCTGCAAAGAGCACAGGACTTGAAAGAAAAGGTGAGAGTTGAAATTTTCTCTCAGGGTGCCACAGCAACCCTTGCCACACTCCTGTCTAGCACTTGGTGCTGAGTGCACTACCAAAAACATTTAGAGCTTGAGTGTGGGCCATGTCTCTCGATCGCTAACTGGCAACTCGATACCTTCTAGAATAAACATGCAACTGATTCCCCGGGACCCAGTAGTCCTATGGGATGTGCTCCTTTAGTGCCGTCTCCCTGGGAATCTAAGGCCCAAATACCTCCGGAGGCAAATTCTACTTCCACGCCGGTGGTCTGGGAAGGAATCCCTAAGTCTCCCAACAATAATCCAAAGAAAACTCCCCCTCCCCGGCCTTAGATTACAAACAATGACTTATGGACCCTTAAGTTTGATGGGTCCCAATCCAAACAAGGTTGTGGGGCTAGGGTAGAGTTAATCAACCCGCGAGGGAGGTCTTTTCTCACGTCCTACAGGTTGCAGTTTAACTATACAAACAACGTCATAGAGTACGAGGCTTTGGTCCTTGGACTCTTATTTGCTTTAAGGAAAGGTGTCACCCACCTCCGGGCTCTGGGTGATTCAGAGTTGATTGTTAAATAAGTCCAGAGTCAATACACATGTCACGATAAGAGGCTGGCCGCATACTGCAACCGAGCTTGGAGCCTTATTGAAGATTTTGATGCCTTTGGCATTGACCTCATTCCCCGGCGACGGAACTATGTCCCGGATGCCCTTGCCATTTCTGCCAGCACACTTGAGCCAATGGCTGGCTCGTGACTCCGGAGATTTTCAGTTGAGATGGTCCCCACCCCGTCCATTCTAGATAATGTCACCCACTTTCAGGTTTTTGAGGACGACCAACATATCCTGGCCTTCATGGCGAATGTTGGTGTTTTTGAGGATCAGATAGTGGAGGAACAAGACCATGACGATACCGGGCAGGGTGATGAAGACGATGGGATCATGGACCTGCCTACTAACACCATCCCGAAGGGGATGGTTGCACTAGAATGAATCTTTGACTCAGACCCTCGGGCCCGTGAGAAGGTGTCATCTTCCTTTGAGGGAGGAAAATTTGAAAAGGTTAACATCGGCCAGCCCGGTGAAGAAAAGATTATTCATATTGGTACCTCCTGTTCCCCTAAGGAAAAGGAGAAGATTCTCGCGGTTCTCCAAGAATACATTGACGTAATTTCCTGGGGTTATGAAGACTTAAAGACGTATGATACATCCATCATGACCCATACCATTCCCCTGAAGCCTGACGCTAAACCCTTTCAGCAAAAGCAAAGACCAGTCAACCCCCTGATAGAGCCTCTAATTTGTTAAGAGGTAGAAAAATTGTTGTCAGCTCGGATAATCTTCCCAATCTGACACACTACGTGGGTTGCCAACCTGGTCCCTGTCAGAAAGAAAAATGGTGAGATCCGCCTTTGCGTGGATTTCCAAAATTTGAACAAAGCCTCGAAAAAGGATAATCACCCTCTCCCCTCGTTGGATGAGGTGTTACAAATAGTAAATGGATCCCAAATGATGTCTTTCTTGGATGGATACTCGGGATACAACCAGGTCATGGTCAAGTATGAAGATAGACAGAAAATAGCATTTACCACCAAGTGGGGAACGTTTGCGTACAGGAGAATGCCGTTTGGTTTGATCAACGCAGGGGCTACATTTCAAAAGGCCATGGACATTGCGTTCGAGGGCCTTGTGAATCACTGCATAATCATCTACATGGATGATTTGACCATCTTTTCCTGGAACAGGCGTGACCACGCCGCCCACCTCGCCCAGATTTGCGAGAGATGTCGTCGGTATGGAATATCCCTCAACCCCAAGAAGTGCATATTTGGGGTCACCGAGGGGAAGTTTCTCAGGCATATCATCTCTGAGAAGGGTATATCCATAGACCCCGATAGAGTCGAAGCACTGCTGAACTTACAAATGCCCGGCAGCAAGAAAGAAATGCGATCCTTCTTCAGAAAAATCAACTTCGTGCGACGATTCATCACGGGATTTGCAGAAATAGTTAAACCACTCAATGAGATGATGAAGAAGGATACCAAGATTGAATGGAGTCCTGAAGCAAAGAAGGCGTTCGCCCAAATCAAATAGACAATAACGGAAGCACCTGTCTTGGCTAGTCCAGACTATTCTCTTCTGTTTTACATTTACTCTTTTGCTTCGCCGCATTCTGCTGCGGCAGTGTTGACCCAAAAAGTTGAAGGGGAGGAATGACCAATAGCTTTCATGAGTTCCCCCTTTAAGAATTCTGAAGTCCGGTATTCACCACTAGAAAAATAGGCCTTTTCTCTAGTTCGCGCCGTGAAGAAATTCTGGCATTATATTCTCCAGAGCAAAGTACATGCTATCATTTCGGACCAGGCCATCAAATCTCTGCTGATGCAGAGTGAATTGGGTGAGAGATGGGGGAAATGGATGGCCATCCTCCAGGAATATGACTTAGAAATGCAGCCCATGAAGATAGTCCGGGGCCAGGGACTAAGTCGAGCGATGGCAGAGGAGACTCCCCGCATAGAATGTCAGACTTACACAGTGGATTCTATTACTCAAGACCCATGGTATACCGACTTGGTATACTTGCTACTAAACAAAAAATGCCCAGAGGGATTACCTCCCCACAAACGTCGTGCCCTGCGGATGAAAAGCGCCCACTTCATGATTAAAAATTCTGCACTTTACCGCAGAAACTACGAGGGAGTGTACCTCCAGTGCATTGACAGAGACCAAGTTGTGAAAGTGATTGATGAATTCCATGGACAGTTTAGAACCGGACATGGCTCAGCCGATGCCACTGCCCATCAAATCCTTCGAGCCGGATACTATTGGCCCTATATATTCAAAGATGTTTACGCTCACGTCAGGAAATGCCATACTTGTCAAACCGCAGCGCATCATGAGCGCAACTCGGCTATGCCTTTACAACCAGTCTATGAGGCTAGACCCTTTGCCTAGTGGGCATTTGACTTCATCGAGAAAATTAACCCCAACTCATCTGCCAACCACCGATACATTCTAACTACTACAGATTACTGCACTCGGTGGTCTGAGGCTATACCTTGCAAAAACAACACGGCAGACGTAGTTATCAAGTTTCTGGAAGAAAACATCGTCACAAGATTTGGAATGCCCTTTGCTTTGGTATGTGACAATGGTCCGACGTTTTCTTCGGCGCAGTTACTCGAATGGACCTACAATCAGAAGATCACTCTAAAGTTCTCCAGCAACTATTATCCCCAGGGAAACGGCATTGCTGAATCAACGAACAAGAATCTGCTTGAGGTGATCAAGCACCTGTTAGAACGAAATCCCCGGGATTGGCATCAAAAGTTGAAATTTGCCCTTTGGGCGGATTGTATTCGGGAACATCCCCATTCCATCTGGTTTATGATTAGAACCCTGTGTTCCCATACAAATCCTAGTTTTACAGTTTATGCAGGAGTTTAGCAATAGGGACAACATTGTAGAGGTTCGACTCTTGAATCTGGTGCGAATGGAAGAACAGCGAGACGCGGCTCTTGAACATTTCGCGCGCCATCAAGCAGTGGTAAAATGATGGTTTGACAGAAGAGCCCAATACAAGGATTTTCAGATTTCAGATCTGGTCCTGTTGTTGGACAAGGCCCGGGAGAAGAAAGGAAAGCATACCAAGTTCCAACGGCTCTGGCTCGGACCATACTTGATCTCTGAAATCTGTGGGGCAAATACTTACCGCCTTAACACCCTGACCGGGGAACCTGTCGCATTGCCTGTTAATGGACAGTTTCTCAAACACTACTTTGAGTAGGGTAAGTTTTTCCAAAGTTGTATTATATGTAAAGCCTTCCGCTTGTAAATATCTCCTCTGGGTGCCTCGTTGTGAGGTGCCCTGTCTTGTAAATAGCCTTGCCGACTGTCCTCCGGGATAGTCCCTTTTGCTGTTTTGTTTTCATTTTTAGTTTTCTTTTGGTCCCGGTGTTTTGTTCCGCTTGTGCAGGAATGGGAATGCTTCGCATAACTTTGGCTTCCGGTACGATGTCTATGGCATGGTGAACTTTAGAATCTATCTTTAGCGCGGTGGAGTCAACCCGGTCTTTGGGGTTGTTTTGTGGGTTATGGCACATTTTGAGAAATCTCCATTGGGTGTTGTCTCTGGGAGTCTGGCAATCAGTGAACATAAATAATATAAGGAACAAGTAATCGGACACACCGGGGGTAGATTGGTTGTACTGATTGATTGACCCATGTCTGAAAATCTAAAGAAATTCTTCTAAAGGTCCGGAGTTTTATCCTCTCTTCAAACATCTAAATATGGGTGGACAGGTGAAAGAAGTACCGCCATTAAAATTAGCTAAGCTTAAGCTTAATGGTGAAAGAAGTACCGCCTTCCCCACCCAAAAACAAGCAAAATAACAAAAGAGGAAAAGCGGGATGAAACTCCGGTCTCCAGGGG
Organism: Thuja plicata; assembly: GCA_018584345.1. NCBI lineage: Eukaryota > Viridiplantae > Streptophyta > Pinopsida > Cupressales > Cupressaceae > Thuja > Thuja plicata. Next base: position 6,529 of record MU216909.1, on the reverse strand, counting down.
AAGCAAGCGAATGGATGACTGGTTCGATGTAATTAGTGCCTCTTCTCTATTCCTTCCAGAGGTCATTGGCTTGATTTCCTTCTAAACCACACATGACGCCGCTGATGAAAGACTACGGACTGACTCCTGTGTGGTTGGATTCTCTCAGATATGTTGCTCTTTGCCTGTCAGACGCTTCGGGAAGTGGCTTGTTCCAATTTTGCTAACCAGAGATTCTATAGTTCCCAAATGCGCTGAGGCATTTGTCCCAGATAGTCGCCATTTGTTATGCCCTGCATCCCCGTCCCTAAATTTTGTGTGCAAAATGTTGGGTCCCCCTTTTTTTCTTTTGTTTGGTTTCTGCTTGTGGCTTTGCCTTGTCTTTCTTTCCTTTTTGTTTTCTTTCTCCGGGGTTTTTTTCCCTGGAGTGGTGTTTTGTTGTCGTTTGGTTTTCGCCTCCGGGACTCTGGTCCCGGAGGTTGTCCTTCAGTGGGAACCGAATTTCAGACTCTGGGATTCCTTGCCATGATGTTCTTAGGAACATCATCATGAGAAATCCCAGGGCCCGGAATCCAGACATTTTTCTTGTCTGGGGATTGCCGGAAGGAGGGTTACCTTTTACCGTGGGTATAAATAAGTTTCATCTGTCACTTTCACATTTACCGCGATCAAAAATTCTAAGCACTTAGCGAATCAAAGAGCGATTCAAAGTGATTAATAGAGCATTTGCAGAGAGTTTGTGATAATCAAAGCTTAACACCTTCTGTCATTCTCGGGCAAGTGCAAGTACTTCGTGGTGGTGCTACTGACCGACTGACAACTCAAGCTGTTGCAGAGCTCCCACGGTAACCCTTCTTTTTCCTCCGCCTTTTGCGTTCTTAGGTTGGTGTTTCCACCTTCCCTCTCTATTTTGCTTTCGCTCTCTGGTTTTTCTTAGGGTCTGTTTGTTTTTTTTGTTTGTCTAGTTTTGTTTTGTCTGTCTTTTCTGGTTCGTTGTGTCTTCTAGTTTTGCCACCCATTGGTGGGTCGGCTCTGACAGAGGGTTGTCTGCCCTCTGTGTAGAGGTTTCTTTTCTGTAAATAGTGTAAATAGTGTAAATATGTAAGTGGTTGTATATATATGTTTCCGCCTTGTATGGTTTTTCTGCGGGAGTCGTCCCGTGTGTATATTAATGTATATATGTGCATATCTGTAGATAGCCCCTGTATATCTCCTCATTTCTTATATATATCCCTCAGCTCCATGTATATCCTTCCAGGTGACTTGACAAGCTGGTCGAGTCACCTTTGCTTCTAGTTTTTCACCTCTGAACTCGCTTCGAGGCAGAAAACCACCTGTTTGAAACTCGGCTCTCGGCCGGTTTCAAATAGGCAGTTTTCTCTCTCCTCCATGAGGTCTGTCAGAACCTCATTTATGTCCCATACGTGCAATTTATTCCAGCCAAGTGGCTTTCCCTTTTCGCGCGTTCAGACAGTTGGCTCCACCGTCATCGTCATCACATCCATTAAATGCCAACGCACGTGGCGCCCACGTGGGCTCGACAACTTGCCTTTTCATACATCCTTGCTAATGGTCATTTCTGCAGGCCTCGGGTCTCTTACCACCATCCATCCTGTGTCCTTACCAAGTGTGATAAATTCCCCGGACCCGAATGTGTAATAAAGATCTTAAGTTTACGATATGTTTTTCTATTTGGTTACCTTTGCATGATACTAACTTTTCAGGAAAGCGAACATCATGGTGGTGAGTTCTCCGGACTCTGGGATAATTATTTTTGATGAATATATTTTGATGGTCGCTTTGCCTTGCAGATTCCCATACTTCATCTTCCAAACATGTCTGAAGCATCAGCGTCATCTCCTCCTGAAAGTCTGGAACTACCAACCGCAACAAAAACCAGGGCAGCAACAAAGTCAAAGATGGAGAAAGCCTTGGAAAAGATGCCCCTCACCATGAAGTTTGTACAAGACAATTTCATTGTGGGCTCAAAGATTGAGTCCAAGATAAAACTGATGACCGACACCAATGTCAGAACTTGGGCAGAAATGCAGGCCCTGGTGAAGATAATGCACATCCAGCGACAGGCTGGAGATCCATTAGCGATTAATTTTGGGAACATACAAATCCTCCGGGCAGCTTGCTTCCCGTGCTCTGTGCAATCTTTGGAGCTTATTCTAACATTGGCGAGAAACTACAACTCCTTTGTCCGGGCCGTCATGCTTGTGGCTGTAGAACCCATAAGATACCCCACTCCACTGGTGTCCCTCGACCCAGTCACATTCCAAGCAAACCTGGGTATCCCACAATTTGATAAGGCTACAGTGGTCACAAGGACAGATGCCTTGACCCAGTTCACAAAACTGGAGGATGCTGCCCGGGTATACATGAATACCCATTGGCTCAAGGTCCCAAAGAGGGACCCAAAGAGAATGAAGATAGAAATTCCCCGCTCTGAATTCAAAGAGAGCATCCAGATGGGGATGATAGCATTGGCCCGGGTCTTCGGGCAACTCTCGGCCCAAGAGTTTTCCAAATGGATGTACTATTTCCTCCTTGGCATCACCACCAAGGGAGGATACTTCGACTGGGTGACAATAATTTCTAACCATGTCGACTCTGGGTTCCGGAAACTGAACCAAAAGAAGAATTTCTACATGTCTTCTTATGTTTTCTGGGCCCTAGCGCAACAAAGGCCCCATTCAAACGGCCTACTCACTGACGGAGTACTCGGGATTGGCCTGGGACAAAAGGCACCGTGGGACCATTTCCCACAGATTCAATGGGAGGCCAGCTTCCCCAGCTTCTGCCGAGTAAATGACGTGTTCGTTTACTACCATCTGCTAACACCCACCCAGGATGCCGGATACTGCCTGTCCACTGAGGTGATGAAGTTAGTCCGCAGCTACAGACATTATTATATTCAGTTCCAACAGCACTCATACATTAGGGTCGCCGGCTTCTCCGAGAAACCCTACTTGTTGCCCAGGCAGTGCGGGGACAAGATCGTGCTGCTGGAATATTGCCGGCAAATAATGGAGTTGCATGCCTTATTGGCCCTCAAGAAGGTCCCCAACGTCCCGTTCCTAATCACCTGCGGGAACTACACATGCAATCTGGCCGCCGTGAAGCAAGCGGACAATGAGCTTAAAAGTTATAACTTACAAGAATTCTATCTGGCGCGAAAAAATTTTGATCCGCATGGCCGAATTGCAACGGCACTGCCCCAGGCTTCGGAACCCCATCCAATACACATGGAGGACTTCTAGGAAGATTTACAAGATGACGTGGAGGTGCAGAGCAGGCACTATGTCAGAATGACAGCCGAAATGATGCAGAAGCTCTGGCTTCTGAAATTCCCAGCCGACTTCTCAGACGCCACCCCCACTGAAGATCCCCAGTACAAATAAAAGGGGATCGATAAAAGGGCCCTTCCACCAGTGAATTGGGCTGCTCGAAGAGCCCACAATTGAAGACTTCACTCAAGATGTGGTCGAGAGAAGCCACGCCTATTTCAAGAAGGTGTGCCCCAGGAGTACCCGCCGAGCAGCCCAGCCGGCATCGAAGCTAACTCCACCACCGGTACCAAGATTGACCCCAGGGCCTGGGACTTCTTTGCAAGGGGTAGTTAAGGGAAAAGGAATAGCTACAACCCCATCCGCGCAAGAAGTCTCCATCGCCGAGCAAATAAAATAGTCGATGGCGACCTCCCAACAAATGAGGGAGAAATTAATAACAAAGCTGGCCACCCCACCACTTATGACCAGGCCACTTCGTCCTCCTTCCTCCCCATCATTGGTAGCCTTAATGGTCAAGGCGACGGGGGTGGATCTGCTGGAAGCAGTGGCAATAAGAGATGCGGGACCCCCTCTGGTCACCCGGCGAAAGAAGAAGCTCATCAAAAAGGCCAAGGCAGAGCCAGCGCTGGAGGCGTCCCTCCCCCGGGAAATAGAGATTCTTTCTTCTAGTTCCCCGGAGCTGGAGAAAGAAACAGAGCCTGCAGAGGTCCCGGCCAGTCTCCCTCTAGAAGAAGAATTTTATGTATTTGAGACCGACGAGTTTGGGAACTTACAGGGGGACGATACACAAGAAGGGGCAGAAGTCCCAGAGAAAGAACAAGGGGCTACAGAGAAAGAAGCCGTAGAACAAGAGCCTGCACAAGGGCAGGAGCAGCAGACAGAAGAAAAGGAGCCAGAATTGGAGATTATCTCCAGGGCTCAAGAAATGCAAGGTCTGGGAGTGGTTGCTGACTGAGCTGGCCCGACCCATCAATGCCACTCCTCTGGAGACCTCCACAGCACAAGAATTACCGTAGAGCGACATAGACTCCCTGTGAGTAATGAAAAAGAAGGCCCAAGCAGTGGATGAGTGGATCGCCCTGCAGATAGGAAACACCTGGCATTTCCTGGTGTCCACCCTCCCAGATCTATACACGGCCCAGCATATCATTCATCAGGCGAAAGAGCTTATTGAGCAGTGGGAGAGTGACACCGAAAATTACCAAGCGTGGAAGGTGGAGCTCGAAGAGCTCCTCACCTTGGGAGAAGATATGATCTCTGAATCTGGAATTTTGGGTGAGGAATCATTTGATTTTGTAAGAACCTAGCACTCCAGACTTGACCTCACATTGGAGGTAACCAAGAAACTAGTAGGGTCCTTACAAGAGAAGGTAGATACAGTAAAATATTCTTCTAATTTATACAAGTCTTATGTAATAAAGACTTCCGGGGCTAATCCCCTTAGCACAGATACATGTACCCCCGAAGATTCAGTTTTGGGGAGTTTTGACGAAATAATGAAATCCTGGTACCAATCCTCGGAGGGGATAGATGGGGCCCAAATGGCAAAATTAACAAGTATAATACTTAAGGGTCATGATGCGGCAAGGATGGCGGATAAGTTTAAAGAAAATCTTCCGAACCTGGGGGAACAAGTTGAAGCCGCCAAACACAGAAGGGTCAGCCTAAAAGATATAGATGAAGATGGCATTTCCCGCCTCCTCCAGGCTTTCAACGACAATAAACAACCTTGAGCTTTCTCCGGAGGCCGAGGAAAATTCACATTGGAGTATTCTTTATTCTTTTTGGGGATGAAAGTTTCCGGATCCAGGAGTCCCGGATCCAAAATTTTGTATTCTTTAAAGTGACCTGTGTCCCGGTCCCCGAGGCCGACCGGTCGCTTTCAGAGGCGGTTAATAGAGACTGTCAGAAGCTAGTTGGCCACATCAAGAGGCGTCGGCTTGGCAGTTGGTTTTCTGACACGGTGGTCTTCTCGAGGTGCCGCTTGGAGGTACACCTGGCACATTGGAGATAGGGTGCCGCATTTCCCATTTATGAGGCATGTAGCCTCAGTCCCTGGGGGACCTACTTTCTTCTTTCTCCTTTCGGGCTCTCTTCTCGAGACCGATTCTTCCGATGTATATTCTTATCTTATTCTTCTGACATGGCAGACCTATTTCATCTCCAGGTCTTTTGTAGGGTGGCGCAGGTAGTACCAGCCCCCGAATATTGTATTTTATTGAAACATGATGTAAATAGGGTTAGGGTTAGAAGAGAGTTGTATAAATAGGCAGATCGGCCCATTTCTAAGGGTCGGTGAAATTGATGATTTTGTTATCCATAGTAATAGCAAAGTGATTTCTCTTTTTCAATTTGCAGAGCTCAATGCTCCATTATTCTGTTCTCAATAGTTAGATGCTCCCCTGGAGCCACCATTGTATCACGCACCAGTGCTTGTTGGAAGGGATATTAATAAAGAAGGAAGAGTTCTCAGCAATGACGTTGTTGGCATTCCTGCTTCTGAGTTAATGGTATTTCATGTTTTAATGTTCTTTATGTCTTCTACTATGATATGTTAAAGTAGATTAACGACCTCTTTCCCTCCGCTACTGATAAAATGCTAACTGATGGTTATGTATTCCTTCGGTATTTAGTGTAGTCTATCAGAGTATTATTGATGTTCCGGACATTTCAGCATGACTATAGTTAGATGAAATACTTCTAGCCCTGCAGGATCTTTTTCATTTTATTTGCTAAGTGTAGAATGCTAGGGGAAACCTTACTATATTGAATCTCCGGAGGTTTTGAGTTGAAGGAACCAGCTATCCCCCTCGAAAATAGTCACCTTTCCCAACTGAGCCCCGCGCCGTCATGACCCAACATCCAGGTGCTTGAAGACCCGGGGAATTTATTTCTCCCGGACAACCTTTGCAAGAGGAGTTGGCCGGTATCTCCGGAACCCGATGACAACTTATGACTATTGGCGGACCCGGTCAGCAAAACCCCGTCAACACATTGATGTGCAGTTTCACTTTGTGAGAGATATGGTGGAAGATGGAAAGGTAAATTTGGAGAAGGTAGATACTCTGAAGAATGTTGTAGATGCATTAATGAAACCAGTGGGCACTGAGAAGTTCAGATGGTGTTTGGAGTCTATGGGCCTTTTGGCCTATAGCGGTTAGTTCCTGTTATGTTCCTGTTGCTCTTACAAGGTGTTCAAAAAGTGGGAGAATGTTAGGAATAAGGTGTCTCAACCTTGGATAATTCCTATTCTT
>MU216905.1:80670-101685 GCA_018584345.1 Thuja plicata | reverse complement strand
TTCATAAGGCACAACACTTGGTGAAGGTTTTGCAAATGAGGATGCAAGCAGAGTGGGTTTAACCATGGAGGAAACTCCGTAGTTAAGTGCGCTCTAGTTGGAGTGGTACTGGGATGGGTGACCTCCCAGGAAGTCCCAGTCCTTCACCTCTGTGAGCATCACCTAGAGCCAATGAGACTCAAAAAACTACACAGTTGAATCCAAGTAGAATTAAAAAAAAATTAATTGGTACATTTTTATTTTTTTTAAAAATGTGCAATGGTTGAAATTTTGACCAATGCACACTCATTTCCACCAAGGCATTGGTCAAAATTTTGACCATTTCCCTCTTTATTTCCACCAAGGTATTGGTCGAAATTTTGACTAGTACCTTGGCGGAAAGCAAAGCATCCACGTCAAAATCTCTGAAACTGGTGGTCAAAATTTTGACCCATGTCGTGACTCATTTCCACCAACAATTGGTCGAAATTTTGACCAATACCTTGGTAGAAATCAAAGCATCCATGTCGAAATCTCTGAAACTAGTGGTCGAAATTTTGACCCATGTCGTGACTCATTTCCACCAACAATTGGTCAAAATTTTGACCAATACCTTGGTGGAAAGCAAAGCATCCACGTCGAAATCTTTGAAACTGGTCGTCAAAATTTTGACCCATGTCGTCACTCATTTCCACCAACAGTTGGTCACAATTTCAACCAATACCTTGGTGGAAAGCAAAGCATCCACGTCGAAATCTCTGAAACTGGTGGTCTAAATTTTGACCAACACCCCCACTTGTTTCCACCAAAGATTGGTCAAAATTTTGACCATTCCATGAAGAGATTTCGACGTTCATGCTATGCTTTCCACCAATGTTATGGTCAAAATTTCCACCAAAGATTGGTCAAAATTTTGACCATTTCCATACAGATTTCGACGGCGATTTCTGTCAAATTGAGCAAGAGCTATAGTCGAAATTTCGACATCTATTTTGGTCGCAATTGCGACCAATAATAAAAATGTTAAAATTTCAACAAAAAAAGATCGACGAAAGGTTTGGTCATAAATACGACCAATTACTGTCGAAATTTTGACAAATTTTTGTCAAAATTTGAAGTCAAATTTACTAGTGTCATTGGGCAAGATAATCACACCCTTTCTCTCTCTCCTTAACTAAGTGATGTCTCTCTTATCATGATCTTAGGGTTGATAAAGACTTAAGTCCCTTGGGGGCTTGAGGGTTTCTTTATCCCTTTTGGTTCTAATAAGATTGTCTATTCTTTATGTTCTCCTTTACCAAGAGTTTGTGTTGAGCTCATACTCTTGCTAAAGTGGGGGTTAAATGTATAGTCAGAAAATGGAAGCACTTCCATTATAGACTTGTTTAGCCTTCTGAGTAAGTGGTTTGGGGTCATGAAAAGCGCCTTGAATGGGTTCCTGATCTTGACATGGCTTCCCCCCTGTTCTGTCCTTCTTTCCACTCTTTTTTAGCCTGATTTCTGCATTCTGGACTGCAGACTGGTGATTCTGGGCTTCAAGGTCAGGGTCGACCTTTTAGGTCTAGGTCGACCTTGACCCTGACCTAGGTCAAGGTCAACCTTGACCCTAACCTAGGTCAAGGTCAACCTTGACCTCGACCTAGGGTTCAGATCCCAGGGTCTCACAGTTTCTAGATGTCGGTCTTTGCAAAAAGTGTTTTCCCGCTTCTGAGTTAGCTATTTCAGGTTCCGAAGCATCAATTCCTAAATTATATTTAATATAGGTCCTCTCCTGGGGGTAAATTCTTTAATGGGAATTTAATTATCCTATCTCGGCCTCCTTAGAAGATTGTTCCCTAGTTTCATATAAAAGGGAGCCTTCTCCTCTCATTTTCTCTAACAACAACGATAACCATCATCAAGCAAACTAAGTCTTCTAATCATGATCAAACATTCTCAAACTATCATCAAGTATGATTCAAGCAAGCTAAGGAGCAATATTTGAAGAAATCATTCATCCATTCAAGCATCCATTTTCATGAAGGAGATCCATTGGAGGCCATTGAAGGATTCAAGCCACATAGTGCCCTTTTGGTAATCTCTCCATCCACCTTCTTCTAAGCCTATTCCAAATTCAAGAACCCATTCAAGACTTGGTGTTGGAGATCTACAAGAAAGAGATTGAAGAAATCCTACCTTTCTACATTCCACATTTTGAAGCATACTTGTGGATCCATGGATTCGAATCCGCCACAAGGACTTTTACAAGAAAGGTGAATTTGTGCATTTACTTTGTTTATCTTTATGCAATTTTCAATTACATATATTTGAGGTTAATTCCAAAATCGGAGTTTGACTAAGGCAAACCCCTCCCCCACAACAAACAAACCTCTTTTTCTTGCAGGTACAGGTTCAGGACTATAGATTTGGACACAGATCTGGATACCCTTTTTGGCTTTTTGTCGGGCTCCGCGAATAGATTCTCTATCAGACCTGTGCAGGTCAAGGTCGACATTATTGGGTCAGGGTTGACATTTGTGGGTCAAGGTCGACCTTTTTCATAAGACAACATTGGAACGAAAAAATAGTTATGGGTTTTGTTCGTCTCTCCGTTCCAGTTTGGGATCATCTATCATCTTTTCTAGAAACAGTCTACAGACCTCAGAAAATAGCATTCTTTGATCTGCAATTCTTTAAGGTTAGTACATTTCTCGTATTTTTTCAATTACTGTAATTAAACATATTCATTTAATCAATTAATATAATTTAAGATATCCTTCTTGTTATTTTCTTTTCCAAATAGTTGATTCATTTGTGCATTAGCCCTTCCTTTGGGTTGATCAACTTGAATCTTCCATTTGTGCATTTGAGAATAGAAAAGGAGCATCTTATCTTCTCCCTAATCACAATTGCAATACACAATCAATCCAATTCAATTAAGTGTAAAGTAGGGTTAAGGAACTCAACACACTCTAAGAAAATCAAACAATAATTAACAAATAATCTCCTTACCCCCTTTTTCAATCCTTTACAAATTCTAAACTAATCGATGGAATATATATGGAATATATCTTGAAAAGTGTCAAATAAATTTTAAAATAGAACTAAACTACATTGATTAAGTTAAACCTGTAAATAGCTCATTTTACTCAATAAACAATAAAAACATTCTCTATCATTCTGAGTATAATGTGAGAAATTAACCTAATATGCCTTACAGACAAAAAGAATTTTATTAAAAATGAAAAAAAAAATTATGTGGAAAAATAATTTAAAAAGACTTATCAACATAAAGAGATACCTAAATTCTAAAGCAATATGTGGTAATAGAAAGGCAGTACAAATTAAGACAATTAGATATTAGATTTTTTTATGTATTCTTAATGTTTAGTTACTCTTTAAAAACTTATGAAAGAATCAAGAAAAACTAACAACGATCTGGCCAAGATGAGTTGTATGCAACATGATATTATCACTTGGGATGAGTAATTCCGAATTCAGAAACAAATGGAGGATATGACCGAGCACTTTGTGAGACAAGAGAAAGTAAGGTGCTATATACAATTTATGTAAAATTATATAATTTTCATTAAAATAAATGTAAAGAAAGGTATGCCTTTCTAAGACCCTAACATCGTTGGGGCACATGTATTAAAGTTTTAAGATAAGTTCTCATTTTTACTTAAGACCTAAACACTAGGGTATGCCCCTTTAAAATTTGTAATTACAAAAGGGAAAAGGACATATGTCCCAGGCAAGACTGGAGGTTTTATTCTTCTTTCTTTCCTACTAGTGCCCGTTTGAAGGGAAACAACACTTTGTAACTTTTTCATATATAATATATAGGGCTCCTGCATTTTAGCGATAATAAAAACAAAAAAAGTATATGATGAGTGGTCAACTATAAGAGAAATATGAAACATTCAACGCTATCTCATAGTCAATCCTCTACATACAAACAACAAGCATACAAAACAGTTGACAAAAGTTAGAATTTTCTTATCAACATCGACATTTACACATAATCTAGAAAATGTATGTACTTACCAAATTTAATCACAAGATCAACAAACACTCACTAGATCTAACACATAAGAAAAGGCCATAACCAAATATTAAAAAATAGCAAAAATTATAAACTAAATACAATATCATTTGAAGGGTCACAAGCCTAAATGTAATCCATGCACTTCCAAAGGGGTTGTTTCCTATTATATGTGTCACACCCTGCATTAGGTTCACCTTAGGGGCACCCTTCTTTATTTTTACATTTGTTTCAAAATATTTCTATAATTCTTATTTAATTGAAAATTTAATATATTTATTTTTACATGCAATTTTTCTTTCAAATAATAAAAAATATATTTAAATATGTATTAGAAAAATATACAAATATGATGGCAAAAGGAAAATATTTTTAGAAATGACAATATTAATCAAAAATAACATTTTTTAATTTACAAATAATTAAAATTTTCTATTTAATTTGAAATTAATTTTAAAAGAAATTAATTTTTTGTTATCGATGATAATATCATATTTTTGTTGATAATCTGAGTTCTAAACCTAGCTCAAACTACGGTGGTTACAATAAGAAACCACCTCCCCAAACAGTCAAAGTTTCCAGTCAAGACCTATTAATAGGTCTGAAGATAAGGTTTACTAGGTGCTCTAATTTTTGAATGTGAGTGTAAAATCATATCAAATCCTCTCTCCCTCTATGTCTTCTTATCCATTTTCCCTTTAACTACTTTCCATCCTTCTTCGAACCTTGCAACCTCTTCCTCCTAGATCAAGGATTCACTAAAGGGTGGCATCTCCTCCCCATCTTGATATCGATGTTGACTGGCTAAAGCTAATCTAGTACACTTGCTTGCAGTCTCACACACTACTCCTAAATCCTTTACACCTCCTAAAACTAGTTCTATGGAAGATGTGGATCCCATAAGATTCACCTTCTTCTATTTTATTGGAGAGCATACAGTAGAGTTATCATTGGTATTATCTCTTGTGGTGGCCTTTGATGCCTTACATTCATTTTCTTGGCATCCCTCTTCAACTCGCTTACTAATGTCAGCCTCTTGTAAACATTGTGAGGTTGAAACCTATTTGGTGGTTGAAATTGTTGGTATTATGATGGATTTTGGAGGTGAAATTATGAATTTGAGTTTCTCATTGATGACTTCTTATTGACTCTATTAGATTTGGTGAATAGGTTGTTATTACCCATCAACGGGATGAATAGGAGAAGCGGTTTTTGCTAAGTATTCTGACTGGTTAACAAGAAGACAGTAACATAAGTTTTTTGTGTATCGGTCGAGTTTTCTAGCACATTGGGAGGTGCGATCATTATTAGAGCCTTATTTTAGTCAGAGAAGTTTGGATGTACGACCGTAAAAATTAACTCGACATTCTGTGTAAGTTAATATTTTGGTTTTGTGTTCTATATGAATCGGTTGAGTTACTGATTGGTTCCTAACGATCGAATGGTCAAGGTGGTTATGTTATTGTCAGTTTTATGTAATAAATGATTGTATTATGTTTTGGGACGACATATTAAGTTTTATTGGCACAATTTTTCATTCAAGTTAGGTCAAAGTTGTGGGACAACTTGTGGATTGTTTTTAATGTTTTAACCAACTTAAGAACAACTATATTAAAAAAATCTAAATTAGTGATTTAGGGTTGTTGATCATGTTGTGGCTTTTTTAGATTAGAGACAAAGGTAGAGTATTGTATCAAGAGTTTAAAAATTTAACTGGATCTTACAGGAAATTAGTGTCATTCTCGATCAGTGATTTGAGTTCATTGCTAAGGGCCAACTCTAATAGGTTAGCAAGGTTAAATCCCTTACTAGGGTGGACTTTAACAGGTCTTTTGTATAAATCCTTTAACATGGTGATGTCTGAGAAGGAGTTATAAATCCTCTAGCAAGGTAGATCCTAATAGGTATCATTGTAATTATAACAAGGTACTAATCACTTCTAACCGAATGAGCCCCTAACATAGTATTGTAAGTTCCTAAGAGGGAAACTCTTTTACTGCAATGAAGAGATTTGTGGGTGTCATCCCCACCGTGGTTTTCTCCCTCTTACAAGGTTTTCCATGATAAAAATAGTGATTTTATGATTTATTCTTTGTGGATTAAATTGTTTTACTTCTACTACATAGTTACTCTTGCATGTTTCAATGCTTATAAGTTGGTTAAAAGAATAATCAGATTATTGGTTGAATTAGTACATTTATTATTTACACTGATTCACCCCCCTCTTAGTGCTTCTATATATTAATAGAAATGACATGTTCTAAGGCCTCCACTAAATATTCATCCCCCTCTTTCTCCAAAAAATATAATTGGTAAGAAGCTTCCTTCCACCAAGCAAACTATTTATGTACTATCTTCCTTGAACAGTTTGCAGCCACATGTTTTGTCTATAAATATCTTCTACATCTAAATGGGATGCCTTCTTAATCCATGAGCTGAATCCACTCACCACCAACTAGATTCAAAGATAAATACGCTATGAGGGCTTTCGTTACATCCATTTCAACTAGAATGGGAACATAAGTAGAATGGAAAATTTTTGGGAACCCACATCCACCTCAAAGAATTTACCCAATTTATTCCCTATAGCTTCGAAATAAGAACCAAACCAGAACTGGAGTGGAAGATTTGGAAGAATTACCCAAAGAGGAATCTTTTCAAAGGATTTGGTAGAAGGGTTATAAGTCACATACCAGGGATTTAGAAATAACGTATTTTTATTCTCCCAACTCCAAATAAAATCACATAATATTTTCTTCATATCCTGCTCATAGTCAAATGTCACAACGAAGAACCCTCCTGCACTAGGGTAGATCTAAATATTACCCTCCAAAATGGGGCCCCACTTAGAAATTCATCTATGTAACTCTCCTAGATTGGACTAGAAACCCTTAAACCTCCCTATCAATCCCATCTCCATGAAAAATTTCATATTTTTTGCTACTTCATTTTCAATCTCTTCCTCCAAGAAGGCTGTTAATTTGTCAAAAAGTGGCTCAACCCATTTTGCACACCCCTCACTCCCATAGTTCCCCTTCTTTAATTCTTTTGCATACAACCATAACTCATTTTCACCATACCCCTTCTCTTCCCTTGCACTAAGAGCAACCCTCACATGACTTCCATTGGCATCATTCCATAATATTTCTAGATTTTGTTTGCTAGGGTGACCTTGAGAACTATTCATGCAATCTGAAAATGAGGAGGATTCACCCATTTAAAAACCCTTGAAGTCTTTGCCCTGTAATCTTCTACTCAACATGTCTTCTCCAAGTCTAGCAGTAGATTCACCCTCATCACCTTTAACAAGATCTATAAAAGAGCTACACCTAGCAACAACTAATTAGAATATTATTTCCTACAAATAAGAGACCACAAGAGGAACCACTAATAGTTTCTCATCGTAGCCGGCAGACGCATGAAGGCTCTAAGGATGAACCACAACCAGTCCACATGCAAAAAAAAATTGACGTTGGCTTGCTTGATTATCAAGTAGAAACCCTAGCTGGGGCAGAAGGAAGAAGACGACACCTAACCATTCAAAACTAAAAATAAATTGAAATTTAACAAATATTAAAATCTCACAAAAATTTTAAATTAATCATCTAAACTTTTTTAAAAAAAATTATATGTTGAAACAATATGCATTTGAAATAATAACAAAAGTAGACAACCAAAAATTAAAGCACATAAAGTTTCACTCTAGTTCCTTTCATCCTCTTTTTTTCTCCTCCTCACTTCCCTTTGTCGTATGCTTCCTTCAAACCAAAATCCTCTCCATTGTAAGAAAATTATTTTCAACAATTTATTTGACCATAATTTCTCCTTCGCCAATTTTCTCTAACATTATAATTAAATTAAATTTTTTTTATTTTCCCACAAAATCACTAGCTCGCTATTTTTTTCATTTAGTATCTTGTAAGAACCCAAAGAAAGTTCAACACACAAATTAAATTTTCACTCTATTTCAAGGTTCTATCTTTAGCACAATCAACTTGCTATCTCCTAATCAAGTCTCAGACATAGTGCACATGATGTGTGCTAAGGTATTTGTAATACTGTAAATTCCATCTCAGAAATATTAATGTCAAAAAATTGTGATATTGTACCTTTTACTAGAATTTTCAAATGTTTTTCTCATTACAAACAATTGACTAATATATATTCCAGTCATACACATAATGAATTAAAGTTTGCCTCAACCATCTCTTAGCTTTTAAATTTTTGAAATACTCAATCTAAGACTAATTTCATAATTCTAAGAATGTCCATTCATAGATTAAAGAAGGGACATATATAATGAAATATTTAACATTTAGTACGTTGTGTATCAAAGGAGGACACCATGGCTCACATAGTAGCCCACAAATCCAATATAAAAATCCACTGTGATACTTCATGTTGAAGCCTGATAAAAACTATGCATGTATCCTCGACCAATATGAGGGCTTTTTTTCAAATATTTTTCCCCTAACTATAATTTGGTGTTAAAATATTTATTTTAAAGCCTAAGTGTAAAGGAATATTTAAAATCCCACAATAGTTTCCATAGCAAGTATGGAGTGGCTTTAATAATTCAATCAACGTTATATTTAATTGCCTCTTTCAATTTATTATGGCCTCATTCATCATTCATGGAAAGACTATTTATCCCCACTGATTTTAATAGTATTTCTCTATCTCCATATTATATAGTCTCGACAACCAAACATTATAGGCACTACACATATAAACTTCTCACAACTTAATGAAATATCTCTTATGGATATTTTATCTAGATTTTACCCAATGTTATGCAGGAATTCAAACAAACAGTTTGCAAGAAAACTAATTTTTATTCATCCAACAAACTACATTGAAAATCATAGAATATCATGTTGAAATAAATATCTAAAATTAAATATGAATATTACTATCCAAATAGATAATAACAAAATTAAATGTGGATATAAATAGATAACAGTTTGCAAGAAAACTATTTTTTATTCATTACAACCTTTACTAAAATAACAACAAAAGTATCTCCCAATCATACCTACAAAACTTACAGTGGAATTGGATGCACAAGAAACTTTCCAATAACAAATACAAGATGTACAGAAGGATTGGTAATCTACACACCATCAACAAATCTATCTACTATCTTCAACAAACACCAACAAGAGAAGATCTTTCACTATCGTAGCTATTCTTCAAGAGAGAGATTTTGTCCTCAAGAAGGTTGAGATGGACCAAATCCAAATATCTATAACCCACAAGGTTACAATCAATGAAATGAATAAACCCAAGATGCCCTCAAACAATCCTCTCAATGCTCATTTATAACTTTTGAATGTCCCTTGGCCTTCCATTTCCTCTTGCCTTTTCGTTTCCTTTTCCTTGTCTCTTTATTATCCCCCTCTTTCAAATTGAAATTAGTGAAATAATATTAAAATGACTTAATTAATTTTTCACTAAAATTCACCATCAAAGTCATTTTAATACTTTTATAAAATATTTAAATTATGTTGTTAAATTTGATATAATTTGACAACTTAAAACTTAATTATTTAATTAACTTCTAATATCCCAAAAATGGGAAATTACAGTCCTCCCCTCCTGGAGATTGCTTTCCCTCAAGCAATCTGTACATGTATGCTAAAACCTAATGTCTAGATCTCATATCAACCTTAGGAATGTTTCTCTAGAAATATGCAACACTACTCTGATGTAAAAATAACCATACCCACTAGAGATGTGAAGAAACTCACCAAGATCACATTGAATTAAAGAACCAAACATGTAAATGGCATGATCCCAAACCATCATGCAGTGAGAATTGTCAAATATAAGGAGATAGAAGTATCTCAAGGAGCTATCAACACTCAAAAACTCTCCAACTCCAAATGATCTTACATGGAAGTACAAAACACCCATCATAGTCACACAAAAAAAACATATCAACCTACCCTAAGTTGTTGGTGTAAATTAGAACAAATCTCATAGGTTAGAAAACTCTAGGAGGGCTGAAAATGATTTCATATAATATATCTTTCCAAGGTAACTCAAGAAAGACCGCATCATAAAACTCCCTTCCAATCATAATCCTAGGTAACATAAAGAATAATCCATTTAACCAAAAATTAAAAAACTAAGTATCTTCCCTCATGAAGACCCAAAAAAGAATTTAATCTGTCACTGCCAAGGGAATGGAACAGAAGTCATCATAACCAACTCTGAAATCAACTAACCAAGTATTACTTCAATGGTCAACCACTGAAAACATGACATTAACAGATAGTCCCCAAGTGCTAGTGTAAGGAAATTGAGTATTCCAACAAACCCAACTGATTGTAATCAACTCGTCATCATATGAAAGGACACACACTAATATTATGAAGTGATTGTAGTGACAAAAATTATCCCAAGTGGAAGTGAATAATAACTAAGTTGTGCCCACAAGATGTCACACAACTACTCGCACTAAAGTTTGCAAGTGTGAAAAATAAAACTTCTCAAAGGATGAAGTCAACACCAATAACGCACAGGAACTAGTACAAGAGTAAAAAAAATGAAATACCATAGAATACATAGGATCATGAATAAGGAAGTAGTTGAAAATCTATCTCCTATGATCAAATCACGTGTACTATCAATCATCAACCAAAAACTACTCAGGTGCTAAAACAAAGAATCCATCCAACTCATTTGTAAATTAAAATATGAACCCATGTGTAAGCTAATAAAAAATTTGGCAATGGTGCTACCTCTAGACATTAATCCACTGCTCCGATCCTATGACCAAAACTTATCACTAGAAACTTCACCTGGGTCCTAATTCCTGCAATCAATTGCATTCTCATCATTGGATTCAAAAAGAACTTCCTCATCCAACTCGAAGAATGGATTATGAAACGTCCAATCAACTTCTACCTTAAACAAAGAATTGTCAACCAACTGAGTATTATCCTTCACTCCCAACTCATACCAAGGTTCTAGTTTCTCTAAAAATGTATTACTTGATCATTTGGGACGGTTGTCCAAATCATAAGTTTGTTGTATACTATCACATTCCTTAATCACTTCCTTGATAAACTCGGTCCTACCTCAGTTCTCCTATTCCCTGTAATGAATATTGACAAAAATATAATTTTTTTCTTTTTGAAGAGCCATTGTGAATTCTCCAATATCTCCTATATATAATTAAGTTCTATGATGATCTTATTGACCTTATGCTCCTTTACCTTCAATATATCATCATAGACTTTAGCAACCTTAAAGACATGATCCCTATCTAAAAGTAAATACAAATAATCATATTTCATTGATTCAAGAGCTACTTTTACCACCTACAAGTTGGAAAAATAAGAATCACCTCCCATGCCCCTTTCTATTCTTTCAATTTGAGTCTTCCAGTATATGTATTCAATGATATTGTGAGTGTTATCATAATATAATAAGGATGTAACAATCATATTTCCAGTGACATTCAACTAATTCTTCAAAGTATGTTTCTCAACAACATCATCTTGAAATGCATTTTATGATTGGTCCTCCAAATCAAGTTGTTGATAAGGCTTTTGTGCATGGACCAAAAAAGATATGAGTCGAGTATTGCCAACCAATTTTTCCTAAAAGAGGGAAGTAATCGGGGTTCTTAACCTCCCAAGCACCTAGATGTTAGGTCGCAACAATGTTGGATAGCTAAGTTCAACACATGACTAGTTGTTGAAGGGGTTTGTTGGGTTTTTCTCTCTAGAAGTAGTAGTTTGATAGGTGCGACAATTCCTAACATGTGTGTGGGTATCTTTGAATAATTAGGTCCAATAGTAACCATCCCAGAGTATTTGATGTGTGATAGAATTGGAAAATTCGTTCCCAGTCCCAAATTTCCCATGGAACTCTTCCATAATCTTTTGTGCTTCATCGTGGTCTAGGCATCAGAGACAGGTGCCCTCATATTTTTTCTATAACAAAGTTCCATTATTTAGCATGAATTTGGAACTTTTAAGTCTAATTTATTAGCATTTGGTTGTAGTAAGTCCTTCTAGACATCATGTTACCCAATTTTGGTTCTATCTCAATTAGGTAGAGCTAGAAAAGTGTTTACAGCTAAAAGTTAAGGGGTTATATTTATTCTACTAGATTTTTCATTTCAGGAGTGATATGTTATTAAGTGAATTCCAGTTTCAACATAAATGCAAGTACAAGAAAGGATTCACACATTTTTAGAGAAAAATACTTTATTTATTCATAAGTTCAAAAGAATACTTCCCACAAAAGTCATGGGAATGACTATATTGTACATTGAAAATTAAATACACAATTATATAAATAACATATGAAAAGAAGATGGGATTTGTCATTGCTTAGAATGATGAATCTTGTGGTTGTATAGATGATTCTTCAACTCCTCTACTCCAGAAGTCACTTTTCTATCCAAGGTTTTTTTGTACTAAGAGAGAGAAGGGGGGTTAGAGCTCAAGGATCCTCATCTATCCATATGAAAAATTATTAAAGGTGTATTCAGTTCTCATAATGTATCAATTCAAAGAGGAAAGAAAAAGAACAAATCAGTTGTTATTGTTTAATCTAACATGTTAGTTCACTGTGTAGGTACAAGAATCAGGTTCATTATTGAATACTTCAAACTGATATATTAGATTTCATATCATGTGGGGTGAAATGGGCTCCCACAAGGGTTTATCCCAGCATGCTATCAATGTCATTTAGTGTTTTTAAGAGAGGAAAGTGTACAAATCAGCATCATTGTTCCATTATAATCTAATCAAGTAGGCATACATAACTTAGAATAGTGAAGTGATGGCATTGTCATAAGAAATAGATAGCTTCTTAGTGGGTTGCAGTGACATGATGATACTAAAAACAAAAGAAAGAACCATCCTCACAATAATAAGATGAAAACATTTGCATAGACCAAGACAGTTGTAGGATACACAAAGCTATAAGATACATACTAATGTTCTAGTAGAGGTAGTGCAAGAGAAGAGTGAATAAAGATGTCATAAAACAAGAGCTTAAAGAGAATCCCAGATAGGGAAAGTATTCCATTATAGAACATTGTTAATAGAGATGACCAAAGCAATGAAGTGTTAAAAATCATAGATTAAATAGTGAAATGCAGTCTAGTCTCAGTAAACAATAAACATATTGTTGGAAATGAGAAATTGTAGTGGAAAAAATAAATTAAGGGAGGTGGAGCATCACTTTTTTTATTAATGTTCAGCAGTCATGTGTTTTCTTCTGGAAAAATCCAAGATTGTAGGGTTTGAGGCTCAAATAAAATGAGGTAATCTATTTTCATATATATTATTATAGAGGAAAGATAGTAAACAATGACCTTAAAATTCAAAATACAGTCATATCAAAAGGATATGTTATTGAAAGCACGAAGCTCTATGAAAACAATGGTGAAGAGCGATATTAAATATGCATGTGTAACAAATAATGAAGAGGCGTACCAATAATTCATAAGGCAGATATGAAAGATGAGCTTGTACTCATGCTAAAAGGCTAAGCATAAGATACAATGTTAAATACAAAAGGAATATGAATACATGACTGACATGAGTTGAGGGTAGTTCACTATTATTGGAAACCATTGACAATTATACTGCTTGAAGTCATCATACCAGGGGTAGAGCAATTAGCTAAAAGAGTTATATTATGAAGAACAAATTAAGTGATCAAAATAATGCTAGGCATGACTGATATACGAGTTAAATATGATGTCATATGGACAAGGAAATATATCTTTAAGAGGTCATGGAAAAACATCAATACAATGCTAAAGATGGTGGTCATAGTCAATAATTGAGAAAAGACAGTAATACCCTAATAGCAAAGTGACATGAGAAAACACTTGGGTGCTTTATAAAGGTATGAGCACTATTTTAAAACAAATGAAAAGACAATCATGGAGTTTATAATAATAAACCCTTGTCCTACAATACTTAAGATCTTTCTTTAGCAGAGAAAGAGTTGTCAAATAACAAAATCATGGATTGGAGGAGTTCAAAACATTAGAATAAAGTTTCACCCAAATGTATGGAGATGTAAGGTACAAAGATACAGAACAGTGATTATAATATAAATGCAATGAATGTGTATCATCCTAAAAAGTAAGCACCTAACTTGTGCTCATCTTGGGACCATTTTGTGCCTACTTTAGTGTCTTTTCTAAGGTAGGACCTCATATAGCACTCAAATACATACTTAATTTGAATATAGGTCCTCCTACTTCCTAAATCTTTCTTGAACTCAAGGTTGGCTCTTGCTTCTAGGCTTGATTTCCCATTTTCCATCCAATCCCATAATTCATTTCCTCGCCTAGAATCTATTCATTTATTTTCTTCTTTTGGGATCTACTCTAACCCCACAACAACCTATATTTTCTACCCTAGATCCTTTTCACATTCCCTAACATCCCCATAAAAATTGATCCCATTTTGTCAGGGACAAGTCAACTAGTCAACTTGTCCCTGGGCTTTTTGGCTCAATATTTTCCCGGAGCCCTATGCGGGGGTCTTCTCCTGAGGTTTTCAATTTTGGTCATCCTGGATCAAATATGATTCCCAAATTATGGGATTTACTATAAAGGGACCTCCTATCTCCTCATTTGATATAACACAATCATACACAAGCTATATTCAAGTACAAGCATTTAATAAATCAAGCATTCTAGTTCAAGGAAGCCGTCCAGATCCATCAAACATTCAATTCTTCATTCCTCTCATGCAATCAAGGTGTTTTCTTCTATAGATCTAGCTTCTTTCCCCCATTGAAGACCAAGTAAATTATTTTTCTATCAAGGAAGGAGATCATCATTCATTCATCAAGCTTCATTCTTCTCTATCTTACCCAATCAACCATTGTGGTGAATTACAACATTTATTTCATGGGGTTTTGTCTTGCATGATTTCCTTTTGGTTTTCTGTGTTTAGTCAAAGTTATTGCATCAATATACTTGATTATATTTAAAGAATTAATTGCATCTACAAGGTATGATATACTTCATTATCTAGATCTATCCTCTGCTACATGACAGCACGCTTTCCTTTTATTTCATTTTATTTCAATTTTGATTCTTAAATAGGGGTTTGATTAAGGCAAAGCCCTTTCTTCAACCTTCTTCTCTATTTTTTGTGTGCAGGAACATGTTGTGGAGTTGCGATTCTAGATCTGGGTAGTGAAAGTATAGTTGCAAAATTTAAGAAAGTTTCATCAAATTTTGTCAGGAATAAGTCGACTTGTTCCCCAAAATTTGACTTGTCCTTTCCATTTTTTAGTAATATTTTAGGTGTAGAAAGAAACAAGTCCCTGCTTTCTAGATCTATAGTAACATTTGATTATGAGATCTCGACGACAGTCAAATTCAGATTCAAAGTTTCATCTTCTTCATCTTGTTTTCGGGTGCACTTGTTCATACCTTTTTCTCCTTGGAACTTAATTTATATATTAGATCTATTATTTACATTTCATTTACTTGTTACATTTCCATTTATATTAAGGAATCAAAACCCTACACTATGTAGATCTCACATTGATATTCTTATTCTCTTGGTTGTGCCAATCGTATTCGCTTTTTGTTGGAAATGCATTCCCATGTATATAAGCTCTTGGTGAGTGATATGTTAGAGTAATAAGTTATTTCACTTATTAATTAAACCATTCTAATTTAACTATTAAGTCACTTATTATCTCTACTTTACTTAAGCTAAAATTTAGGCATATAATAATTAATTCTTTTATTAATTATTATTATGCAACGTAGATATTTCCCCTTTAGGGTTTCCCTTTTAGGATTTTGGTATCCTTTTATAAGGACTCCCACTTTGTAAATTATTAAGGAATTGAGGATGCAATTGTATTGGGATTTTTTTCTCCATTGTTTGCACAATATGTTTCCTCTTTCATGGATTTGTTATTTTTGGCCTCCTTAGCTTTTGCTTCTCTCTTTGTGACAAGTTTGCATGCACGTGATTCTTGGGAATTGTAGAGTTGATTTTTCCTCAGCTTCAACATGGTATCAGAGCTCCAGATCTTCATGCACTTGTTCTCTTCATGAGAGATTGTGGGCCTTGTTCTTCAGATCATGTTTTTCAACAGTTTTTTTGATGTTCTTAAGTGAACCTATTTTGGGAGCATTTTGGGCCCAAACAGACCTCCCCATCGCGCTTAGAAAGCCCAAAAACCTATATTTTCATATAAGGTTTATCAATTTTGGCCTCCAAGAACCTCTAAGGAAAAAAAAATTTGATTTAAGGGTCATACGACCTCCAAAAAAAACACAAAATTTCAAGCCTGTGGTCACCGCTACCATCAGCGAGTCTCACAGTAGTCTGGTGACTCTCTATGTCATCGAGCTAGGAGCTCGGCCCTACACCATTCTGCCGCCTCCCCACCCGTCGTGCCACCAGCCTGCCACCGCTCAGCTAGACTGCCACCACAGAGTCACTAGGCTCATTTTCTTTGTCTTTTAGGAGTCCTATTGGTTTTTTGGCCATATATGGAGAAAACGGAAGCATTTTTTGGCAAACAAGATATCTTCGAAAAGATGGTTTTGAGACGGAGCAATTTTTGGTGGTTTAGTTTCCTGATTTTTTTATTATGTAGGGATTTTTTCCAGTCAAAGTCAGGGTTATTTTTTGCACTTAGGGAGCTATATCTTTCTCATCTAGACTAATTTTTATGACTTCTACATATCATTGGAAAGCTAGTTTTGTACTCTTTCTTCTTGTATGGGTCTCATTTCCAAAATCTTCTCCGGCTACAATTTATTTAGTTTTTTGTATTTTTGCAATCTGGTGAATATCTTGGATGTTTCAGGTGCTGGGGTCATTTTCCTTACATGGGATGACTCCTTTTTAGTTGTTACTCATGTTAATACAACTTTTTGTCATTCCTGAGCATTGTAAACATATATTTATGTAGCAATTCTTTTTTGCAAATGCACTGAGATAAAGTTTTATATGTTGCATGCTTGGGATCTTGCACATTTTGTGTTTGTTTGTACTTGCACTCCAATATAAAGTGTCATGGGGGGTTTGATGTTTTCTTTTTTTGTCATATACCTTTGTCAAGTGAGTGTTCCTTCCATGACATTAGCCTTATGATATGTGTCAAGAGAGTGATCCTTCCACGACACCATCCTTTATATGTGTGTGTACTTTCTTCCATGCGCACTTTTTATGTTCCTAGTTCTTCATCTTGTAGTTGTTATTGGTAGCCTGGTTCAGTGTACATGTCATGCCTCTCCTTGCTCAGCATTATGGGGGTATCTCTTATTGGTTCCAATGCTTCCTTGGTTTGATAGAGTGATCTATGTATTCATTATTTGTTCTTATGTACTAGGCGGATGCAGTGGCTAGATACCTGTGCATTTTGGTGAGATGGATTATTTACCATATGGGAACTCTTTCATTCCTATTTTGGAGGCAATCTTTCACCTTCTATTGATTAACTCTTCATACTTTGGTGTTTTTTTTTCATTTGTATCTTCGAGTTTCATTGTTTGCCTTTGTTTTCCATCCTGATTCAAGTAGTATCATTTGAGGGCACTCATGCAGATTACAGTCTTCTCTACCTGATCATGTTCTATTATAATGGAGGTTCCAACATTTATTCTTTGAGAGTATTTGCAACTTCATGCTTCAAAGGTGTTCTTCATGTTTTTCCTTTGTTCCTATTTTATGGGACATTCTCTAGTTTGGAGGCTTCTTCAGTCCTTCACTAGGATTCATCTCTTTTTAGAGAGAGGTTTTTCCTACTGGATTTTTCTCCTTTTCTCCTCTTTATAGAGATTCTTGTACTTGGGTACCTCATCAAGCCTTATTTTCGGGACCCATTTCCTGCTTTCAGTAGTTTTTTCTAGG
Source organism: Thuja plicata (assembly GCA_018584345.1). Taxonomy (NCBI): domain Eukaryota; kingdom Viridiplantae; phylum Streptophyta; class Pinopsida; order Cupressales; family Cupressaceae; genus Thuja; species Thuja plicata. The sequence continues at coordinate 83,808 of MU216905.1, read as the reverse complement.
TTTTAGTTACTCTCTAAGTTTATCTTAAGGGGGGGTGTTACAGTAATAATTTATCACTTATTAATTAATACATTTTGATTTAATTATTAAGTCATTTATTATCTCTATTTTACTTAAGTTAAACTTTAGGCATATAATAATTAATTCTTTTATTAATTATTATTATGCAACCTAGATATTTCCCCTTTAGGGTTTCGATATCCTTTTATAAGGATTCCCTCTTTGTAAATTATTAAGGAATTTAGGATGCAATTGTATTGAGAGTTTTTTCTCCATTGTTTGCACAATATGTTTCCTCTTTCATGGATCTGTTATTTTTTACCTCTATAGCTTTTGCTTCTATCTTTGTGATAGGTTTGCATGCAGGTGATTCTTGGGAGCTGTAGAGTTTATTTTTCATCAACTTCAACATGATTTGCATCTTATCATTTCTCACCATTTTCTATCATACATTTTTTTGATCCCGACGCATGACATTCCATTATGATTTTTCTATTAGATTTCCTTTGTATGCATTTCATTCTTACATTTTTTACATTTAGTTTTATTTTTTCATTCATTGATAAAAATAAAAAGGACATAAAGAGTGCATAGTCATTCTTTCATTTGCGTCCAAATATATTTTTGTTTCATGCATTGTTAGTTCCTTTCCTACTATATTTTATAACATTAGCTTTTTTTGTTACAAAATGTATGATTTCTTCGTCCAAAGTTTTATTGTTGTTGATGATCCATTTAGCAGCGTGTTGGATGTATTTCCTGTTTTTTCTGCTTTTCCTTGTTCCTTGTCTTGCCCTATGAAAATTTTAGGTTTTCATACTTAAACCTTGCCTAAATCGCTAAAACCCTGAAAAACCCTAGTGACCAAGTGTTAAACGATACATTTGAAACCCTATGCCATGTCTTATATTTCAACGTTACATTTTTTCAGTCACTTAAGACATGTGCTTTAAGTTAGGTCGCCTGATCGCGTTACCCAGAATGAATATGCTAAATGCTTTCCCGACTTCGCTTTTGCCTTGTGTCGCGTAGTCTCATTAAAAAATAGAATATTCCTTCAGTGTCTCGAGACTTAGTGATATCTTATTAGTCGGGTTGTCGCGGGATATTTGTGTTATAAGCTTTGAAGAGAATGGGACCCACTGCTCAGTCGGGTGATCGCAAGAGAAGTCAAAAAGTCAAAGAAATGTTACCAGACTTCGCGATTACTTCATGTCGCATGATCGCTAGATCGGGCCATGGCAAACAGTTGAGTATTTCTTCATTCGCGTGGTCTCGAGATCAAATGACAGTTAAGGGATAACAGCCCCGATTCCACGACTAACTATTTGATGTTAGTAATTTCCCTCAGTCGGGATGTTGCCAGAACAGGGCGATGATTCAGCTTTCCAGTATGTATTAAGTGGACAAAAGAAAAGATGACATCTGTCATAATGTAAGTGGTTGTTGGGAGGTCGCTTGAAGGAGAAAATGGATCAAGCGATTGAGAGACTAAGGTATTTTTTCCTTCAGTCGCAAGGTCTCCAGATGAATTAAGGGCATGCCTGATCATTCAGTGATTACGCGCCAGCCCTTGGATGAGGAAATGCAAGGATCTAACAGTGATTGCGTAGTCTGGAGAAGAAAGTGCCCTAGGGAAAAGGTCCTCCCGACTTGGCGATTAGGTCATGTCGCAAGGTCGCTCTAAACGGAGAAAGGGTACTTTTTAATGTAAAGGACAAGTTAAAGTTATCTCCCGACTCAGTGACTAAGGTTGTCGTGTAGTCTTAAGAAAGAATATGAGCATCCAGCGACTTAGCGATAACTAAAAAAGGTAAAAAAGCAACGGTTTGTCACCAAGTCTGGAGAAGGATGATGAGTTAAAGATAACCCCATGCGACTTAGATTTCCACTTATGTCGCTTGATCGCCAGATAATCTAGGGTCAGCCAAGGTAGAGAATGAGCATTATCGCCAGGTCTGGAGATCAAACCATGGTTAAGGAAAAGTGCTCACGACAAAGAGACTTCCTGTTGTCGCGAGGTCGCCAAATAACGAGATCTAAAATGCGGCGCCATGTAGTTGACATGACAGGATGAATCACCCAGCGGCCAATCAGAGGATATAATTTTGATTACTGTGCACAAAAGGTAGCTGAGATGTATGACAGAGGACGAATCAGATGATGCCATGTCAGCTGTCTTAAACGTTTGATGATTGCGCCAAAGATTCATAATTTGAAATTTGATTTCCTGTCAACTTCATGCAACTACGGCTAGGTTTTTGAAAGCTCACGACATGGCAACTTAATGGCAGAACTGACATTTCTGAATTATGAGATATGTACTCTCAATCAAAATGGCTATAAATAGATGATTGTGCATTCATTCTTGTTCACCGTGCTTTCAAGTTTTCAGAGCTAGGTTGCTTATTTTTCAGTGAAGTGTGATATTCAGAGCAGTTGCAGTATTTCAAAGGTGATAAGAAATTTCTAAGGTTGTCGAGGATTGTGCTCAGGACAGAGTTGATATTGAAGAATTGATTTATTTCAGTATCAGGATTTCTAAGCTATCACAAAGATGAGTAGAGCTGTGAGCGTTGCTTCTACAAGTGGAGGCAGTGGAGAGGAGCAGAAAGGAAAACCTAGCTTTTCAGATGAATTTCTTCAGCTTCTGCCAGGTTCAACACAAAATAGAAAGATTGATGCTGGTGTCTTCAAAGATGACTTTATGAACATCAGAGATGCTTCAACCCCGGGCACAACAAGTTTCTCTCTTTTTTCATACTTTTATAACAATTCTGATAAACCTATCCCTGTTTCAAACCCTTGAATATCTGGTTTAGGTAGGTTATTAGTGCCTAATGTGTTTCTAGATGTTGACCTATTTATGGACCTGGAAAACCATTATGATGTCCTTACAAAGACCATCAAAAGAGAGGATGGCACTGCCTTGCTGATACTGAATAGAAATTCTTTCATGCAAGCATTTGGTCTATTCAGCACCATGTCTACCAAAATTGACATGAAGAAGAAAGAAAAAAGATATAGTACCAAGCCTGGTGTGGCAAGAAGCTTATTGAAGAAGCACATGCCAAGAGAATTAAGAGATTATGTAGGTCCCAAGGCTGAACCCTACCCATATTTCTACAAGGACCTGCA
>MU216905.1:49224-68526 GCA_018584345.1 Thuja plicata | reverse complement strand
TAGGCTGTAGGGTAGGATTAATAGGTTCCTAGCTAGGGTTTAGATTTAATTCAAATTAGATTTGAATAAATCACAGCTTAGAAGAATTAAGAAAAATGGAGAATTTTAATAAATATAAATTTATTAAAAAAAGGGATTTTATGGAGGTAAATGCATTTAAATAAAATACATTAGAATAGTGTTTAAACTATTGGTAAATGAAACTATTTAATTGATTTGAATTAAATAGTTAGAGGAATAGGAGGGAAATTAATATTAATATTAATATTAATATTTCTGGATGTCTACACCTCCTAAACTCTCCTTTTATCAAAATTTAATTAATGTGATACAAGGATTTAGGGTTTATAATAATCCCCTTTATGAACCAATCAATGATTCCTCTACCAAATATTCTCTCCCTCATGAGCATATGTTGATGCAAAAACCTACTTTTAAGCATTCTCTCAAGGATATCCCTCTTTGGGATGAACCATTAGAGAATTATGTTGATTATTATCTTGATATATAACTCCCCAATGGGATTACTTTTGTACAAGAGGATGATTTTTTGGTGGAAAAGGGTGCTATGATTTATTATTCCCTTAATGACACTTCTCCTCTCTACTCCACTTATCTTCCCTCTAGAGATGAAGCACAAATAGGTTATGCTTTTCCCTCTTCTAAAACTACCTTAGAAGTAGAGGATGATATCCTTGATACTCTCCCTTTTCCAAATGAATCTTTTGAGAACAAATAACTTAATCAAGTCAATAAAATTCAAGATACCCCTCAAAACAAACCAGTAATTGTTGTAAAAGGTGCTATGCAACCCAATTCTCATGCAATACCATACACATATACTGAAGAGGATAATATCCTTGATCTCTTTCCTTCTAAAAATCTAATATTATCACATAAGGATCTTAATCAAGTCAACTCTATTAAATCTCCATTTCCTTCTTCAACTCTTTCTCCAATACAAATAGGTAAGTCATCAACTCTTCAAGATGATGATTGGGGAACTTTAGACTTCACACCAACTTTCCATAGAAAATACAAAATCCCTTATTTTGATAAGTGCATGGATATGGGTCTTTTAAATTTCAATTCCATACCACCTAAAAGAGAACCTTTCCTTTTTGGCACATCAAACCTTCCTGAAGGACATGGCATAGGATGTGTGCAACAAATCATTGAAAAGAATGAGAAATCTATAGCACATTTTTCAAAAGAAACTCTAGATTTCCAGCTTTCCCTTTGACCAATCAATCTATAAATTCTTCTCCTAATTCTCATCACAACAAGATAATATTTTGTTTGAGCTTCTTAAGGAAAACTTAATTACTCTTCCTTTGAAAAACAAATGAAAAAATACAAAAACACAAATAAGACAATTCTTCCATTTGTATGTATCATCAAATTCATGGTCACGAGACTAATGAATGTTATGATTTGAAGTGTAAAATCTAAGAATTCATTGATTGGGGTATGATTCAAATGAAATCTAACAATGAATGAAACCTTTCTCATGATCATTCTAAATAACATCTTTATTCCTATTATGTTGCTCCTCACTATGTGACATTGCTAGCCTATCCTTTGCGGGCTCATTGTCATTTATGGTGGTACAATTTTAAGTTAAAATCATACTTTGTGAGCAAGATAATAATAACTTTTCCCTGTCCTCTCCTGAGTGGCAAGGGAACTATTTCACTCTCTCATTTATCCTAAGGACCCATTTTCTCCCTTTGTTGACTCACTTTTTTTATAAGATGACATCCTTTCTTGTATGCATTTGTTGTTTTACATAAGGATATTCTCTTTTTTAGGAGATTGACATCCAGAGTTGCAACCTTATGCTTGTTTGACAATGCATGTTTATTATAAATAAAAACCACTTAGGGAGCATAATGTGTCATCCTTTATCAAGTCTCCCCTCACCTAGCAATAGGGAAGGTGTGTATACTTTAACCTCCTTCCTCTTTCTCTCTTCCTTTCCAATAGATCCAATATCTCTTGTGGACTTCTTTCTTTTATAGTATTATGCCCTTTCTTGCATAAATTGTTTTTTAACGCAAGGATCTTCTCTTTTTCAGGAGATTTACATCCCAAGTTGCATCCTTATGCTTTCTTGAAAGTGCATGTCTCTTATAAAAGATCTATCACTTAGATTACATATTGGGTTAACTTTTTCCTTGTCTTCTCACTTGGGTGGCAAGGTCTTTCGATATCATCTATTTCTCCTTTCAAATGATCCATTATCTCTTTGTTGATCATCTCTTTTATACTATGATGTCCTTCCATGTATGGACATGTTTCTTAGGATCTTTCTCCTTAATGAGATTAGTATCCTACTTACAAGTTCTTCCTTGCTTGGAAGTGTCTATCTTGTATAATTTGGTTGATCACTAAGGTGACATAATGTGCCATCCTTCTTTCTCCTCCTCTTCATGGATTGTTATTATTTAATGATGGTACATCCTTTTTCGTATGAGATGATTTGTTTCATGCAATATACTTACATCTTTTATTAAAAAAATTTCCATGCCTCAAAGGGCATGCCTGTCATAAATAATCTTCCATATCATTTATATCATTCATCTCTTTCCTTGATGACTTTCTTACTTTATGATGTGATATCCTTTCTAGCGTAAATATGTTTGTTTTACATTACAAGATTTCTTTGTTTTACAACTTGTTTTGCTTAGAATTGTATATCTATTATGAAGTAACTATCATTAGGGATGCATCACATATTTCATCTTTCCTTCACACTTGGGAGGAAAGGTTTCCTTTTTTCTCTCTTTTTTCTAAGGATCTATTTTCCTTAGTATAGGGTATTTGTTTATCATGTGACGTTCTTTTCCTATAAAGAATTGTTCATTTTGATTCAAGATTCTCTCTTATGCAAGAAGTGTGCATCCTTGATCACAACCTCTTCTTTATTTGTAAAAATATGTTCATCATAAGAAAAATTCCTTTCTTTGTGTTTCAAAGTATGTTATCCTTCATCAAGAATTCCTTTTTCACCTAGCAGTAGGGGGCTAAAAGGGTGCATTCTTGTTCTCTTCCCCTCTTTGTCTTGAAGACGTTATCTTTGTTCGATAACTCCTCTTGAAGGTAGATGTCTAGAAACCAAGATATCTTCCTTTCAAGGGTCTCTTCCCACAAGAGGACTATCCTTTCACAATTATCTTAGCTCACAAGAGGCATCATTCTTTGTTGAGTTTATGGCACACATTATTGCTTTAAGGATATCTTCTTGTAGTTAGAAGTAGGTATCCTTATTCTCTTTCCTTATGATGTCACCTAAGTTTTCATCATAAGAAGGGGGCATACATTTGGCATCCATTGTACAGTATATGCAAATTTTTATTTATGGATCAACAAGACTAGTCCCTAAGCCGCCTAGTGGGCAAAAATAATTTTAAGTTGCCCCAATGCGCAAAAATATTTTTAAGCCGCCCTAGTGCGCAAAACATTTTAAAGTCACCCCAGTGTGAAAAACATTTTTAAGCCACCCCAGTGTGCAAGACATATTCAAAGTTGCCTCCATGCACAAATCTTTCAAGGTAGAATTGACTAGCATAACATAGTTTTATAGGCTATCAATTCTCCTTTCTCTTTCTTTTTCGCTTTGAGATGAGTGGAACTAGCATAGTTTACTAGGCTTTCTACTCATTTCCCTTTCTCTCTTCTCCTCCCATGGATCACCTAGCATAACGCAATTTTCTATCCTATTGGATTCATGGTCTCTCTCTTCTTTTCATGATCGTGGAGTTTGAATCATCTTTGGTGATTCCCTTTCCCTTTCTATGTGATCACTTATTCTCTTGCAATATCTTTCTAGATATTATATTAGTGGATGGGAGATTTTCGATCGAGGTCTCTTTTACTAGTTGATTTGGAGTTGAGTTTTTAGTACTAACCCCTTTTGTGTCTTGTGTCTTTTGTCTTTTTTTTCCCTTTTTTTCTTTGTTTTCGTGCCCTTGTGCATGGATGTTGAGTTAAGATCCTTTGTTTGGGGGCTTATGTCCTTGTACTTAGTGTTGTCTCATCTCTTTTGCAATTTCACCCCTGGTCATCTCTCTCTAATCATTCTTTCTCTTCCTTTACCGCGAGTATGAGCTTGTCTCATACTCCCACTAAAGTGCAAGCTAAATGTATCATCCTAAAAAGTAAGCACCTAACTTGTGCTCATTTTGGGACCATTTTTTGCGCACTTTAGTGTGTTTTCTATGGTAGCACTTAAATGCATACTTAATTTGAATATGGTTCCTCGTCCTTCCTCAATATTTCTTGAGCTCGAGGTTGGCTCTTGCTTCTAGGCTTGATTTCCCATTTTTAATCCAATACCATAATTCATTCCCTCACCTAGGACCCATTCATTTATTTTCTGCTTTCAAGATCTGCTCTGACCCTGCAGCAACCTGTATTTTCTACCCTAGCTCCTTTTTAGCTTCCCCGACATCCTCATGAAATTTGAGCCCAGATTGTTTGGGACAAGTCACCTGGTGGACTTGTCCCTAGGGGCAAGTCGAGTGGCCGACTTGTCCCTAGGATTTTTTTCCCAAAGCTTGATGTGGGGTTCTTCTTCCGAGGTTTTCAATTATGGTCGTCCTATATCAAATTTGACTCCAAAATTCTGGGATTTACTATAAAAGGACCTCATATCTCCTCATTTCATATAACATAATCATACACAAGCTATATTCAAGTGCAAGCATTCAAGAAATCAAGCATTCGAGTTCAAGGAAGCCATCAAGAGTCATCAAACATTCAAGTCTTCATTCTTCTCATGCAATCAAGGTGTTATTCTTCTATAGTTATAGCTTCTTCCCCCATTAGAGGCCAAGTAAAGGAGTTTTCTATAAAGGAAGGAGATCCTCATTCATTCATCAAGCTTCATTCTTCTCTCTCTTCCCCAATCAACCATTGTGGTGAATTACAACATCTATTTCATGAGGTTTTATCTTGCATTATTTATGTTTGGTTTTTGTTGTTTAGTCAAAGTTATTGCATCAACATACTTGATCAAATTTAAAGAAGTAATTGCATCTACAAGGTATGATATACTTCATTATCTAGATATACACTATGCTACATGACAACATGTTTTCCTTTTATTTCATTGCATTTTAAGGTTGATTCCTAAACAAGGATTTGACTAAGGCAAACCCCTTTCTTCAATCTTCCTCCTCAATTTTATGTATGTAGGAACATGTTGTGGAGTTGCAATTTTGGATCTGGGAAGTTCAGGTACAAACGCAGGATTCAAGAAAGTTTTATCAGATCTTTTTAAGAAACAAGTCAACTAATTGACTTGTTCCCAAAAAGTTGTCTTGCTTCCAAAAACTCAAATTGTACATGCCATTTTTCAGTGAGATTTTTCAAGTGCAAAAAGATACAGGTCCCTACTTGCCAGATCTACAAGTACAGTTGATTCTGAGATCTCGACGACATTCAAATTCAAAGTTCCATCTTCTTCATCTTGTTTCTAGGTGCACTTGTTCCTACCTTTTTCTCCTTGGCACTTACTTTATAAATTGGATCTATTATTTACGTTCCATTTACTTGTTACATTGTCATTTTTAGTAAGCAACCAAAATCCTACATTGTGTAGATCTCACACGACATCCTTATTCTCTTGGTTGTGCCAATCAAATTTACTTTCTGATGGAATTTCATTCCCATGTATACTAGATCTTGGTGAGTGATATACATCTTAGCATTGCACACCATTTTCTATTATACAAAATGTTATTAAGCAAACCTCTTATCTCAGGAAGGTACAAAATTGTCCTGAGAATGGATCTTGATGTTGCTACAATAGCCATAGTGAGATAGAAGGTTTCCAAATAAGCCAAAAAAGTAGTGACATTCACAATTATAGAGTGTTATCCAAGGGCAACTAGCAAAGAAAAGGTCATTGTTTTTAGCAAGGAAAAAGTAGAGATCAGAAATAGAGGCCTATGCCAATGGATCACTATTAAAAAATAGTATAAAGGAAAATACAAAGTGCCTTGGGAAGAAATTATAAAGGTGACAGTCAGTGAATAAACCATTCAAGGCACATGGACAAGTATAATGAAAGGAAATATAAAGACAATGAATGGTAAAAACAAAGCCGTATTTTTGAGCAATAATGTGATAATAGCCATATAAGAGTATAAACAAAGAAAACCCATCTATTTGTAAAACCCTCCAAGGAATCTGTAGAAGAAGCATGTATTTGCATAAAAAGCACAAATACACAAATTTACCGGGTATTATCATTCATTTCAAGTGTTTGTAGTAGAAAGTATATTCAAGAACTCAAACCACTAGGTATGACGTATACATAGAAAATAAACCTTTTCAATCATTTTTTATTCCTGGAGCTTAGGTCAAACATTAAGCATGTGGAATGCACAAAGGAAATACATGAAAAATATTTACATGGAGCCCAAGAATGGAGTTTTTGAATGAAAAAGGAAGCATTTGCATTATTTTCACAAAAACAGAGAGCTCAAGTTGCAAATTTTTATCAATGAAATGAAGAGAATGAAGAGCATGTATGTATATGAGCATGAAATATGTGTAAAGAAACTCCATAACCCATCAAGCCCTCAAAACATACACACAAAACCTTTGGCAACAGATAGGCAAGAGGAATAGAAGAATGAAGGAATGTGTATCCTTTAGTTGGGGTTTATTTTTCCCTAATAGGTAACTTTCAAAGAGGCATGTGTTTTTCCTTTATTTTTTATCAAACCTTTTCATAATAATACCCCGAGGCATTAGGATTTAAATGAATGTTTTATTTTTTGCATCCCTTTTCAAATGTAATAATATTAATGAAGTGGTCAATTATAACCCATTTAGGCTCTAGGAACAAAGAAAAGATAAACAAGGAATGAGACCTCGATGTGAGGAACAAAACAAAGACGAACATCCTCCAAGATGAGGAACAAAGAAAAGATGAACAAGTAAGCAAAAATGGAGACCTAACATTGGCCAAAAAAAATGTTGGGACGTATATGCAAGGTATAACACAACCCTTTGAGTGTCAACTTCTTGGTATATTTTAGATTCACAAGTTAGGACAACCCCTTGGTCAGTAGACAATTCACCATCTGTTGCAACAATTTCATATTTGTAACTGTAAGGTAGACCTTCTAACAACATGTTGATCTTATCCATTTCAAAATTTACCAAATGGGCATCCTCGATGACATTCACTCTCTCACCAAATTTTGGACATTTTAAGTTATTAGTTTTTCATCCAAAACACTACCATGCATAAGTGAATTGTTTTTATTAACAACACATGATTCATCATACCTTTCAATGTTATCATAGGCCTCCAAAACCTTGTTTGATTGATCTGCATGCAAAGTCAAGGTTGTTGTGTCATCTATTTTTAAGCAATTTGTCATCATATGAAGATTCATTTTCTTCCTTAGAAACGTCTTGAGTCTCCAACATGCTCTCTCCTTGAGTAGTATCATCATCATAAAAATGTTTGTCAATAACAACTTCCAAGTCACCAATATAGAGATTTGTATATTCCTTACCTATAACAATCGTTGAATCTATCTCCTCACAAACATTTGTGTTATTTTTTTAGAACAAACTTATGAAATTTCTATCTTCTTCGTCGCTAGTCCAAACTTCTTTAGTTGACTTATCTTCCTTATTATCCCCACAATTGTGATCAAGTGTCCGAGTCTCCTAACATTTGAAACAAATTTGTCCCCTTCTCATTTGGTTCTTACTTTTTTGCGAGACCCTACAACCTGTAAGCTCATTGAGATTAGTTCATTTCCAATCATTTATTTCTTGAACCTTTCAATCTTCTACTTAATCAACCCTTTTGAGAGCTCATAAGTCATGGATGAGATATTATGCTCCTTTCTCCAAATGGCCAACAAGCCTAATTGCAACTGCTTACAAATATCATCATCCTCATCTAATATTAAAGACATAATAGTTTGCATACAAGCCCTTGCATTGTCTAGATGAATTTTTTCGATTTTGGTTTAAAAACATTGAAACATTTGTAGAATCAATTTATCACGTTTGAGATCCAACATACTGATAAATGATCTAGTGATTGCCATAATTTCTAAAATCTTAACCCTCTTACCAAAAGTAGGGGCTTTGACATCATGTAAGCCATGTGGGCTCTCCACAATCATCTATAGAACCTTCTTCACTATTTCATCATTATAGGGTGTTATAGGAGCTATTATCCTTATGACCTTAATTGTGACGAGAAGCAACTACAAGTCTCACCTCTTCATAAGGATGTTTTATAAACTTGAGTTGGATTAAAGCAAGCATTGAGAGTTGCAAAGCCCAATTTAGAAACCTTCAATTGACCGGTCTACTCTCAAAAAATATGAGCCTATTTCCTTTAACTTAAGGAGAACACCATCAGAAAATTTCATGGGCTCCAATTGTAATTGAATTACATAAAGCCAATTTTCTACTTTTTCTTTCTACAAATCCTTTAATTGCTTACCATTAAATGTATCATTGAGTTCTTTTGAGAAAAAAATCACTTTTATGATTTTGCCGTGGTTTCATTAAATTTTTTCCAAACTAAATTCCACCAAATCTTATGCACACTTCCACAGGTTGTAAGACGTTAGCCCCGTTGTGTGCTAAAATCTACCTTTCCCACAAAGTAATTTTGTCAAACGGATTGTTTGACAATTGTAAGTAGTGTTGTAAAGTTAGCAAGATAATGAGAAGGGGAAAGAACTTCCATGGGTTAATAAACTATATCTTTCCACACAAACCAACTAAGCCAAAAATATATTTCTAAATTATGCAACAGTAAACACCAGCGGTAGCTTGAACAATAATTGAATTTGCAAGAACAAAAATAGAAACTTTGACCTTTCATTTCTGATACCACTATAATGTGCTACCCAGTTTGCTACTCAAATTTTTGCACCAAAAAGACGAGTCAACCACCCATTTTGAATGCCTGTGATGCCCACACAACTCTCAATGCTACGGTGTGCCAAAGAAGCTCGTAAATAGATATTCAAACTTGAAGCGTCTACGTCTCATCGACAATGAGACCATAAAGAAATGCATAGACAAAATCCAACAATATTCCTTAGCCTTTTGTACCACAATTACGACGATAGTTATCTGACAAAACTAACGCTCAGAAAGATGTTTAAATCTGGAAAACGTTGAAGCATAATTCCTTGACTAAAATAACATTGCTTTTAGAATCAATTTCCTCCATATTGAAAAAATTTCCGCACTAGTTAAATATTAACGACGCCGCATTCTTAATAGAGAAACTCTCATTAACCATATTGTTAATATTAGAGAGAGAGTGGCTAATATCAAAAGGCAATGAATTATTCTTCGAGAATTTACCAATATGAATAGAAAATTATAAATCTCCATCAAATAAGCCCATCCGGGCAACCAAGCTACACTTTTGGCCATTCCTGAAAATCTCACAAGTTGGTAGAAGAACCGGCTCTGACACTTCTGAAATATCCCTTATAGATAATTGCTTCAGATTTTACCAGATGTTTTACAAGAATTTAAACAAACAGTTTGCAAAAAAACTGATTTGTATATATCCAATATATTATATTGAGAATCGTATAATATCAAACTAAAATAAAGATCTGAAATTAAATATGCATATTGTCATCAAAATAGATAAATCATTACTACCTTTAACAGAATAACATCATAATTATCTCCCAATCAGAGCCACGAAACTTACAATAGGATTGGATGCATTAGAAACTTCCCAATCACAGAGATACAGGATGTATAGAAAGATTGGTAATCCACACACTATTTTTTTTTTGACAAAACGCATAGAACGTGTAATATATTAGAATAATAAACAGTACATATGGAAATACAAAAAGAGCAGCCCCACATAAGAGGGGGGATTACAAACAACAGGTAGATGCAATATCGAGAGAGGGGAAATCCACCCAACTACAAAACACAACTAGAGAGATGATATCAGAGATGTCTACATTGAAACATAGCAAACAACATAAAGTATAAGAGCACACAGCAAAATAGAGGAAGGACTTAGAAAGAGGAGCATCTCCATCAAAATAAATCTAGAGATCATCCAATTTAGTGACAAAAAGGTCAAGGACGAAGTAGTCCCATAAAGCAAATTTATCCTCATACGTGAAGAAATATTCATTATTAGCATGGAATATACTCATAAAAGCATAGTTATCATTAGCCATTGATAGCTTGAAGAGCTCCCGCGCCTCCACCATCTTCTCATGACAACCATCTCTTCTAAAATAAAATAAAAATTGCTAAGTCTGCTAGAGATTATGTTAGGATTGATCATTCCAATCCCCTCAGCAACCTTTCCCCAATTGTGTGAAGCCACCACATGGTTTCCCACCGCCAACACCCATTCAAGTCGACCTGTAACTTAGAGCAGAGCTTAAAAGACTACTTTATATACCACCCCATCATGGCGGTGAGAGCCACCAATATTATGTTGCACAAGATACATAATAGCTTGTTTCAAATCCAAACACTATCAACATATCAATCTATTATCTTTAGAAAACACCAGCCAAAGAAGATCTTTCACTATCGTAACTAGTCTTCTTCAAGAGGGATTTCGTCCTTAGGAAAGTTGAGATGGACCAAGTCCAAATCTCCAGAACCCATGGAGTTACAATCAATAAAATGAATAAAATAAACATGCCCTCGAACAATCCTCTCAATACTCTTTTATAACTTGTGAATATCCCTTGGCCTTCTGTTTCCTCTTGCCTTTTTCATTTCCTTTTATTTATCTCTTTACTATCCCCCTCTTTTAAATTGAAATTAAAGAAATAATAAATAAATAACTTTATTAATTTTTCTCTAAACTTCACCATTAAAGTCATTTTAATACTTTATTAAATAATTAAATTGTAGTTAAATTTGATATAATTTGACAACTTAAAACTTAATTATTTAATTGACTTCTAATGTCCCAAAAAGAGGACATTACATTTAATTAAGGAATGTTGCACAACGATAAATTCTTTAATATTCGCGGCACCACACTTTACAAATATCACTCAAATCTGAATCAAGTCCCGCTATCCTTGGTGAATGGCAATGATATTATCTAGAATTTATCAACTTGTTATCTGGTAGAAAATAGATAAAGTACCTTATTTCTCTGCATGTTTGCCTCCAGCGGATGAAGATTTCACAAATTTGGCACAAGTGTGAACTCCATTGCCAATCCACTCCCAAGAAGAAGAACTAGGGTTTCACCCAACCTCTCTAACAATCTGCTAAAGGTTTGTGTCCTTAGAGATTCAGCTAATGCAAAGTATCAGGCATATTCATCCAATTTTCAAATAACCATAAACTTCTAAACATATCAAATGCATTGCAAACTCTCTTTTTTATAACAATATGATGAGTCTTCTGAAAAATTCCACCTTATAATATAACTTCTAAAATAAGTTGGGGAACATTATTAAATAAAATCTTTTAATAATATTTTATTATTTTATTTAAGTCGGTATTGATTAGATTAATTAAAATAAAGACATCCTTTTAATATTTCATTTATTTGGACAACCTTAAAATAATTAATTTAATTAATTCATCTTAGCAAAATTTGGAAGCATTACATATCTTCAATCCACCTCCTAGTAAGCCCCACTATACTAGTTCTTTTCCTTTCAACAACTTAATTTTCATTCACTGAAATTTAACAACAATCCATGCATATTTTTGTCTTTTTAAATTTGATCTTCCTTTATTCGCAAATAGTCAGTTCATCACTAACATTTAATTAGCATGTAAATTTTATAAATAGTATCTGTTAACTTTTTTGAAGGGTATATGCCAAAGTGGAGGAAGGTTGGATTACGGTTAAAGGTAAATCTTTCAAGAGATCTTCGCCTTCCTTCGATGTGACACTTCGATCCCATAAGAAGGGGTATAAAGGTTGATTGATGTTAGGCCGCGGCCTTCATCTCTTAGCTATGTGCAGCAAATGTATTAGTGATTATCTTCTTTTTGCTGCTGTTGTTTTTCTGGTCTGGGGCTGTTGGCTTTCTTTGCTGGTAGTCTGTGCTGGGGGGTCCTGATTTGACTATCTCCTTTTCCCCCGGCTGTCTCTTTTTGAGTTGAGCTTCTGTTTCCTATCTCACTATTGGTGTAAAGGGTTACGGTTCCCTTCAAAAACTGTTTTACCCTTAATCGAAAAAAATTTTGAAGGGTATGTAATAAGTTTTTAAAGGATTCAATTTACTTTAAAAAATCATAATAAATTTGGAAATTTAAGCTCAACAAAGAAAAAAATTGAAAGTACAAGCATTACAAAATTGCAAAACAAAAGCTACCAGCACAATACTAGCAATACCGCTAAAACACACAAAACAAGATAGACTACTTAGGAAGAGAATAGAAAGTGAAGTCTATCTTGATCTCTCTTTTTGACTTGGCTCATTAGATCTCTTACATAAAGTCCATATTGCAAAGAGACTAAAAGAGCTGGAACCCTCCGTTTTTCTTTTTTCTTTCAAATGAGAGTGTTATGAGGAGATTATGAAGCCTACAATGGACTAGACGCAAGGCTCACCATACCCCCACAAGAAACAACCCCGTATCAGCAAACACCATAAGATTGGACTCTTTTACCCTTTCAAGGCATCTCTTCATTGTTCTTAGGAATGCTGAGCTCCTATATTTCATTTCTCCTCCGCGCATTATGCTTCCTATCTTGCCTTGGCCAACCATAAGAGAATATGGAAACATTCGAGGCTATCTCATAGTCAATCCTCTGCACCCAAACAACAAATATAGAAGTCAACTGACAAAGGTTGAAAGTTCCTTACCAATATTTTCATTTGCACATAACGTAACAAACAACAGAAAGACACTAGATCTAGTCACAAGAACAACAGACGGACACTAGATCTAATCACAAGACCAATAGCAATGAGTTGTCCAAAAGAACTAGCAATACAGTTACAACCTTTTCTTCCCAGTATTCCAACAGTCGACCTGGAGACCTGATCCAGATGGAGACCTTATTAAGGCATTCCTTCATCAGATCAAAACTCGATTTCCACTTCAGTAGGAAAAGAACCTCCTGAAAGGGGTCCTAAAACTATTGTCATGATTCAAGATGGAAACTAAAAAGAAATAGTGATACAGAGCTGAGATCTCAATTTTACCAAAAGGTTCTCATTTCCTCTGCGCCCATCTTCTCACTACATCTGTGTTATGCCTATCACCTGAGAACTTACCAATGAGGACATTCTGAAGCCTTAATGGAAGATCTTTTTTTAACTGAATCAAGAAGTCTACCCTGAATGCAATTATCAATCATAACTGGTTCCAGGGGGCATGACAAAACAAGACTCAATTAGGACTTACAACAAGCCAATCTGCCTATGATCTCTTTCTTGCACCCGGGTCCACACACCTTATTCCTTTATAGACTGTTAACTAGTTTCTGGATTCGATTGTGTAGTGCTTTTATGATGATAAAAAGCACTACACAATTGAATCCAGAAACTAGTTAACAGCTTTAATGGATTGTGGAATCTTGATATCATTCCTTTATAAACATTGGCATCAACAAAAAACAGGGGCATTGCAGAACCACAGCCATCAGAAAACTTCCCTAACATGGCTCCAAAACAGTCACTACACCCTGTCTAAGACATGGGGAAAGGTTGCCACTCCCCCACCAAAATAGGGGGACGGAAGTCTTCCTCCAACCCACACAAAACACTCCTTAAAACCTTTGGTTGGTGAAAGAGCCACGACTCCGCATTAGACAACTGATGCTGTACTTATAGTTCCACCATCACCACCATGCATCATTCCAGGACAATTTGCAGTTTTGCTGCCATCCTTTTCATGCAAAGACTTTGTTTTGAATTCGGAGGTTTTAGTTTTAGTTCAGATCTAGTTTATTACTTAGTTAGACAGTAGTTGGATCTGCAGTAGTTTAATTCAAACTACATCCACTTGCCTGCACCTGATCCACTCACACAGTCATCTGCTTCCCTATAGAGCCCACAAAACATGAGAAAATAAGAACTCCCATCTGCAATCCCTACTGCCAGCCATAGGCATATGGAGCTTAAAACTAAAGTTAAATAGTGATTGACCTCATCCTTTCCATATAAAATGTACTAGTTAATTTATAGAGGAATGTGAGGGACATTACATTCAAGAGAATGAAGAACAGGAGATGCTGCCATATAGCTTATAATTGTTACTGTGAATCTTTAGTTTTCTACTACTAGTTAGTTTTCACTATTGTTTTGCAATAGTCATAAGGAAAACAAAGATTTTTTATTAAGCTTATTCTGCTTTCTGTTTCTATCTTTAACATGGCATAATGATATCAGTGTCAACCAGCAGTCGTACATCTGGTTTTCCAGACACTCTAACAGCAGCGATGTGTCTATTTCTGCAACTACTAATATAGTATTTCTGATTACCAACATATACAGGATTCTACCTTTCAAAACGTTTGAATTATATCGATAAATACCATATTTACCAACAAATTAAAATGTCATTTATTATTCTCATGGCCATTTGCTTGAAATTTCTATCCAATAAAAGAGGTTTTTATGCTATTATAAATCTAGCATGTCCATTTATTTGTGCCCAATTACAAGTCTGCTCACTGATCAAAGGATAGAAAATATCCATGAGTTCAATATCGTTTTAAACTTTCATGGAAGAGACATGATATTGCATGCAGAACTCTCAGGGCATTCCCATAAAAAGCAAAACGAGAGACACGCTAGCAAGAGCAATGTACAGTGATATGAACTGAACTACTAGAAAGAGATCTTCAATGCTACTGTCTAAAACTTGGATTCAAACAATTGAATGACACTCTAGAAAGTTGAATGGATTTTATTCAAGAATATATGACCAGATAACCAGTTTGTTGTATTTCCCACCAAAAGCTTCTTAAACATCACATGTACCAAGATACAACCAATGAGTAGTGTCTAACTGGAAGCTGACAGTTACTGATATGTTTTCAATGCCCATGTTTGCCTGCAAAAAAGAAAACCAAAAATATTCAGTGCTTTACTAGTAATTCAAACTTCAAATAAATTTTCTCATCAAAAGTTCATATCCAAGATCCAAGAAAACCAAATTGGCATGCACCAGATAAGACAGAGTGTAGACATGAAGCCTTCATGATTTTTCATCTGAAAGCAGCATTATTCTTCAGATTTGTAAAGTGAAAATGCAATTCACCGATTTTGTTAAAAATATCCCAATCAATGTTGTGCATCGACAACTAATAAGCTACAAATCAAAATATCTAGTACTCCCCCATTTCCTCATCCCTAAAAGTAAAAACTAAAGCAGAAATGACTAGCCATCAATATTAACGAGAAGTACAATTCAGAATACACCCACCAAAGGCTAGAAGCAAATGATGCAATCACAGAAAGCAAAAACAAGAAGTTCCGTGACCATTCTCTTCAATTTGACCAAAAATACATTTATTCATATCCACTTTAAAAACATAGTAATGGCATTATACTTGCACATGATATAAAAGCAAAAGCATTTAAAACACAATACTCATACATGCCCAGTTTGGAAAAGTGAAATAACAAACAGCCGAATTTTGAAGATGGAAAAACAGAAATTAAGTAGAAAGGAATATGCAAAGGAATTTCAGCTGAATGGAAAGGAAAATCATCTCTCCTCATGTATTATGGTGATGCTTTACAGATGAAGCTCTAGCACTAAAGTGCAATCTAATGCATGATTAAAATGTCAAACATAAGGAACATACTACAAAAAACATAAAAGAAATTTGGAAAGGAATTGCAAGAAAAGGCTGGGAAGATATAAAGACTAGAGAACAAAGAAAAGGACAAATAGGAGCATGATGGAAATGAAACATGTAGCATTCTGAAAACCAATCCAAAAAGGTATTGAATAGAAGTATTGTACTCTGAAAAACTCATTGGTAAAATACTAAAATACAATGAAGATTAGTAGACAAGAAGAATATATTATAAGAAGATAAAACAAGGATCAAGAATATTCAAAAGAAGCAAAACACATAATCTATTAAGGCAGAATGACCAAGCATGAGAATGTCATAGAACATACAAATAAAAGGCCCAAGCCAAGGATAAAGAGGAACCAAAAAATGGAGCATGGAAAGACAAACTTATTGACATTTCCATTATCATGGAAACTGGCATTTAGAAACTACAAATAAAGGAAGAAGATTATTGCACTGAAGTCCACAAGAAGCCGAAATAGATCAATGGGACTTGGGAAAGTACCAGTTATAAAAGAGTAGTACTAGGGCTGGTAAATAGACCATAAGTTCTGAAAAATAACAAAATGGAAAGTACATGAGAAAGCTAATAGCTAATACAGCAGAATACATATCATTTTAGGATTGCTAGTGCACTCGTCATAATAATTGATATCATTGTGTGATAGCCAGTAGTAATTTATCATTCTTGTGTTATTCCAGCAAGCAGTGCTTCACTTTCATAGTCGATCATCCTTATCATCATTTGGATAGCTATATATCTAGTTTAATCTTTAGTTTGCATCATAATGTGTGGACAAGGCATCAGTATGATGAAATATGTAATGAAAGCAGCAGCTAAAATGAATCAATAAAAATCTAGTCAATAGGCCCTAAAATCAATTTCCATACAGAACTCTGAAGATGAAATTAAGTGAAAATCCACATTTAACTTTAATGAGAGCGATCAGCAAGTGACACAATAGACAATCACTATTTGAGTTTCATATGACATGGTTCCATGCATAACTTTCCTTTTAAAAGTAAAGCATCCTGCCCTTAATAACAAAGATTCAACCCAATGACAAGAACAAGCTCATAAAGAGAGGATCAATGAACAAAAGACATTATTTAATAAACACTCCAAACCAAGCCAGAGTAGAGATACCAGCATACTATCTCACCAAACAAAACTAAATGGAACAAAAGCTTCAGAATCAAATACAAGAATCCCTAAATCCCTCCAAATTCTTCATGCATAGACTTTGGATCCCATCTTCAAATAGACACAACATGTCTATGATTTTAAAATAATGTAAATTTCTAATGCTGGTATAAATAAGATCATTATTAAAAGATGAGATATATCAGTTAAGACCAGAAATGTATGCAATAACTCAGAAAGGGCCAGCAAGTGAAGGATGAAAAAAAATAGTGATTTGGAGAAACATATCCATTTGTAATAGTAGCAAAATATTGTTAAAGGTCCAACATAAGACAACTAAAAGATGTGCTTTTGACTGATATAGTAAAGCAGACAATGAATACACAGCAAAGAGATAATTATCCCACACCTTCCATATGCTCATACATCTTCCTTCACCTCGACACCCTCATTTACAACATCCTTGTACAAATTTGTCTCATAAGAAGCTTCTTCAGTAAATCTAGAAAGCTGATTTATTTCTGTGATATTTTGAGCCTCCGATGATGACACCACATGTTCTTCTTGCTCAGTCATAGCTTCAGTGGGCATAAATGGGTTGTCAGTGGACTCTGGCCTCAAAACTGACCCAGAGCTAGCTGACACCTCAGATGTCAAGTTCTGTTCTTGAATTTGTGTCTTTGACTTTGGATGCCAAATTGCTTTTGCAGCTTGGGGCATGGCCACTGGAGGTGGCGGAGGTGGCACCCAAGATCTAGCACTCGAATCGTGTAAAGAACTATTACTTGATCCATTTGCAGCAGTGTTCATGAGACTTCCAGAAGGCAACTCATGTGCTGTGCCACCATTTATCTCTTCGTCAGTAGACTCCATTTCTGCTATCTTCACATTGCTTCCAGAAGGTGTACTGAAACCAAGAGATAGTTCTGTTTCATTTTTCTTAGATCGCCACCAAGGTTCATGGGTGTCAGATGTCCTTACTGTTACTGGATTAGTTGGTTGTGGTTGTATATTACCAAAGCCATTGACCGCTGCCTTTGTTCCATCTCTTACTGCTGAGGAGTTCACTGTTTGAACATTCTGAGCATGTGTGTTGAGTTTGCTGTTGCTGCTTTGAGCTTGGATTGTTTCCCAGGGCTATTAAACAATTGCAACTAAATAATTTTAGAAACATGATACAAAGTCAAACAAGAAACATTTGAGAATATCTGTAAATAACTTGAAAATGCCTGGAAACTAGTACTATAGAACTCTGTTTAGAAAATTTACAAAAATAATTAAGGCCAAAGTGCAAATTCAACAATATTTTAACCTTTGCTTTTGGTTGTAAGCGAGGATTTGATGGCAGTTGATTTGGATATGGAGGTTTGTCATTTACTTCCTGCAAAACATTAACATGTCTTGAATAAGCCAAGAACGTGATCAAACAATTTACATAGCAACGAGAAATTAGAGAAAGAAGATTCAACCTTAATCCCTGGAGGTTTCTCGCCACGCTGTACCATGGCCATAAGCTGTCAAAAAAACCTAACTTTAACACAGTCGCCATAAATTTCCATGTACCAACCAAAAAAAAAATCTTCATCCCAAAGGAAAAAGTACAAGATTCAAATGTGTGGTCTAGTTTAGATTTTGTTATTTTTTTACTTTTCCAGCTGAATTCCTTTTCTCCTAAAGCCATTGTGGAATGAAGTTAACGTTGACGTGTTTTTTTACATTTAGTCTTTCTCATATTATTCAGGTATCCTGTATGGGCTCTGTGGACTCTTTCCTTAGACAGTTGTTCTAAGTTAGATGGATGTTCTAAGTTATTTAATTAACTAAAAATAAGTTATCCATTTTGCTGAGCCATTTCATTCATCCTTGCTCAACCTTTTATGTTCAAGTTTTCACATCGCTGCTATGTATAATAGTTCTTGTTTCCTCAATTCAGTCTATCATTTCTTCTAAGACAAGAATTATCTATTTGCCTACATATTCAGTGGTACTTGTAACCAGTGTTGCAAGACTCGCCGAGTACTCGCCGAGTGGCGAGTACTCGCCGAGTTTTTATACCCCGCGAGTTTTTCGGGGATTTACTCGCCACTCGGCAGTAGCCGAGTTTCCCCAAAAACTCGCCAAAAACTCGCCGAGTAATCGGCGAGTTTTTGATAAAAACTCGCGAGTTTCACTTAAAAACTCGCCCGCAGTTTTCTGGGCGTGACTAAAGCCCGAAAACGCTGTTTTTTTTGTCATTTTNCATTTCTCTTTGCTGTTTTTGGTCATTTGGCTCTGCTGTTCTTGAGGGAGAGTGATTTGAGCGGATTGGAGGCGGATTTGAGCGGATTGAAGGTGGATTTCAACCGTTTTTTCAAGAAAAATCAGATTCACA
>MU216905.1:0-32024 GCA_018584345.1 Thuja plicata | reverse complement strand
TTTCATATGTTCAAGTTCTGATTTTAAATTCATGCCATGACAGCCGGATTCACAATTCAGATTTCCAATGTAAATTTCGAGTTTCACCATCAAGTTTCAAGCTTAAAGTGTCAGATTTCAATCATTTCAAAGGGGCCATAGTTCAAATTACAAGCCATGTTTCCAGCTTTCAAGCACTCATTGTTCAAATTTCCACTTCATACTTCCAAGTTCAGATTGCAAACACTTCAAACTGGAGCCTAGACAATCACTCACCTCACCCTGCTGCCATCTACAGACCAGACCTCGAGCATCTGAGAAAAATTTCATAAGGGGGGTCCCCAAATTGGGGCGAGTTGTGAAGACCTCACAACACTGTTGCAACTGTTAAGGGTTGGAAACTTCACCAAATGGATGTAAAAACAGTCTTTCTAAATGGTGTAATTGAAGAGGAAGTGTTCATTGAACATCCAAGAGGATTTGTGATTCATGATAAGGAATCACATGTTAGCAGATTGAAAAAGGCCTTGTATGGCCTCAAGCAAGCTCCTCGTGCATGGTATGAAAGAATTGATAATTATTTGTTGAGCTTGGGTTTTATTAAAAATGATGCTGATCCAAATCTCTATTTCAAGGTAATTAATGATCATGCATTAATTTTGGTTCTTTATGTTGATGATCTCTTTATTAATGATGATGATAATCTTATTGTTGATTGTAAGAAAGAGTTGGCTTCTGAATTCGAGATGAAAGATCTCGGTCTCATGAACTACTTTCTTGGCTTGGAAGTATGACAAAGACCCACTGAGATCATTTTAAGTCGAGGGAAATATGCCATTGATATTTTGAAAAGGTTTGATATGTTTGACTGCAAATCAATGGCAACTCCTATGGAAGCTAATCTGAAAAGTTACATGAGGTTGTTGCTAGTTCAGATTTAGTTTATCCTTCCATGTATAGGCAGTTGATTTGTTCTTTGATGTATTTGGTTAACGCTAAGCTTGATATATGTTATGATGTTAATACTCTGAGTGAGTTCATGTGTGAGCCTAGACAGCTTCATTTTATTGCAGCCAAACATATTCTGAGATATGTTCGTGGTACAGTGAATTATGGTTTGAAATATTCCTCTTGTGAAGGGCTGAAATTACATAGTTTTTCTTATTCAAATTGGGCAGGATATGTGCCTGACAAGAAGAGCACTTCAGGTTGTTGTTTCAGCCTTGGTTCAGCCATAATTTCTTGGTTCACCAGGAAACAATCTTGTGTAGCTCAAAGTACAGCTGAGGCTGAATATGTTGCAGCTTGTATGGCAGCCCGAGAATCAGTGTGGCTTCGTAAACTTCTTGCAGGGCTGTTTGGGCAATCTTTGGAGCCTACTGTGATCCATTGTGATAACCAAAGTTGTGTGAAGCTTTCGGTTAATCCTATGTTTCATGATAGATCTAAGCATGTGGAGATCAAGTATCACTATTTAAAAAACATGGTTCAAAGGAAAGCAATTGAACTGAAGTATATTTGGACGGAGGAGCAAACATCTGACATTCTCACCAAGCCTCTTACTAGAGTGAAGCTTTCTTATTTCGAGATAAGCTTGGTATTGTGGAGAATGTTGCTCTTGCTGAGAGAGTCTCAGCTTTAGTAATTCTTGCTTTATGTGATTTAATGCATTCTTCTTTGTGATGAAGAAGTTTGAGGTGCAAGCCCTTGTTAAGGCATTCTTCTTTGCGATGAAGAAGTTTGAGGTGCAAGCCCTTGTTAATGCATTTTTCTCTATGATAGAGGAATTTGAGGTGAAAGCCCTTGTTGACTCTTTCCACTCATGGGTGTAGCCATAGTGGACGTCATGTTGAGAGACTCCATGACAACATCACGTTGAGTGAATCTGTGATAAGAGTTTGTGTTTATTTTTCACATGGGAGTAGCCATGGTGAACATCATGTTGAGTGATTCCGTGATGCTATCATGCTGAGAGACTCCGTGATAATCGTTTGTTGTTTTCTCACAAATGGGTGTAGCCCTTGTGAGTGTCATGTTGAGAGATTCCATGACATGAGCTCTGAAAAAAATATATATTGTTTGCTAAGAGGGAGTGTTGAAGTATGTAGCTTCATAAAAAATTTCTTTTACTTTCAATTGCTGGTTCTCATCTATCGTGAATGTCATGTATGGCATCGCGGTAATGCTCTGTGTTTTTCAGTGTTCACGTATACTGTGTTTATTCAATATCGTGTATGCATTTATTGTTTCTAAAATTGATATTATATATTATTGTTGAGTCTCACGTCAGCTATAGAGACTCACATGGAGGTTGTAGTGGCATCGTATGATCAATGGAAAGTCATCGTATGCTAAGCTAGAGCCTAACGCGTTATTCCTTGCGGATATATCTTATTCATTTGAATGATCAAACGGTTTTCAAGAAGATGTTTCGATTCAAGAAGTCGAAACACTTTCCCTTCCATTGTCTTTTCCTCATCAACCGCATGGAGTGGCGTTTATTGGTTCGCTATTTATTATTCATACAAAGCTATTCATGGGTTCGATTTTTGGTGTTCATTCAGCAGGAGCTTTCATTCTAAGTTTATTATCTTCACAGCAGTATATATGATGATTATGTAATGAAGTCAGTTGGGTTTTTTATTCTGTACAAATTTCAGTATATTTGTAGCTATTAATTCTGAGCACTCTTTATATATATTTTAGTTTGTCGAGAAGTTTTTCATTCTGAGCTTTTTGTGTTGAAGCTCATTGATTTATATTATTGTAAAAAAGATTCTATAGTTCTCATTGAAGATTTGAGTCTCAGAATTGAAAGTATTGTATCAGTAAAGGAGAATTTTTGGTGTGGTTGGGTTTTTCCCTCAGGTAGGAGGGTTTTTCTAGGGCATCTCTAGAGTTTTGTGTTTTTTTTTTTATGTTATTTAATCATATGCAATTCCGGTTCGAATTTTAACACCTACTAGGAAAATGCATTATGAGAAACATTTGTTACTTTTTGGACCCACTAGTTGTAGAAGATGCAAGAAGCATCACAAAATATATTTATAACCACCGCGAGGTTTTCAACTTGATAAGGGACCACACCAAGGGGAAAGAGCTTGTGAAACTATGCATCACAAGGTTTACAACTAACTTTCTAACATTGAAAAGCATTTGTAGTCCATTGACATCCTTGAAGCAAGCAAATATGTGTGAGCCAAGCATGTCTAGACTCTTACCATATTCAAAACAGCTAATGAAGAGATAGCCGCAAAGATAGTTTTTGATTATGTCTCCGTTAAGAGAGCTATAAAAATCAAGGTAGCTTCAAACTTTAATTTAAATTTCAAATTGAATCTTTTATTTTCAATTTTTTAAAGTGTTTATTTTAATTTTAACTTGTAAGTTTGTAACTATGATTTGTTTATACTTTAAAATGCCCTTTGCAAGAGGTTTGCGCTTGGTGGATGGCAAGCAATCTACTAGGATATAGTTATGAAGCCATGGATATAGGTAGATTTGATCCTGTTTGAGAGATCATTGGTCCAAGGTGAAACAATCAATTCCATCAACCCACTCATGCAATGGAGTATTACCTTGACCCCAAGTTTTTCTTATCCGATAGCTTCCCAGACTACGTTACCTCAAGTTTCTAGGACCCCTCGATGGGGAAACGGGTTTCCAGAAGGGATTTTTTTCTTGCCATTTTAGGGGACGGAGAGAGCGGCAGAGGGGACGAGTATATAAAAAAAATTGGGAAAATATAAAATATATAGGGAAATTTTAAATATTCATATTAAAACATGCTTAAAGCATGCTTATATACATTATAGAAGCTTAAAATATATCGTTTGTCTTAAATAATTTAAATTGAGAGTTCACATGAGAGTCAAAGTCAAACAAATTATCGAACTTCAAACAATAATGCTATGGGACAGCAAGGGGGCGTCCCCAACGTGTCCCCAAGTTTTGCGACAAGTCAAATAAGCCTGAGGACGCATCCTCGGGTAACAATATTCCTAGATGTTAATAAGGTTATGGAGGACCTCTCATACCCAAGGTTGACGTGAGAAGCCTCATTATTTCAAAGTTGCAGAATTACATGAAAGCTAAAAGGAAACTCTTTCCTTTGTCACTAATTATCTGAGGTAGATCCACCCAAACACTAACAAAAATTGAAATCTTTACTTATATTACAAATTACAATTATTTGCAAACTATTGCTTTCTTACAAACTTTTGAATATCTTATTTGTGGGTTCTTTGGGTTCTTCAAAAGCTAGCTCTCCAAATTTTGTCTCAACCTTGTAGCATTTCTATCTCTGAGCATAACTAGAGTTTGTTTGACACCATGCGCACAAAGAAACACAAGTTGACATCACACCTCAATGACCTAGTTTTACACAATAAAACCTTTAGCTTCACACAAGAAAGGTTAAGTAGAAATCAATGAGATTAATCACTCTAGTGACTAGATTGTGCAAGAAGACGAACCATCCTTGTTCACAAAAGACAAGATTGCTAATTTCAAAAGGCTAGCTTGGAGGGTGCAGTTGCAACAAAAGCAAGACAGATTAGATACATCGATTTAGATGATGTCACTAGCATCTAGTAGCAAGATGGAGCCACAAATGCAACCTTCTAGGCCACGCAAGGAGTCATAGCATTATGTAAAGATCAGACCCTCTCCCCAATTTTTCACTAGAACAAGGAAAAGGAAATTGTGAAGTTTGGTAATTTCTAACTTGCATAGATAAGCAATTATGATGATGATTCCATATAAGCAATGATTTCATGTACATAAAAGAGGGACTATTAGATAGCTATGACTTTTACAGAACATTGCTCCAATTCTTCTATGGAAATCCCATAAGAATTAGTGATAACACAAACTTCTCTATTTTTCCCCTGTTTTAATTATCGATTTCTTAATTATATCCTAATTCAATTTACTTTTTGTTAATGGTTTGAAGTAATATGTTTGTAGTGTTACCTATTCAGTGGTTATGAAAAAATCATTCAACGAATAGTATGAACATGAACATAAGGGCATTGTTGAGTAATAACTGTTCTACACTGCTGAGCATGGATTTATTTGGGAGCACTTCAGGGACAACAGTTGTTTGGGTGTTTTGGAGAAACACGGATCATCTCTTTTTCATTGGAAGTTGGCATAATGATGAGGCGCTATCATCATTTGTCATTAGAAGCACTTTTTAAATCATAAGTCCAATTTTCAGATTTATGGGTGTTGTTCTATTTTACGTCAGCAGCCTAGGATGGGCTGATATATCTTTTCATGAGCCTACGATGGGTGTTTTGCACATCCATGGGAGATCACTTAGAGTTGGAGAGTTGTTTGTTGTTGATAGCTCCTTGAGATACTTCTACCTTCTCATATTTGATGGATGTGACAGCATGATGATTTGGGATCCATTAATCAGCCTCATTGTGGGAATGCTTCAAAATAACAGAGTTGCAGGCTTCAACTCTGCGGGTTGCATCAGAGTGGAGCAATGGAGTGATACAGTGTTTTTTAAATGGCTAGTATGGGATCTTCGCAGTACAAAAGAGAATTACTTGAGGACAAGCAATGATGACTAGGATTGTAATGTCCCCAATTTTTGAGGTGAGAATTAATTAAGTTGATTTTTATTAAATTGACAAAAAAATAAAAAAATATTCAAATGATGACTTAATATTAATTAGTTTAATTGAATACTAATAAAATAATAAAATATTATTATAAGGTCACTTTATTAAATATATTCCTCCAATTATGCCAAGTCGGCCATCTTCTAGATGCTTCCTGGAGATCTTTATAAGGGGATTCATGAGGATGTTGTTGGCAAGTTGACTCCCAAGGATTATATGGCTTATTTTGTGTTGTCATTATGGCAACAAAGTCATATGAAATATTGACAGTAAACTATGAAGTGAAAATTGACTAAGTGTAGAAGACAGAACAGAACAGTGACTTGCAGTCGATCAGGGCATCAGCGCACATGCGTACGACCACATCAGGATATGCGCGTTCAGACTTAAGCTCTATGGCATGTTATTAAGCTTACCCTATACACGCATGGTACAGAATGGCAGTACGGACAAGTTACAAAAAGAACAAGTACACCAGCAGTCCAGAATATAGAGTATGGAGCCGACTTCATTATTTTGATTAGCGTGTAATCTTTTGTTATGTAAAGGCTAAGCGCCTATTGTATTAAGTTTGTAATCATATATCAAACATTGTTGTAAACACGCTTAAGCCAGTTTGTTTGGAAGAGTTGTGTATTATGTTTTTGGGCCGACTAAGGTCTTGTTTGTAGTCGCGTCTATTCAGGCATAAAGATATATATACGTAATGCAAAGATACATTTGAAGTGTCGTCGAAATAGTCTGAGAAGATGTATAGCAGAGCAGTATGAAGATATCAGTATGAGATAGAGCCCTTAAAGAAGTTAAGACCATAAGCGCATAACTGGAACTGATCAGACATTTGTGTCACATACAACAGTTCACTTTTGGATATAGTGCATATCTATTCTCAGGAGGTTGTAGCCTTCTTTCTCTTTGAGCACTGAGCTCTTGGACAGTGAGTCCTCACCCCTAACAGGGTTATTTGTAAAAGACTCCTAACAGAGTCAAACCCTTAACCAGGTCATTGTACTCACATTGTAAAGATTGCTTCTAACAGGGCAAAGGAACTTTAACAGGTTCATTATACTAGTACAATATTTGTGGGTACTAATTCCCACCGGGGTTTTCCTCTAATCAAGGTTTCCCCGTAATCATATCAAGTGTTATGTGTTCTTGTGTTAAGCTTCATTGGATGTATATTTGATTTATGTTTAAGTTGCTGAATTTGAATAATTAGCTAAACACTGATTCACCCCCCCCCTCTCAATCTTTCCAACAGATGTATTGATAGCTTTTGATTTCATAAACGATTTATAATTTCTAGAGATGGAAACCTTCAGGAGTTTGATAGAAGGCCTGGACGAAAACTAGTTCTTTGAAAGGGGTGGACTCATGACTAAGTTAACAACCAGGCCAAATTTGTGAAATCTTCCTTTGAAGACAAATTTACAATGAAAAAGATATTGAAGATATTTTATACTAAGTAGCATGTCAATGCTCATTCATCATTAGTTCAAAACTTCAAACATATAATGATAATAATAAGTTAGAAGCATGATTCTCATAAAATGACAAATCCATAATTGCCAATATATGATTATATGATATATCTCATATTCATATTTTGCAGAAGTCTCAAAATGTCATTACATGACGAACAAAGCAAAAATGGTGAAAAATGCTTGAGAGGTGAATGAATGACCTTCAAATGACCAAATGTATGATTTACTAGTCGAATTAGGATTTAGAGGCTTTTTAGTTTTAAAAAAGAATAATAAATTGGCATGTGTGGCCCGTTTTTGGGCACCCACATGCTCGGATTCTCATGGATTCTTCCGGATTTTATTTTGCCTGGATTCCAGCAAGATTCCTGACTGGAATCTGGATTTTCTGTGGATTGGCAGAATCCGAGCAGAATCAGGATCTGGATCGTACTAGAATCAGGATCAGAGGCATATCAGAGAGATACGGTAACATAGATTTTATACCTGTCTGATTTGCAAAATATGATTACTCTATTCAGAATATTATATTACCCGCTGGTCTGAGCTTTGGTGTAATATCTTGTCGTCCCTGAATCTTTATTCGACTTCTTTACTTAGTATTGGAGTGAGAAAATAAAATAAAATATTTTATTATTGATATTCTAAACTGGAGACTATTGTTTGAAATGAATATTTCATGTTGAGCTTTTCTATCAGGTTAATAATGTGGTTTGGCTATATTACTCAGGAGGAAGTAGCAAATATAAACATTAAACTTCAACTATTTGATGTGATCATTCCAGTGACATATCTGAGCAATTGGAATTTATTTTTCTTTGCTGTGTAATTACCTCCTCACACGGGGTTTGCAACTAATGGGAGCAAACTTTTCACGGCATCCTCAGTTTAGCGGAAAGATAATTTTGTGGGAGCCATATTGCAGCTTCAACCTTCCCTCTCAAGTGCACACAGTCAGTTTATGTTGTGGGAGTCATTCTCTATAGAAAATCTCATTTGGCGGAGATTCGGGTTGTGAACAGAAAATCAGGTTTATCCATTTAAGTCCCTTTTATTGTTGAAATCAGCTTCTTGAGGATTCTGTATAATATTTCAGAACTGAGTATTTATAAACTGAGACTATCTGCTGCTAGTGCTTGAATTGAGAAGTATATAACAGAAGCTGATTCTGAGTATTCAAGTTAATTCTGACATTTACTAGAAATATATCTTTGGATCAGAAAAATTAATTTCTTATTGTGTGCATCAGTGGCTTAGGTTGCAAATCTCCTCCTTATTAGCTGCATTATGGCATCATAACTGCAACATAACAGTTCGTTTTTGCACCAAGAATTCATACCTCTGCTGCATGTCATCACATGATTTCTTCTTGAATAATGGCATTATATGTCAATACCACTGTTTGTTTAAATCAGAGTTTTTGCATGCAATATTATTGGATTTTGGATCATGTAAAACCATTATGCAAGCTATACTCATTAAAGAAATAATGGTTTAGATTTATGGTAATGAAAACATGTGAAAATTCTGTTAAGACAGATTCTTAAGGATTAAGATAACATGCATACGGTTCTAGATAGGGCCTGCCCTGTTGGGTTTCCTTAGATCCTTTTGCATTGTTCCTCTGGATCAAATCTGATTGCTTTGAGAACCTGCAACTGAGTTTAGGCTGAACCGCTGAAACTCTTATCCATGTTGATCTAAGTCCAACCCTGGGATGGGTAGATAATTGTCTTCCTAGAGGCTTAACAGCATCGAGGTTTATGTCATCTGGATTGTATTATCTAATGAAACGGACCAGGAGGTCCACGGAACAAGATTGGTGGTGACATTGACTGCACAAGGTATGTGCTTGTACTTACAAAACCTTGGCCAAGGTGATACTATACTACGGGTAGTATACATCCATCACTAGGACCAGTAGTGCAACATCTAGATAGGAAGATCACCTAGTAGGCAAGGATGTCATAGGTTGACTAGCTACAACGGCTGTGGGTCCTACACCAAGAGTCGGATGGCAAGAAAATGGATACCATACTCATGTACTCCTAGGAAGGACTGGGCTACTTCCTTTGAAGTTGTACGGGTGACTGTTGGTCACGATCAAAAGATCCATGGTTGGGTGGCAAAAACCCCTAATGATACTCTTTCGCCCTTGATGTTTCAACCTCCGGAAAGGATCAAGTATTACAATCAGCAAGAGCAGGTTCAATTATGTTTATGTTATCTGTTAAATCGTTAATTTTTTTCCTGTACAGTATTTTGAATTAAGTAGTTAATTTTCAGTTTCATGTGAAGTAGTTAGTAACTGCAAATGGAAGTTAACTGCCACTTGTTCATGCTCTTGTGAAATGGAAAATAGTTATAAATCAGTTCTATTTTCCACAAATTGTCAATAAAATTTATTTTATTTTGTTCATATAACTATGGATGTTACAGAATTAGTTGACTTGGTTGTTGCCATTATATATTTCAAAAGAATATAAAATACAAACGTCGTAATAAATGAAATCGAATAACAATCAGATTCTAGGTGTCATAAATTTCTGGGATCCTAAAAATTGTCAAATTCCAAAATTGCCATTGCATTGCATCTTTCCATTGAGACAACAATCAGTTTATGCAAAAATTTACAAACCGTACACAAGATATGAACATGCTGCAGAAACTAGAAACTACAACAAACCTCAATATATGAATTCGAATATGGTGCTTGACTGGGCTCTGATCTTGCAGGGGCAGATGATGGCCTCACTGAAACAACAGTGGAAAACAAAGATAGTCCATTGTGTCTTATTAGTGCACATCAAAACTTGCATTTAGAATCAATTTATTGTCAAAAGAAATAAACCAAAACATAACTACACCACCCACCTAGCCCTTGATCAGAAGTTGACATGCTAGCATCTGCTGTGAAATTCTGAAAGTAACGGAACACAGAATCAGTACTATCACAAAAAACAAGCCAACTATAAACCATCACTAACATATCCAAAATCATTTAAAAACTATAATCCAATATGCTCATAACAGACTAACCAACCTTGGAAATTGTTTGAGAAACTCCTCCATGCTCTAATTGATTTATAGATGAAACAGTTCCCCAAGCACCATTACTTTTGGCTGCAGAAATCAATTCATTATCAGCCAATTAAAAACGGTTATCTCTTCAAAACATATTATGTTATAACAGTCAAGGATGAATAAGTATTTTGGTGCACTGTTTTGTCTCTTCAAAATTTGTTTATGGATAAAAATCATCTTTATTTGAAGCTGCTAATAAAGCTTTGGGATTAAAATTAAGAAATGTGCATCAACTTGGAGATCTGGACAAAGAGTGAATTATCATGATCAGATGTAAGGAGAATAAAGATGCATTCCAAAATGACTCAATCTAATACCATGCTGATTCACCTAGATGTTTAACCCTGCGATGTCCTTTTCCCAAAAAAAAATCAATAAACATAATAGATTTGCAACATAAACAACAAGCGTCACCAGATTTGAAACATAAACAACAGTCTTTAACAAGCTATATTCAAATATATAATGAAGTATTTAATTATATTAATGGTCATTTAAGCATATTTAGTCTATTAGGTAGTTTCTAATTTTTCAGTTAGTTGTTTTAGTTCGTTTAGCATGTTTCTATTTCTTTTTTAAAAACTTTCTTCATTGTTTCTCTTTATAAGGAGACTTCATCTCCATTTTGTAATCACTCTTTTATGAATAATGAATTTTTGTAACATGGTATCAAAGCTTAGGCCGTTTTTGGCGAATTTTTTATAAAAATTTGTAGCTTCATCGATTGGAAAAAAAATTCCTCTAGTTTTTATCAGTTTTTTATTGAAGTTCAATGTGAAGAAGTTTTTTTTGGATTTGATTTTTGTTTTAAACAAAAATCAAAGGTTTTTATCTGCTGAAAATCGCGGATTTTTTGAAAATCGCAAGCTTGGTTCAAGAAAAGTAGAGGGTTTTTATTCACGTCTGAAAGAGGCACCTTTTCCTGTGCCCTCATCATTCCTTCTGTGCAATCGCACCTCCATTCTTTTATTTTCGTGAGGATTTTCTTCAAGGAAAATTGTGCATCGCCTGAAGCATTTCGTGGAGGTCAAAATCGTGATGCTTCTGTGCACCGGTTTTTTCTGTGCTGGTATTCTTGTAGTGCCTGTGTTTTCGCATTTTTCTGAGTCTACATTTGAGGGGCCATTTTTGGGTGTTTGTTGGCTCCTATTTGCACGGTTTTCCTGCAACTCACGGCTCACAGGTTTTCCAATCTGCAACCCGTGTTTTCTAAGTATTCAGCCCGTGCTGCGACCAGGGGATCTGTTCTCTGAGATTTTCTTTTGCAAACAGCCGCATTTTTCCATGGATTGGGGTTTCTTCAGCGAACTGGGGTTTTGTTTTGCCGGTTGTGAAGCAGATTTTTGGGCGGAAGTTCATTTTTAGTGCACTGCATCTGTTCACAGCATTGTCTTCTACCAAACCAGAGCCATATTAGTGTGATGCGCATTTTCTAGTTTGTGTTTTCCGGTTCCATTTCTGTTTTCAGGTGTTGCATGTTTTTTTTGAAATCTGATGAAATTGGTGGACTCCTTATTCTACAAGGGTTTTTGTTTTTGAATGATTTTTTCCAATAAAATCATGGGTTTTCTGTTTTTCGAGCAGTGCCTCTTATGCCAGCTCTTCGCTGAAGGTTTTTGACAGGTTCTTGACAAAAAAAATCAGATTCTTTTGAAGCGCGAGTTTGCCTCATTTTTTGTGCATAAGAAAACGGGAGGGATGGCGTCATTGACCAACATCTTGTTGGAGGGCAATCAGCAGTTCAACGGCAGGAACTACAATACCTGGAAGCAAAGGATGCTCTTGATTTTTGAGTACTGCTTCTTGGACCAACTTGTTCTAGGTAACTCTACTGAAAGGATCAAGGCAAGTTTGATGAACGTAACTGAGAGGCAGTTATGCTGCTGAGGTTATCTGTCACCGATGAGATGCTTCCAGAAGTGCCATCTAGCAAGTTTGCTGTGGAGATTTGGGCGCACCTGAAAAGTCTCCATGAAACGTTGGATAAAAATCGTGCTTTCTTTTTAAAGAATATGTTGTTTTCCCTTATGATGGATGAGAAGATGCCTTTATAGGAGCATCTTATGAAGATCAAGGAAATACGCGATCAACTAGAGGCCATTGGTCGCAACATGGAAGAGGACATGGTAGTGACTACGTTGAAGAGTCTACCACGGTCCTACAAACATTTTATGGAGACGCTCAACATTACCTCCACTAATGTTGACTTGAAATTTGATGAGTTGCACAATAAGCTATTGCAACAAGCTAGGTGGAGATGGCAGTTTGGTAGCACTAGTGACATGGGCAATGCGGAACAGACATTTACTACCACAAATAAAGGCAGAGGCGTGTCTACTCAGCAAAAAGGACAGCGTGCATCTGAGGGTTCCAAGAAAATCACCTGTCACCATTGTGGGAAGCTTGATCATATCCAGAGGTTCTGCAAACAGCAATTGGCTGATCAGAATACCAACCAGGGAGAGTCTCAGCAGCAGACACATGTAGCAGAGCAGTCTAAGGAGTCAGCCTTCTATGCAATCATGGCCAAATGATTTGAAAGTTTTTGTATCTGTCTGGGTAGTTAGTAAACTAACCATTAAGTTAGCGTAATAAAGTATTAGGTATTTTCTAATTTCTTTAGTTAGTTGTGTTAGTTTGTTTAGTATGTTTATATTTCTTTTTTAGAAACTTTCTTCCTTGTTTCTCTTTGAAAGGAAACTTCGTCTCCATTTTGTAATCACTATTTTATGAATAATGAATTTTCATAAAAATATACAAGGATCTATGATCATATACAAATAATCTCTATTAAAATCAAAATATACTAAATTTATTTGTATTTATTTCATAGCTTCTTCCCAATATCCAACAATAACAGGAATCTGATGGAAAATCTTGATAGGATGTAGGTAAACTGTCCTCCTCAACCAAGCCCACAATTATGCAGGACCTCCAATCCATCCACCTTGGAGTTTGCGTGCTTGATGAGGGAACTGGTACTGCTGCATCTTCCTATCAACCATTTCACATTGATTGCAAACATGATTGATGATGGAAATCGAGTAAATAATTACTAATCCTATAGTTCTTGATGGATTGGAGATTTAATTAAAAAAGTAAACTTAAAGCTCCCTAACACATTTATGTGGAGATAAATATATACAAATATATTGCATACCAATCACTTTACTTAATATTATTGATTGCTGTACTTTTTTCTGAAGTCTATTCCAAATCAAACTTCCTCATTCCATCATTCATGCCTTCCTCAAATGAGGTTTTCTCCTTTTATACAATCCAAGGTGGGAAGGGTCACAACTCTTAGTTCTGAATAGATACAACTTATGCAACCGCTGCCTTTTAACATTGCAATTGCTTCCCTTTGTTGAGGAAAATAAAGGTCCCCGCTTAGCATACCATAATTAGCTGCTACTAGGGATAAATGGTAATTAATATTACAAGGGAAATTGTTGACAGCAATGGTAATTACTCCTTTCCTTTGTAACTGGGTTGGCCCTCACATTCAACAGCTATTATTATTAAGAAAAAAAATTTACCTAGACTTATTTATAAGGTCGGCCCCTTGAATTTCCATTAATTTGTCATCTGAATTTTATTTATTAAAGCTGCAATCTGTCGTACTGGCAGGGGCAACAGATGTCTCCTTGAAAAAACAGTCTTCCGTCTGATTCTGAAAAGGGGACATGACAACCCCACAACTTACCAAGTAACAAACAATCAATTATCAATGTTCTTGGTTTACTTGCGAAATAAAACTTTGAAAGGCCTATGCCAAATCTAGAACATTATAAGGCTTCAAATTAAGATCTGCTCAAAAGAAGAGTTAAAATTGTAACCATCATGTAAAGACAAAGCATTGCAGTCAACAATTAATCCTTAATAAGATTAACCAGTGTGCCTCTGTATACATGCCAGAAAATGTCTAATTACCCTTCACATTCAAGCTCCTTGAAAAACTTTCATTTATAACCGTTAATTATCAAAAAGGCCAAATTATAGCATTTTCATTTCTTGGGAAAATTTGTTACTACCAATTCACTGTACAAATTTCAGAGACTACACTAATCTTCTTGCAGTTGAGAAGATAAGCTAGTATTCATCTTAATCAATAAATAAAGTGAATTAGAACAGCATCATTTTGTGCCATACAAACTATTGTACAATACTACAATTTATAAGGAATAAGCTTGAGTGTCAGCATGTATAAGAATCTGATATTGCAATTTAAGTGACACCCACAAAACTAGGTCAACTATAATCGTATTAATGTCCATAAAACTAGGTCAATGGAAATAATGTACAGTGCACAAATGAAACAATCAAAAGGAGAACCTAAAAAGGGGTAATGCTTCCAGAAAAAATGAAAAGAAAAAAATAGTAGGAAAGGTGTACAATATATGCCCTTAACATTTCCTCCACACTGAGTCAGGATTAGAAACTGACAGACACATTTCCCCAATGATACAGCAATTAAAAGTGTAATTGTAA
Organism: Thuja plicata; assembly: GCA_018584345.1. Classification (NCBI taxonomy): domain Eukaryota; kingdom Viridiplantae; phylum Streptophyta; class Pinopsida; order Cupressales; family Cupressaceae; genus Thuja; species Thuja plicata. The sequence continues at coordinate 17,350 of MU216905.1, read as the reverse complement.
AGTGGGGACAAGTAGACTCCCCATGCACTTCATTAAGGGGATTTCCATTCAAGAATCAAAAGAAACTCTGGATATCAAAGTAAAAAATAAATAGAATAACATATGCAGTATAAATTTATTTATCCAACATACAAAATACAAGGTCAAAATGGGAAAAAAAACTTTAAATTAGCCTAAGGGCGTTTAAAAAAAGATGTGTATTTTGAAATTTTAGTTTAGGTGGTCTCAAGGACTATGCCCTTGGCCAACTGCAACTTTCTCTTCAATAGTTCCTTTGGTCGGAGGCAAAGTGAACTGTATGATATCCCTGGGACATATCTCAAATCGCTGTTATGGCCACTTTTCAGAAGCAGAAAACTTCGCAGCAAATGGAACTTACTTGACACCAAAGTGGTGCTTTATCAATTGATGTTGCAGAATGGTGCCTGTGGGCAAAATAATTCCCACTTCACAAAATTGTTGTATAGGTATCGAATGTAAGGAAATGAAATACCATAGTATAAATATGTCAATAAAATATTAAAAACAGACATGCACACACACAAGACCTATATGGAGGGTATTGATTACTCAAGAGTTCAGTATCTACAGAAAATACTCAATAGGGCAAAATCTCACTGTCAACTATACTAACAAAAAGAAAGTGCTCCAGAAATCCAAAGAGAGGGTACAACACAAATAAGTATTTCACATGATAATCATGAATTAATAAGTCACTTACACAGTACCTATAACTCATTAACAAGGATAGGGTAAACCCCTAACCCACAAATTACTTATTTATCTTAACATAGGATTATGCACTCCACGTGATGGATGCTTCACTACACTACATACATCATAAGCATAGATCCGCAACATGGAGGGGTTGGGGCAATGCCCTAAACAATTAAATGATTCGATCCCTCTTGCCCCCATAGTAAATAAAAGAAACAATAAAAGCATAGGTGAGATCAGTGTGCACTGAAGAGGCTCCCATGTTCAACAATTTCCTAATCAAACAAAAAAAACAATAGTTTGATGCAGATATCTCAAGCAACAAGGCTAATTACCCTCCATTTTGTGGCTCTGTTTACAAAAAAATAACAAACATTATTTAACATCTACAAAACTCAGTAAGAAATATAGTTCTGAAATTGAAAAAACTATTTACAAATGAAATTTTCTTCAATGCCTAAACTATGACTTATTTGCTTGTTATATAAAGCTGATATAAAAGTAGATTTATAAAACCAAGGATTTTGGCCAAAGACTGTCAGTTTTATTACAAAGTTTATTTAATCATATGTCATGATTCAATCCAATCCACTTAATTATATAAAAAAAAAAATTCCATTAGTACTCACTGCATAGCCCATGCATCTAAACTTAATAAATCCTAACCATATGAACTTGAGAAATTGCACAAGCATAAACCACTCACTCTTAAATAAGTAGATGACATAAACGGTTATTGGTGAACTCGCAAATTTTTGCAGACTTGGCCTCCAAAAACAAATTGACAGAACTTGACAAAACCTTGATTATTACATTTTGCCATTTTTGTCTCCAGCGATTAGGTTCTCAACAGCATCAATTCATTTTTGAGTGATTGGAAGGTTTATCAACAGTCTGTTAAGAAGTGATAAAATTATGAAAAAAAGCATGAACCATGAAGGCCAATGTGGCCTCAAAGGACTTAATTTGGTCTTGCTGGTTGGAGCTCCGCCCCTCAACCCCACTCCATATTGCAACAACCCTACAAGGGAATGCCACCCCTGTACCACCTACTTTGATTTTAACAAGCAAGATGTAGAAATTATTTTGGGCTTTGCCAGATAGAAAATAAGAGGTTATCCCTCTATTTGCCTGGGAACAATAAAAGCAACATTTTTACCTATTTTATAGATTTTAGTCTCCCAGCAAAAATCCTAAAATCCTAGGTAAAAAGGATTTTAGGATTTTTGCTGGGAGACTAAAATCTATAAAATCCTAGTAAAATCCTAGGTAATTGAATTCCATTTATACTTTGGTTCTTTTCAAGATAGTCTCAATTTTTAGTTATGCTACCATGATCAAAATAGACTTTATGTGTTCTCTAGACTCATCCTTTGTGAGTCTCAAGATTTAAATTTATTGTCATTCATGTAATTTTTTATTATCCAAATTTTTGTCAATTCCCAAGCTAAGTCAAGATTTTGGCCTGCTAAGTTTTTGCCAAGTTCGAGTTTTCAAACTACAATCACAACCATCTGATGAATATGAACTTGAACCCACAATTTTGATATATTTGAATCTTTGAGGAAAATATTAAAAGCCAAAAAACAAAAATAGATCCTCTTTCTTTTTTTTCCTTCAAATAACCAACCTCTGAGGTCTTTTCCTTGATACACAAATACAATTTTGAACCAAATGTAATTGTCATTTTAACCTATTATTTAAGCTAAGTGATAAATAGCTTGATTGATGGATGCCAAATGTTTCACAAAATTTTTTGAATTATCATATACACTTTCGATATTTAACTTAGCCAAAGACTATTGGAAAATATCTGAAACCTATTTGACAAGCACATGGACTATCCTGCCACATGAAAAGAGCAAGAAAATTTCTCAACCTATTTTAAATATGACCTAGGATTATGTCTTATGCAAGTAATCACTATAAACATAGACCAATAATAGGAATCTGAATTCAAAAGACATGAAAATAACATAATAACATTCCACAAGTAAGCTTCTCTCATATTCTCCTAAATAAGCTCCTCTATTAGGTTTATCACGTTATCCTCTCACTTGATAAGTTTTAGCTCGCATAGGAACTTCTACACAGGTTCAATATCAATGTGCAGAAGAAAAAGTTCAAGTGGCTTGAGATAGTATATTTTGCATTTCACTTTTGAAGGACTAAAGTGAAAGTCTTTTATTTATCTACATAAGCCTAAAGTGCAATTATTCATTAGTCATTTAGGCTTATCTTCCAACTTATACTTATAAGTGACAAGGATGACTTTGGAATCAAAGCTAATTTTGGAAGATTAGATTTTTAGCTAAATTAGCATAAAGATCCAAGCAAGATAGAATAAATGTAAGATTTAAGAAGTTCTTGAAGGACTGAGAAATTAAAGTTGTAATATTCCAAAACATCATGCTGCACGTTGATTTTCATGCAGCTGTGAGTTGTATCAGTGTTAAGGTTTCCCTGTAAGTTTTTCAAAGGAATGAAAAACAGAATTCAAGGAGTACTATACTTCCACATTTGAAGTTTTCATTATCGTGTGATTTATGCAATATTATTTAGCATTAGAAAATAATTGTAAGGTCTTTTGAAAATCTCTCTCTCTCTCTTCCATCATTCCTCATGAAGTAGGCACCTCTAATTTCTAAAGTTCTACAATATCATATCACTCTTGATTTTAAGATTTTGTGGTTAGCTCTTTTGGCTTGGAAAGCAGCTTACATTTTACAATTGTAATAATTTTAAATAGGAAAATAGTGATGTTCCATGGGAATGCATCTTCCTCAAAAAAATCCATGTCCCCAGTAGGGGGACGTTTCCAAGACCTGGGGACTTGAGCTCTTATTGGCTTGGAAAGCAGCTTACATTTTACAATTGTAATAATTTTAAATAGGAAAATAGTGATGTTCCATGGGAATGCATCTTCCTCAAAAAAATCCATGTCCCTAGTATGGGGACTTCGGGGAAACGTCCCCCTACAGCACCACAACCTCTGCCACCTCCACTGGGGATGCTACCATGTCACTAGTTTTCCACTGGGGATCTAGTTTTATTGCAATCTTTAACCTCGTGAAAACTAGTTTTCCTTTCATGGGGCTTTAGCAGAGATTTTATATTGCACATTTTGCCTTGAAGATTTCAATTCACCTTAATTTGTATATCAAAGCTGCCCCCCAACTGCTATTCCACTGCCATCCCCCCACGATCCCCTTGCTGTCCCCAAATTCAAGGCCTTGGTGCCCCCGTTTCTGCATCAGGAAACTCCAGGGAACTATGGAAAATAGCTAATATTTTTAATTTAGTATAACCTAACAACCTATGTAAACTTAAGTAGACATGTATAAGTGACCACACCAATACCCTCCTTAATTAATGTAGATAGTGTTTCTAAAAAAAGAATAAGAAAAAAAAGCCAAAATCTCTAAAATGGTTCGCAACAACAAGGGCTGATGAAGTAACCATGTACAAGAAACTCAATACACAAGGAAGGACTTGGAATACTCCCAAAGGACAACTTCCTTCACTCGTGAGTCATAACAATGTTCAAAGATAAGCATATTAAGAGTTTGATGAAGATGGCAAAAATAACTGTGTTGTTGCTCGTTTGGAAGTTTTGATAGACTAAATAGCCACAAGCTGATGAAGATGGACAACAACTAGATTTTGCAAGTCCACTTGCATCAGACCAAATCCTTGGAAAGAGAGATATAAAAATGTGTATTGAAAGTCTTCTATTCCAAGTAAGGATATTCAAAATGCAACAAGAAATGGTCTTGAATTGGTTCAATGTTCTCCTGATATCATGGCAAAGACATCACAAACACAAGCTATGGAAATGTCGCCATCACTAAAAAAGGTGGATCACAAAATCAGAGTTGATGAATTAGTTCCAAAAACACCTATGTCTGAACTTTTATAAAACAGAAATACAATGTCTTCAAAGAAATGAAAAGAATCAATTTGATGGGATTCTACAAATATATGGCAAACATCACCCAAATAGGAAACCCAAAGAGGTGATCAAGAAATTCCATTATTATTTAGATGGGAAGTTACATCAAACACCATAGCAGTGCCCTCTAATAAATGAGTACAATCATCAAGATAGCATTCAACAAAAATACAACCAAGGTCACACAAATAGGAATCCCAGAGTATTGATTCTCTAATGAGGGAAAGATCCTAAAAATAAGTGTCAAAAAATTCGATCACAAACTGAGAAACTTAATAGCGTTGCATGTGAGTCCTCATCCTCTGCATCATCATATTCAGAACAATTAGTATCAATACATATGAAAAATGTGATGCATGGGAACATCAAGAAACGGAAAGATATCACCAAATAAATACAAAAGGTGAAATAGTCAATAGATGAGAACTCAATGTCCTCAGTTTGATGTTGAAAGTTTAAAAAGGTGAAACAAATGTGACCATAACATTGGAATTTTGGAGTTGTTAAGCAATTTAGTGTGCTTGTCAGTGATTGAACCTTTCCCAGAAGATAGGGGGACTTTGCTAAGAAAAAATACACATTATATGAGTGGCATTCTTTACCATCCAATATGATTGCAGGAAGTATTTAAGTCATTTCCCATGCAAATATTGATGCACATTAAAAATTAAGTACCACAAGTATGTCAAGTGGCGCATGCACACAAGAAAAAAAAAAGCATTAAGAATGTCCTTAAAAAGAAGCACCATGCCCCCAATCCCAAAAAAAATGGCACTCAATAGAATAGCATGATTGCAGAGGACTTCCCCTCCCCCAAAACCATTTATAGTTATAATGATGAAATATTACAACATTTTTTATCTTTTGTACAATATTTATTATAAATAGGAAAATTACACACACACACACACAAGAAATCTAATAACAAATCTAGAATCTTTTTGAAGAATTGCACTCAAAAAAAGTGACACCAAAAAATATGACCTATGTGAGAAGATATTGCCTCATGAAGTTTAGATTTGCAATTGGCAACCAGAAAAAATTGGCACAAAAAGTCTTTTGTTGGGGTGATCTGTCACTGGGCCCGCCTACCATTATGTTACAACAAATCTGAGCAAAATACCACCCAATGATTTGGGATCTCAAAAATGTATGCCCTTTAGGAAAAAAAAGGAACAGTTGCCCTTTTAGGGCAAACCCGTCTTTGAATGGGGCACACATCAAACCAGGTCGATTGAGCAATGAGCTGTTCAGGGAGGGTTGGCAATCTGTTTGGGGGCTGAATGGCTTAAATGAAGGCTCAAGAAATATGTAACCTAAAAGGGTTGGTTAGTGCCCTGACAAAGATGTCTGACACACCCTAACAAGGTTGGCCAATTGTTCATGGCTGCCCAAGAAAGGACAGACAGCTTAGCAGGGCTAGCCAAGGGTAAGGAGATGGGGCAGAGTTTTTAGGATAGGGCATCCCAAGGTAGGGCAATCAGCCCTAGTTTTTGTAGCTGGCCCATTCCTTATTGAAGTTTCTTTATACTTTTTTTCTGAAATATAGGCAGACAGAAAAGAAGTTTTTGCTGAAAGGAATATGTTTACAGTAATAATTGGGGTAGACATATTGGTAACACATCAGGTATGAACCACACACGGAGCATACACATAAAAACATGAAGTATACACATGAATATATGCAGACAGAGCATACACAAAAACACAAAGTATATACACGAATATATGCAGACGTAGAGCATACACACAAATACATGTATTGTTAGATCCGTTCTCATCAATTAGAATGCATCCGGATGCTGCTTTTGGATTTGATTGTGTGAACGTTTTTTGCATCAGCGTTTTGAATCACACTTCGTGATCCATCATCGGGATGATAAAGAGCATAAGGAGAAAGGTGATGGATCACGGAGTGTGATCCGAAAAGTTGATGCAAAAAACGCTCACACTATTGAATCCAGAAGCAACATCCAAATAACTTATGGATCGTGGAAATCTACTCATTTTGATAGAATACATACATTGATTTATCCTAGAACTTGCCCTAGTATTCAATCACAATAGGGCTTGGAGGAGAGGCTTGGAGGAGGAAGCATGATAGATCCACCCAAAACCATCCACGCATTTAGTCTAAGAGCAGACACTCACCCTCTTGGCCCCAATGGAAGGCACATTGGACATCCAGTCGAAGTGGTGTGCCTAGAAGGGTGTTTGTATCTACTTTCCCTATCCATGCATCATCCCTTTATGTCAATAGTCAATCATCATAGAGTTGGGAGACGAGATCGCAATAGGGTGCCTACCCCCACCTTACGACTCCCATGAGCCGAGAAGGTGGCCTAACCCCACCTTGCTGCTTATAAGCTGTTTAGAGCCAGAAAGACAGCCTAACCCCAACTTGCTGATCATGAGCTATTTGAAGTCACAAAGAGGCAGCAACCCCACCTTGTTGCTCATAAGTTGTTTAGAACTAGAAACAGGGCCTAACCCCACCTTGTTGCTCATAAGCCATTTGGAGCCAGAAAGAGGGCCTAAACCCACCTTGCTGCTCATAAGCCATTTAGCAGAAAGAGGGCCTACCCCCATCTTTCTACTCACATGACCCAAGAAGGGAACCTAACCCCGCCATTTTGCTCCCATGACCCGGAAAGGGGTCCTAACCTCGCCTTTTTGTTCCCATGTATCGGGAAGGGATCCTAACCCCACCTTGCTACCCATAAGCCACTTAGAACCAGAAAGAGGGCCTAAACCCGCATTTTTGCTCCCATGAGCCAAGAAGGGGGCCTAACCCTGCCTTCTCATAAAGCCACTTAGAGCCAAAAAGAGGGCCTAGCTCTTCCTTTCTGCTACCATGCATAGTCCCTCTCTTTTGTGTTTGCTGATAAGAAGCCAAAAAACATTACACAAAGGCGCCCAGGAACATACACACTCCGAACAGATTCTAAGGCATCTTGTTTAGGGTCAATAACTTTTGCTAGCCAAGTTGGACCATTGTTATGATCAAATCTGACCCAAACTATATCACCAACAGAAATTTCTTCTAAGGGATTCAAATCCCCAATTAAAATCCAGATTGTTTTATGGCTTGGAACACATCTCAGCACATAGTTTAGACTGAGCGGAGTCGTAAAATTCTCTGGTTCAAATGGCTTGGAGGCGCTACGAACATGTTGTGAAATCATAATTTTGGGCTCTGGTGCTGTCAACTGTAATTGATTTTCCAGACCATTTTTAACCCTTGCAGGCTCTGAATAAAATGCATCCTTACACTTAATTCTTTGTCATTTAGTGGCACTATAATTAGTATCCGATAAAGGAAACCTTGAGTAACAATTTAGTTCATCAGAGCCATGTTTCAAGTGTTTAGTTTGGATTTTCTTCAATTGTTCAATTAAAGAGTCATGAAAGCATAATAGAAGCATCTGAGTCTAACCACGAGAACTAACAGGCATCAACCAACTCACATACACGGGGTATAAAAATTGCTTTTCCTGGCTTTCAACATCTACTTTTGGATCTCCTTTCTCACTATCCATGATTTTGACATGGAGATTTCCATGCAGTAAATGAGGTGTCTAAGCTGACACACTTGCTGTCTGCAATGCTCTCCTCACTATGCCTGACATGTTTGGGATTTGAAGTTCCATTACCAACATGATTTCTCTTGAATACAGTGGCAAACCTTATTTCATTGTCATTTCTACATCCAGTTCTCATCTCGGGATTGTAATTATCAGTCCTTGATGATGCCTCTACAGCATCTGCAAGTAAATCTAGAGTCGGATAGCTTATTTTCCCATTTTTCATGTGAACAACTTGCTCATCTGCTGATTTCTCTGGCTCATGCTCAATGATCTACTCTTGTATAGATTATTGTAGCTCAAGGTCTAATCATTCTATTTTCTACAAAAGCATGTGCCTAGCAAGTTTTGGAATGGAAGTTGAAATTTTTCTTCTTTGTGATGTTCTAGCTTGAACTGAATTTTGCAATGCTACTCAGAAGCTGCAACCTCTGTACCAACAGCTTGATCATTATCTTGGCTCCAGTCATGCTTAATAGCAACTCTATCATTTTGTCTTTAAAACAAAATTGATCCTTCCTCTTTTGTCATGAATCTTCCACATCTCTCCATTTTCCACAAGCCGGCAGAATGTTAGCTCTAATACCAATTGTAATGTCCCCATTTCAGACCTTTTTTTATTTTTGCCCTAAAACAGTGATAATTGCATTATAGCATAAATAGAAATTTATCTAAAATGAGGAAATTTTATTATAATATTCAACTTAATAGTCTTACAAATAATTCTGGAAAGAGAACTCATCTTGGTTTTTTCTGCTATGTAATTGCTGACTTCAGAATTCATGCTTAATATTGACCTGTTTTTCTCTCCCTTGATAGATCCTATATATGATACGGATTGCTGATCTGCTTATTCAATTCCTATTCCAAAATGGTTATCTTCCATTTCCCCCCCTTCCACAAATGAGTTTTGCTCCCCTTTATACCTACCAAAATGGGGTGTTGCACCATTTCCTTCTTAATGGGGCACTTGCCTTTTAATTAGCCCTCTTGCTATTTGATAACTGCTGCCTCCATATTAATCTCAACCCACCTCCTCTAAATAAAGTTAAACCATAGTCAGCCCTAATTAGAAGTAAATTGCTATTTGATTTCTTCTAACCTAGTCGACCTCTTAAAATAAATTGCTGCCATTTAATTTTTGCAGACATGGTCGACCTCTTATGAAGAATTGCTCTTATATTTCATTGCCTAAATTTACTTATTAAAGCTGTGATCTGCCTTACATTGTTGCCACCAGATACAAGTCTCTTCAAAAAGTGTGCTTTCCCTTCTACAGTTTTCTAAGAATCTATCTTCATTGAATGGTCAACTTTTTCAGAAAATTTTAAAGAACCTTATGTATTCAAAGAAGAGAAACCAAGGTGAAAAGTGAACCTCTTTGAATGCTGACTAGGCAAGAGGTTTGCCTTTTCCTCTTTATTTTATCTTTTTCCTGGATGTGAATTCCTTTTATTGAATGATTTCCTTTGTAAAAACTGCATTAATGTCTTGGGAGATTTATCCATTTTGTTGGCATCACTTTTGCTGAATGTACATTTCTTTTGTCCTGTTCTGAATCATCTCTTATGATAAAATCTTTAATCTATGGCACAATTTTATAACACTGACCACCATCTTCAAAAAAAAAGTGAAGATTTTTTTTAAAAGCGCACTTTACAAACATTTTCCCAAGCATGTTTCTATCATCTGACTGTCAATTTCAAAAAATGATAACATTTATGAAAAAGCATGCTTTGTATTCAGCTTTGTCTTCAGCCACGACTGTCTTAGGACATAGTTTATCTTGTGCTGAGTGTGGTTTTACTCCTCAAATCACTGACTTCTCTTTTTGACAGGGCACTGTTATTTGTCTTGCAAAGAATTATTAAATCTGCACCAAGACTTAAACAGTTTCACATCATGACAGACTAACCTGGCATCATAAAAGACTTTTCTTTGGTGGTGTGATTTGATGCTTCAAACATCACCTCATACACAAACCTTCACGCTTTACAAAGCACCAACAATTTCTTGGCACAATTCCATCAGGCAAACCATCCATGTTGGTGCCAGCCTTTTTTAATTCTTTGTTTTCTTTGGACCTTCTAACTTTCTTTATTTGGTTTCTATTTCATTTTAACAGAACAGTTGCAAACCTCTAATTCAAACCATCGTGTGCTGTTCTGAAAGATAGTGCACCATCTTTATTAATTAATTTCTAAATGTCAAAACTTGTGTCTTTGTGTCTTCATCACTCCTTGCTCAAATCAACTTGCTGGCTAAACTTGTTCACACTCTAAAAGTGTATTCTTAAGACTCATTTGACAGTCCTTCACCTGCACCTACTATAGCCAAGAACTTCATCTTTAACTTGGAATATTGCAGTGTAAACTCTGATGTGACACCTTAATCACTTGACCAAAAATGATTATAGTGGATCTTAACAAATCATTAAAAAACAGTATCAAGTTGTAAAAACATTGAGTTTCAAATTGGGTACAACAATTTCAAAGCTCACACAGATCATATTCTACTGAGCCACATCATTGTCAAATGTTTTAATCAATGGTTAACACAATGTGACTTTCAAATTCTTTTGAAAAGACCTAGCTGTGCCATGCACCAAACATTTGAACCTCACACCAACATTTGAAGACATGAGTAACCTTATTGGTCCCAAGGAGGTTCGTGATTATGACCTTATTGAGTTCCAATGCTTACATTTTGCCAAGTTCATCTAAATCAGTTTCCATACCCAATGACCATCATACAACACTATCGGTCATCACCATAACATCTTTACTTGCTTGCACTTGCTATAAACAAAGAACCATTCAACATCACAAAGGAGCAAGAAATCAGAAGAAAGAAATTAGATGATCACTAGATCAAGTTCAGTCACAAAACAACAGAAGAGAAGTTCCAAGAGCATAATATATTGCATATCAGCTCAGAAGATGGTAATTAAAGAACCACGCTGGTCATGCTTGCAAATCATTGTAAAGAAGACTGCAGTCTCATGCAAAAAGACTCTTGAGGTAATTAAGAATGCAAATCGGTAAAATCTTTGCTCCATTCATATCTGTGTTTGTTATGTTTTCCTGGATGGTTAGATAGTTCTTAACTATATTCATAAATGCATCAAATAAGAAAGAAGAGATGCTTTACGGGGACAATCTCTACATGCAATGAACCAAGAAACGGTTCTGATAAAAATGATTTCCAAATGGAAAATCGCTCCTTATTTATGGAGAAAATTAAGGTTAAAAAGCAGTTAAGCCTGTAGCTAGACTGACTGACCAAAAAATAAAACCTAAGAAACTACTATGAAAGAGTCACACACCACATTTCAGACACTCCATAATTATAGCACATATACTGACACATACTGAATTAGGGGCATAACAAATTCTGGAAGTATGTTCATCCTACAGATTCAAAGATACAGGTTCCTAAGCAGAAAATTGCTACACTGGAATAATGGAAAGCATGTATTTGTATTTGTCTTCAACCTCAGCTAGTATAAATTATTTAGTTAAAAGAAAAATTTAAAAATACAGGATGTACTATAATCTTGAAATAAATTTCATTGCTAATAATTTAATTGAAGATACAAATTGATCCAGTTTTGAAGAATATTATGAATCTAAATTCATAGAAACTTTCTGAATTTCCAAATCACAATCTGCTTAATGGGCTCCAATGTCCCAATTGAATATAATAACTCCGGAAAAAAAAAGTTCTAATAGATACATAAAATTCTAACTTTTCAAACAACAAAGTTCTGTTCAGACACAACCAACAGACAAAACAGCCAAAGCTCTCAGGTAAGCCAATTTCAATTACAAAGGCAAACCAATCTTCAATATATTAAGTGCTGATCCAGCTAAAAAAAATGGTTAAAGCAAACACCCCTTATTACAATAAATCTTGTCATGCTTATAGTTGAGCAAGCCCTCTCTTGCAGTAAGACCCACTCGTAAAGACAGACTTCATCCAAAATACCCTTATCCATGTTTTATCAGTTATCTTCCTCAAGTAGTCATTTCAACGACTTTATTTGCTTTGTCTTGTTTTATGAGAATCAATATGTTTTAGTATCGCTCTATTTTCTTAAAAAAGTCTTGAGCATTATTCTTATTCTATCTTTGTTGAATAAATTTATCTCTAAATTCGTGTTCATATGTAACATTTTCTTGTGTTAAAGAGTCCTCTTAGTGAATGAAATGCTGCATTGAGCACATTACACATACCCCTATTTGTCTCGCTTGCACTTTGACTGTCTAATCGGCTACCAGCAATATGTACTTCATGCCTGTGGTTTTCTATCTCCTGAAGAGCAATTTTCATGGACTTCATTTCTTTTGTTTGTTCTTCCAAAGAATGTATCAGCCCTTCCAAATGTCTACTATCTGGCAGAGAACACTAAACAAGCGTAAATTGAAGCATAATATAGAACACAGATTGTCAGTCTCCTCTAATGTTCAGGTAGTCAAAAGCATGATTTTTAAAGGAAATAATGCTCATGTGAGTATTGAAAACCACAAAAGCATCAATGGCAGACCTTCAAGTTTTGATTTTAGCATTTCTCTGCTAGCTTCAGCTACTTCAGCTGCTGCAGCAGCAGCAGCTTTAGCTGCAGCCAAAGCCTCCTCGGCTGGACTAGGTGCTACGGCCTTCTTTTGTTCAAACTCATCAGCTCCAGAAGCAATCTGCCGAATCCAAGATTTGAATCTGGGAATAACTGCTTTCTGGCAAAAGACAAAACATCACAAAGTAAAACATTATCCACGACGAAATGAATATTGATCAGACAACATTTACCTTACAATAGCCAAATAATTTCAGCATAGGTATATGTTAATAGTATTAAAGAGTTTCTTTGTAAATCCAAGATTAATTTTACCGGCAACCTAACTACATGTAAAAGGAAATTAAAATGAATATTAGATTTAAAAATATCACCAAGTGGCTATGAATATCTTATAATCATAACTTTCTCTTGTATTACCATAAGTCTGGTGTTTCCTTCTTCCTTCTGATCTGGGACTAATTTTTGCAGACAATGAGTCGAGATTTGTTAAAAAATATAACTAAATTCTTCAAATATAAGTAAAAGCCAACCTTGAAAATCACACCCGTTCCAGCACCAGTTGCAGAAAACAATCCCAAAGCCAAAAGCAGGTGTGTCCAATGAAAACGTGATGGTTGAACCATAGGTGGCGTTGATGCTGTAACAAGTGGACCAGCAGAGTGCTGTAGAGTTTGAACTGGAGATTGAGATTGTTGAGTGGCAAGTGGCATTGATTGCCTCTCTTTATAAAGACAAATAGAAAAAAATTCAGTGATTGATCTCGCCATAATCCAGTTTAATATCAAGCATTTACATACGGACCTAGTCTGAGGATAAGAAAAGAATATATGTTGAAATCATGTTTTCTAACAGCAGACTAATAATTTTGTACATCAGAAACACTCAGTGGTTTGTCCTCAAAAAAGCAGCAAACCAATTTATAGCTACACAACTGAAGATTTTTAAGAAAAAGAACGTGGGAGATTCCTTGCCTTGAGTTGGGACAGTTGCTCTTGTAGCCAATTCTTGAGAAGAGGGATCCTAGAATGCATCCCAAAAAATTAGTAAACCACAGAGTTCTCTGCGCACATATATCTCTGAAGTGCATGTATGCAATCAAAACTGTAGCAATGTAATTGAGTATAAAACGTAATGGCAGAAGAGAAAAATGAAAAAAAAAGCTGTCAAAGGAGCATGCAAGAAAAATGGATGACTTTCTTACTGGCACGCGGCGAAATGCTTCATCAATTTCCTCCTTTGTTAAGCCCTTTCTTTCAAGAAATGAGCGCCGATACATGACAGGAGAACCTCTAACTTTAGGGTGAGATAAAAATTTGACAGCATTTTGCACTTGATCTTCTCTAATGGGCTCTGAATTTGCAAAAGGCCAACTCCCATCCTTTTCCTTTGTAATGTCTCCTTTGTCTTCAGGAGCTCCACCACCTTCGACCACTTTCACAGATTCACCTGCCAAATTAGAAAAAAGGCAATGTGCATGAAACGCAATAATTAATATAAAGAGAGAGAAGTATAGATGTTATTTAAAGAGCAATTTGGTCATTCTGTAATGAACTGACACCAAAATCCACACTGAAAAATACAAATTGGATAAAATCTTAAGAATTTATTGAAGATTGAAAATGCGAAAGCTATATATTTCAAAGCTTGAATTCAGCTATTATACTTATGAATCAAGAACAGTGTTAAAATGGCAACTGTGTACCATACCTGATAATTGTTTGCCATCAATTTGATTTGGAGGAGAAGATTCAGTCGTCATCTATCCCACCCTTCGCTCTCTACACATAGTTGAGTGCTTTAAGTAGTGGTTAAAGAAGGAAAAAAGGAAACAATGCGAAACACACGTTGCTCTGAGGTTAGTTGTAGTTAGGTTGCTTGGATCACTGAATTGTAAATTCTAACTCAATGGCCTAAAAGAAACAACAATCTAAAACAATTTTCATATAAGCGCCATCTGATTTCAAGGAAAATGTCGTATGCATGGATTGAGAACAAATTTCTGATAATTGAAATAATCCAACACAGTTGCATCGAGAAACCCTTCTTGTTGACATTTATGCATTGCAAAACATTAAAATCATTGATTTTATTTAAAAAATCACACATATTCTTAAAACGTGCATCACGAAACTTATATAGGCCAAGAAAAGTGGGTGGAACACGGAAGTTTACATATATAGGATTGGAAAAAATTCATAGATTACCCAATAGGATGTCCAGAAAATATGATGGTATCAGGGAGGGAGTGCGAGCCCCGAGCAAAGAAGCGTGGGCCGGGAGGCAGTATTGAAAGAACTCTGACACTCTAAACAACAAGGCCACTGATATCTAAGTGATAAAATTCCTCATCATGCTATACAGGGTCCTTAGATTCAACTTCTGGCTGGTCCGTATAAAACATCATGAACAACTCTGAAATATTTAGCATAGATTAACAAATCACTATTTATATAATATTCTTTATCTAATTTTAACGAAAAAAATTGTGTTTTAATTTTATTTTGATGCACTTCTATCATGCAAAACCAATATAGTTTCCAGTCCATTGACACTCGGAACAAATTCGAGCGGTCACAAAACCAGGAGCATACTCATATGCAGGTAGCAATTCTTTCATTTCGTCCTACAAAGTGTTTTAACAATTCTCAGACCAAAACTGTATATATGTTGCTAACACGGTGAAAAACCTGACATTTCCTTACCCCGAAGCCAAATCTAGCCCTCTACAGAAAGCCTTCATGCGCTTCTGCAATAATTTATTATCCAGAAATATCAGGCTGCAAGTAGATATGGATTGCTGATTTCAGAAGTGAAACGTCGATTTATTGTACAAAAAAGACACTGGGGTTCGAACTCCTGCCCTCCTCACAACATTAGTAGGAAGAAGGAGACGATTATGACGATTATGTATCGTGTGAGAAGCACAGCTTCAGTCAGAAGAATATTATTGATTTAGTGAAAGAAAATCGATAAGTGGGCCCGGTCCTATGTCATTACCCTTCAGATCATCACAAGTGAATATAATTTTATAATTTCAATTATACTATCAATGGCACTTGAACAAGGTGCAATGGTTACACGGATAGATGCATTTCAGGGTAAGGGGAAAATTGGGAGATTTTGTGTATCAAGATACGTGCTATTTTTTTTTACCATGGGGAAAATTGAGAGATTTTGTGTATCAAGATACGTACCTGGTCCACCCTTCACATCATAACTAATCTTTGCAAGAGAACAAATTTTAAAAGTTGATGTAAGTCATATAGTTAGTAGCAATAGGCGAAATGCCACCAATTTTATAAGATTAAAATAGAAGACATTTCTTGAAGTATTACGCAATGGATGAGCATTGGGAATGTTCTAGAAATATATGAGAGAGTTGCATACCTTGGGTTGTTAGAGAGAGAGTTGTGTTAGGCGAGCTTCCTCTTTTTTCCTCATAACTATGTATGGATTGTTCTGCATTTTGGAGTATTTGTCGTAGGTGAAAGTCGGTTGAATGTGGAGGTCGTTTAATGACTTAACTCTAGATATTGTTGTGAATATCAGGCCCTGCCTTTCCACCTTGCCAATATCAATTGTTGTTTTTTGCAACCTTGGGCCTTAGGATTTGTGTATGGTTATCTCCCATGCCATTGTGAGCGGTATCTGCCTTCGGCTCCCCAAAGATATAGGAACTATTGGTATACTTTTGGGGTCTTCTTCGTTCCATGCAGAGCCGATGTAATTATCGAGCCTTGTCACAACATACATTGGAATATTAGGTGGTTTGGTACTAGGGTTGTAAACAATTTCAAGTACTTCACCAAGAGCTCCATTAACAAGGCCTTCTTGTGTCCAGGTGTTGGTTGTGAACATGATATGTTAACCTCTACAAAGCAACACTTATTTTTCAAGTTGTTCATCAATGCTCGCATTGTCCATTGTGCTCATAGTACTCAATGCAATTGGGTGGTTCAACATTTTTAACATTCTTCGGTTGTGGAGTTTAACCAAATCATTGGTGGCAAACAAATGCATCGAGTTGTTAAATACTTCATTTTCACTCGATGTAAGATGGTTATTTGTGTGTGACAATAGGAACTCCCAATCTTCAAGCATTGGTTCGGCATTTTGAATGTTTTGCAACATTTGCCTAAATTTTATTGTGTTGTAGATTCTCCTTCTTGCCGAAATATGGTTTGTAACGTCACACTAATAGATTTGACCCCAAATTTCGACCAAAATTTTTGACCAACTAGCAAAATTGTTTTATTTGGTCGCATTATAAAAGATAACTTTTCTTTTTTTTACTTTTATGCCCGTGTTGGTTGAAATTTCGACCAACACATGCATAAAAGTAAAAAAAAAGAAAAATAAACTTCATTTTACCCGAAATTAGGGATTGAACACAATTTTGAAGACAAAAGGTACTTGTAATCCACTTTTCCAAGCTCGCTACCAGAGATTTTTATGGGATTTTGTCTCCTGAGATTCGCCATTTGTTTCCCAAGGTTCAGTTCGAACTAGAACTCACATTTA
>JAGRRI010069951.1:0-15548 GCA_018584345.1 Thuja plicata | reverse complement strand
TATTCATTTATGAGTCTCCAAATTCATAAATGAACCTTGTCCCCCCTCTCTCTCTCCCATTCTTCTATAAATAGAAGCCTGTTTTGAGAGCAAATAAGCCTTCATCTTAGATCAGAAATACATTGTTGTGTTGTTAGATTCACTCTAGACTTACATTTCATCTATTATCTCATGCTAGTTCTTTGTTTTCATTTCATGTTTTAAAGCTAGATTGTATGCTTTTTCTCATTTTTAGTTTAAATTCAAATCAAATCCTTCATGCTAGGATAGTATTGGTCACTGATTTTGAGCATATTTCTGAGGGCTAAATATGAAACTAATCATACTCTTTCTAGTTAGAAGGCAATAGGCCGATATTAGTGATTTTGAATATTTTGACTAACCTTTCAAGCTAATGCAATGACCTATTGAGTGTTTGTGTCATTTTCAACAGGTACCCATTTACACACACACAGAAACAACTTTTTATGTGATTATAGTCAATTATGATTGAACGATTGACCGATTCAGTGATCTAGAAACTTAGAATGACTTGTTATGTGATTGTTACCGATTCTCATCGAACAATTGACCGATTCGGCAATCTAGAACTTCATAATGGCTTATTATGCAATTGTAACTAATTCTCATCGAATGGTTGATCGATTTGACTATCTAGAACCTCATAATGAATTTTTATGCAATTATAGATGGTTCTCATCAAATAGATCACCAATTCAACAATTTAGAAACTCAGAATGACACTTGTTATGTGATTGTAGTTAATTCTAATTGAATAGTTTATTGATTTAGCAATCTAGAAACTTAGAATGGCTTTTTATGTAATTGTAACTAATTCTCATCAAACAGTTGACCAATTCAGTGATCTAAAACCTCAGAATGACTTATTATGCAATTCTAGCTGATTCTCATCAAACGGTTGACCAATTCGGTGATCTAGATACTCAAAACAGCTTGTTATTCGATTGTAGTAGCTTCTCATCAACTACAATCGCATAACAAATCATTCTGAGGTTTTAGATTGTAGTTGATTTGAATTTGAGTTTGATTAGAATCAACTACAATCGCATAACAAGTCATTCTAAGGTTCTAGATTGCCGAATCGGTCATCTATTTGATGAGAATCATCTATAATCGCATAACAAGTCTTTTTGAGGTTCTAGATAGTCATATTGATCAACCGTTTGATGAGAATTAGTTATAATAGCTTAATAAGTCATCGTGAAGTTCTAGATCGCCGAATCGGTCAACCATTTGATGAGAATCAACTACAATCACATAAGAAGTCATTCTGAGGTTCTACATCACCATATCGATCAACCATTCGATGAGAGTCAGCTACAATCATATAACAAGTCATTCTAAGTTTCTAGATCGCTAAATCGATCAACTGTTCAATGAGAATCCACTACAATTGCATAACAAACTATTTTGAGTTTCTAGATTGCAGAATTGGTCAACCGTTCGATGAGAATTAGCTACAATTACATAACAAGTCATTCTAAGTTTCTAAATCGCTAAATCGGTCAACCGTTTGATGAGAATCTACTATAATTGCATAACAAGTTGTTTTGAGTTTCTAGATCGCCGAATCGGTCAATAGTTCATTGAGAATCAAGTAGAATTGCATAATACGTCATATGGAGGTTCTAGATTGCCGAATTGGTCAACTATTTGATGAGAATTAGTTGCAATCGCATAATAAGCCATTCTAAGTTTTTAGATTGCTGAATCGGTCAAATATTTGATTAGAATCAACTACAATCTCATAACCAGTCATTCTAAGGTTCTAGATTGCCGAATCGGTTATTTGTTTGAAGAGAATCATCTATAATCGCATAACAAGTCATTCTGAGGTTCTAGATAGTCAAATCGATCAACCGTTCGATGAGAATTAGTTACAATCACATAATAAGCCATTGTAAAGTTCTAGATCGCCGAATCGGTCAACAGTTTGATGAGAATCAGTTACAATCACATAACAATCCATTCTAAGTTTCTAGATCACTAAATCGGTCAATCGTTCAATCATAATTGACTACAATCGCATAACAAGCTATTTTAAGTTTCTAGATTGTCGAATCAGTCAACTGTTTAATGAGAATTAGCTATAATTGTACAATAATTCATTGTGAGGTTCTAGATCATTGAATTGGTTGACCATTCGATGATAATCAACTAGAATTGCATAACAAGTCATTCTAAGGTTCGAGATTGCCAAATCAGTCAACTGTTTGATGAGAATCAGCCACAATCACACAAGTCATTCTGAGGTTCTAGATTGCCGAATTGGTCAACCATTCGATGAAAATCAGCTAGAATCGCATAATAAGTCATTCTGAGGTTCTAGATCGCCGATTCGGTCAACCGTTCGATTAGAATCAGTTACAATCGCATAACAAGCCATTCTAGGTTTCTAGATCACTAAATCGATCAACCCTTCAATGAGAATCGACTATAATCACATAACAAGCTATTTTAAGTTTCTAGATCACTGAATCGGTCAAATGTTCGATGAGAATCAACTACAATCATACAATAAATAATTTTTAGGTTCTAGATCGTTGAATCAATCGACCGTTCAATAAGAATCAACTAGAATCGCATAACAAGTCATTCTGAGGTTCTAAATCACTGAATGGATAAACTGTTCGATGGGAATTAGCTACAAACGCATAACAAGTCATTTTGACATTCTAGATAGCCGAATCAGTCAACCGTTCGATGAGAATCAGCTACAATCATATAACAAGTCATTCTGAGGTTCTAGATCACTGAATTGATCAACCGTCTGATGAGAATTAGCTACAATCACATAACAAGTTATTTTGTGTTTCTAGATTGCAAAATCGGTCAACCGTTCGATGAGAATCAGCTACAATCGCATAACAAGCCATTCTAAGTTTCTAAATCAGCTACAATCACACAACAAGTCATTCTGAGGTTCTAGATCATCGAATTTGTCAACCGTTTGATGAGAATCAACTAGAATCACATAACACATCATTCTGAGGTTCTAGATCGCTGAATCAATCAACCGTTTGATGAGAATCATCTACAATCGCATAACAAGACATTCTAAATTTTTTGGTCACTAAATCGGTCAATCATTCAATGAGAATCAACTACAATCGCATAACAAGCTATTTTGAGTTTCTAGATTGCAGAATCAGTCAACCGTTCGATGAGAATCAGCTATATCGCATAACAATTCATTCTAAGTTTCTAGATTTTCTCAATCGGTCAACCGTTTCATGAGAATCAACTACAATCTTAGAACAAGTTGTTTTGAGTTTCTAGATTGCCGAATTGGACAACCATTCGATGAGAATATGCTATAATCATACAACAAGTCATTCTGAGGTTGTAGATCGCTGAATCGGTCAATCGTTTAATGAGAATCAGCTATAATCGCACAACAAGTCATTCTGAGGTTCTAGATCGCCAAATCAGTCAACCGTTTGATGAGAATCAGCTAGAATCAGATTTGCAGATGGAGTCTTTTGTTCTTCTCTCCTACTTCTTCTGTCTTCTTCTATTGCCAAGTAAAAGAGGCATTTATTGTATTTACAGAGATTAGATTGTATTAGGGTTTATCATGAGCCTATTTAAGGCAGCAATCTATCTATTGTAAAGGGTTCGATGATCAATACATCACAATGAGTTGACCGATACAAATCATTGAATCATACTATTAGTGGTGTAATAAGATAAGGTACTGGTTTTGTTTAGGGTTTGGGGTTTGGGGTTCAGGGTTCAGGGTTGGGGGTTCAGGGTTCAGGGTTTGGGTTTAGGGTTTGGGTTTTCGGGTTTAGGGTTTAGGGTTTAAGGGTTTAGGGTTTGGGGTTTGGGGTTACCCCGGCTACCCCAAAGAATCCATATCCATAGCCCGGTTACCCCAAAGCATAAAAGTGAGCCCCTACTATTGTAAGGTGCAAGTACCCTAACTATATCCCCTTAGAACAGTAGGGGCTAGCCCCACCTATATTATAAAGGGGGGCTTTAGAATAGTAGGGCCAACGAATAGTAGGGGCCCGTTAGAACTATTGCTTCCCTTTCCTATTGCTTCCCAACTATTGTTTCTATTGTTTCCGCTTCCCAACTATTGTAGGGAGCGTTGGGGACTATAGTGATAGTTGGGAATCTAGAGTTTCGAAACCTGAAATGCCCTTTATAATATAGGGGCTTGGGGAGCCTGAAATGAACCATTCCCTGCATAAATAACGCCTTCTTCCTTCTGCATTCTTTATTCGTGGCCCTTTTTTCATTATTGATGGTGCCTTCCCCGGCACTTTAGGATGCAACTATATAAAAAAGGGGCTCGACCCCTACTATTATAAGGGCTAATATGGATGGAATCGTTGGCAGAATGAATGAGATCAGACCTAGTGGCCAGTAGATGAGGCCCCTATCAAAATAATGGGGTTGCCTGAAAGCAAGATAGAGCTTTCTAATATAGGGCGCATGTTGTGCTGCCCTTTCTTTACCCGCATCTTGAGAATAGCCCAATATTAATAGTAGGGGGGCACATTCATGTTACGTATAGAATATGGACTGCATCACTATAGTCCCAGTCAGCCCGGGACTACCTAGAGTACGGTATGGAATGGGCTGCATCTACAATCTATGGTAAAGGTGGAGAATAATGACCTGACACTGGGCGCAGAATCTGTTTTCCATGAAAGCAAGACCCTATAGCGCACGATCAACGGGTATCCTTCTAGTCCACTCGAAGAAAAGGCACTTCTATCTACTCCTAGTTTAGGGTTTAGGGTTTAGGGTTTAAGGGTTTAGGGTTTAGGGTTTTAGGGTATAGGGTATAGGGTTTGGGGTTTGGGGTTCAGGGTTTCGGGTTTTGGGTTTGGGTTTCAAGTTTTGGGGTTTGGGTTTCGAGGTTCAGGTTTCAATTTGGGGTTTGGGGTTTGGGGTTTAGGGTTTATGGTTTAGGGTTTAGGGTTAAGGGGGGTTTCAGGTTCGGGTTTCGGGGTTCAGGTTTCGGGTTGGGGTTTGGGGTTTGGGTTTTACGATTAAGGGTTTACGGTTTGGGGTTAGGGGTTTCGGGTTTCGGGGTTTCGGGTTTCAGGTTTAGGGTTTAGGGTTTCAGGTTTGGGGTTTGGGGTTTAGGGTTTACAAAGATGATCTTTGTAAGTCTGGATACAATTCAGACTTTACATATTTCCTCGATCTCTGATGTGGCTTGCATGGACTTAGAAAGACAAAGTACTTGAATGATCTATTGAAAAGATTTGGATTGGAGGATTGTAAACCTGTTGGAACACTTATGGTAACCGAACATAAGCTATCTAGCATAGATGAGACACAAGCAGTTGAGCAGAAGAAATATATATCTATGATTGGAGGATTGTAGTATTTGACACATACAAGACCTTATATAGCACATTCAGTTGGAATGGTAGCAAGATTTCAAGCTAAACCTAGAGAATCACACTATGCAGCAGTAAAGAGGATACTGAGATATTTAAGAGGAACAATAGACTATGGACTGTGGTATGAAAAATCTGATGATTTTACCCTATGTGCATATACAGATGCTGATTGGGGAGGTAGTGTTGATGAAAAGAAAAGCACCAGTGGTGGAGCCTTTTTTCTTGGAGGAAGATTGGTTTCTTGGTTAAGCAAGAAGCAAAATTGTATTTTACATAGTACAACAGAAGCAGAGTATGTAGCAACAACAAGCAATTGTAACCAGATAATTTGGATGAAGCAAATGCTAAAGGATATTGGAATTAAATTTGTTGAGCCTGTTGTTATACATTGTGATAACACCAGTACAGTTAGTATGTCTAAGAGTCATGTACTACATTCTAAGACTAAGCATATAGAGATTAAGTATCATATTGTAAGAGAGAAAGTTGCTGAAAAAGAAGTCAGATTGGAGTACATAAGCACAAAGGAACAGATAGTAGACATATTTATGAAGCCTTTGCCTAAGGATACATTTGTGTATCTGAGAAGTATGCTTGGGGTTATGCCCCAGACTACTTTTGAGAACTGATGCAATTGGTTGCATCCGTCCAGTAGTATATGAGACTTATCTTTCTTCTAGATTGGATGTTGGTACTTCCTCTATGGGGGAGTATGTGTATCTAAGCTGAGTCATGAGGACTCTTGTAAATGCATTTTCTGAATAGTGTCTTTTGACATTGAGTTGTTGTTGACTTAGTGATGGAATTTCTGTCATTCATGTCAATGGGGGAGAAGTATGCATGAAAAACAATATGAAAAAACATATGAGAGAACTGAATAGGAAAATGAAGCAAGATTTGATTTGATATGTTGCAGTATTAGAATTTTTGGAACATTGGATGTTTTTCATCTATGTTGCCATCAATTCCAATGGGGGAGATGTTACAAGTAGTGGTTGCCGTTACACCAAAAGATTGACCTGTTAATGCCTGATACAACCACTAGACTTATAGAAGACACAAGAGGTGGTTAATCCATGTCACAAATCCCGAGGGGAGTGCTAAACATTTTTCCAACAATCTCCCCCTCAGTGTTACCTGAGGGGATTTGAACCTGTGACCAAGCTCTGATACCACTTGTTACAAGTAGTGGTTGTCATTGTACCAAAAAATCAACCTGTTAATGCCCGATACAACCACTAGACTTATAGAAGACACAGGAGGTGGTTAAACCATGTCACAAATCCAGAGGGGAGTGCTGAACATTTTTCCAACAGGAGATTGTTAGGAATGAATGCAAAGTATTTGGCAATCATTCTATAGTATTTTTTGTTGCATTCATGACTATGATTGTCATTGATGTCAACACAGTGATATTCTGGAGTTGCAGACAGTGTTTTGGGTAGCGCATGTGGGATATTGCAGTTGGAGCTATGTGATGTTGAGGTTATAATCTTTGATATGTTATTTGTCTATGGTTAAGAGTGCAAACAGTAATTCATTTATTCATGTAAAATGTGAGCATTTTGGTGGAAGCAGTATTCAGGCAGTGCTCCTGAGTAGCAATTTTTGGAAATCGGATGATATCTCCTAATCGGGATGGAATCTAGTTTTGTGCGGTTAAAGGGATGTTAGAGACACATTGATAGTGATGTGGATGATAGTACAAACTTCGAGGTGACATGAGTGAAGATTTATTGTATTTGGAAGCTGACATTTTTTATGTAATTTTGGTGTAGCGTGTGGAATCTTTTATTTTGTTCAATGCACTAAAAAAAATTGCAGGGTGTGTTCTCGAGAAAAACATGGTCTAGCGTTAAGGCATTACAATTTTTCCAAGAAGATGACCTCGAATCAAGTTCTGTTTTGCACTTTCAGTTAACATAATCACAATTGTAGAGAAAAACAGAAGATGGTTGCAAATTGCAGGAAAATTTTGCCACAGTAAATATTCCCTCTTACTTGATTGAAGGCCAGCACATCTTCTAAGTCAGCAGCTATTAGATGTGATACTGGTTTATAAGACAAAAATAATAAGGATACCCGGATGGAATTTCAAACCGATACCATAAACTGAACAGTGTATCTTAACAATTTTGGAGTTATAGAGTGAGTTTTCGGAGAGATATTGTGACACTAATTCCCAAACAAAAATCATAACAAGTCGTGGGCAAATTTACAAATCAATACCCCAAACTAAACAATTGAAATTTTGGGTTTATAAATGAGCTTAAGTAGAGAAATTGCATGAATCAACATTCCCAACCTGCCTCCGTGACCTATCGTTGGAACGAAATCTGCAAATTTATTTTATGTAAAACACAAACTCCTCATGAACGCCGGCTCTCGGATAACACATACATCAAACAGCCCACATACACGCACATATATTCTATTCAGACAAACAACTAGTCCAATTCCCAAAAGAAGGTAACATAGCGAAGCCAACAAACATTCACCAACTTAGCCAATTGCATTATGAATCAAGAAACAATACCGCAGAATTCCAAAAAATATAAATAAAGAGAAGAAATTTGCTTTGGAAATTTCTAAACCCTAATTTTTTCCTTCAGTCTAGGGTTTGAAAAACTCGGGGTGAAAATATGCAGGTAGATGCATGCATACCTAGTGTTAGAGGCGTTATGAGGGGAAGGCCCTCCAACACCTCCTTTGGGAGGATGAGCAGCAGCAGAAGCGCCTGATTTTCCTCCACCACCTACCCTTCTCACCGGGGCAGCATCATTCTTCTCCGCCTTTGATTGCTGAAGGGACATATATGACAATGTATTTTACCCTCTTTGCTCTTCCTTCTCCACCACCCCCAAAAGGATCGGATCAACACAATGATCCTTGCAAACCCTACCGAGAATACCATTACAAACCAAACAAAAAAAAAACTGATATTTTTTTCCCCAAAACAAAAAAACATAACACCAGTTACTCTCCTCACAATTTCCCACCTTAACCATACCCTGATTTTTCATTTTCCAAATGCAACATGAACGAACACACAGTAATTACCTGAATTCGTCGGGGAAAATATGCACAAATTGCTCGAAAAACTTCAAATTCACTTCCCCGAAAAGAATATGGAGGATTTGGCGAGTGAATGTGGAAATGGAAATGCGGTTGAAATATGGAGAGAGCGTCGTTAAAAATGGAGTCGGTGAGTTCGTCTCTCATAGAGATTAATTTAGATGAGAAACATTGAAATACTTTTGTTGGCTTCATTTCTAGGCTGAGATTTCTTCAAAACCTCTAAAACCGAAGCAGGAGAAGAATGTGATTGGAAAAGGGGAAAAGGGGAAATTAGAAAAAAAATCGTAAATGTGTGATGCGTTTAGAAGCCCCTACAAATTAACTCCTACTATTTAACCACGGTTAAACGAAGCCCGGTTAAATGGACACCTTTTTATTTATATTTTTTTAGGCGCCTTTCGAGTCCCTCATACTTAGGAATATCGAAAAAATGTAAATATAAATCATTTGGCGTATCATCACTTATGTTGGAACTCCTGCCTACCGTTTATTTTAGTTTCCAGGGCATCTAGGGCCCACCTCTTTCACTGCACCTCAGGAACAACTCTGGACCGTTGATCGTGTATTAATCTGCATGCTACATAACTCTACCCCATCGAGTGGGTTTTTTTTTCTTTTTTAAGCTTAGAATGGGCAGAATTGTAACTGTCTGTTAAATGGGCTTCTCAATCATTTTCCATGTGTTTTTTTTTTAATTTAATTACCCTTTAATGAGATTAGATTTCATGATGAATTAATTAATGTGGCCAAATGAGATTGGATTGCATGGTGATTTTATTTATTTTATTAATTTTATGAATAAATTAGTGTTGTGAAATGAGATTCGATTACACGGTGATTTTTTTTGGATGAATAGTGCCTTCTCTATTAAAAAATATTAAAGTTACATATCCACAAAAAAGGGGCCGGGGGACATAGAAATCACCTAGCAGAGTTCACACGGCAGAGCCGGAAATGAAAACTATTCATCAAAAAAACATAAAGCCATTAGGCAGCAAGAGCAGTAGCAGAAGGCGGAGGATCTTTATCATCCGATCCCCACGCATTAGTGGGATTGACAGGAGGGTCAGGAAGCAATCAACCATCATCATCAGCATCTTATTTATCTTTTTCATCTACCCTGGGAGGGGAGATGGCAAGAGCCAGGCGGGGATACTTGGAAGAGGTGGCAGGAGGCCAATCCAAACCACGGCGAGCACCAGGAGCACCAGGAGGGGCAGACTGTGCCAGAGTTGGCGCCCACCTAGAAGGCCGAGGAGGCGGAGAAGCTGAGTGGCGCCTCCATCCCCTTGGAGAGTGGTGACAAGGAGCCTGGGACTGCGGAGTGTGCGATCGGCTTGCTGAAGAACTGTGCCCGCGGCGACGGCCTGTGGGAGGCGTACCCTCGGCAGAAAGGGCATCCAGAGGAACCCGAGCAACAATGCAGGGAGCATTGCCCCAATGATTGAGAAGCTCCTGCAGGTGAGCCACTTCCAGAGCCACTTTATTGGCTTGAACTTGAATCTGCATCATAACATATTACATATACAAGCTTTGTTAAACAAAGCAACATTCGTATCAAGAGAGCTGTGAGAGAAAATAACAGCATTTCTATCTTTCCAAAGATTAAACAAAATCTCCATCCTGAAAGTATGTCAAATCTGGGTAAACTTGGAGGAGAGTCTAGGAGAATCTCCTAAGACAATCATATGCCAAGAAAAAGGCTCAGGCCGAAAGGGCTTAAAAAAATCATGAATCCACTGCCAATACTGTTGAGCTCTCCTACAGAACCAGAAGATGTGAAAAAAGGTCTCAGGGTGACCGCAAAAAGGACATCAAGGGTCACGAACCCCCAGATGTTTGAGCCTAGGGCCGACTGGGAGACCTTGAAACAAAAGACACCAAGAAAAAAGAGCCATCTTGGGCTCCGTAATGGTGGTCCAGATGGTGTGAAAGCGAGAGCTCCAGTGGGAAGTAGCCGAATGAAGATGCCATCTCTGGTTAAGGATATCCACCATCGAAAGATGCGGGGATAACCACCTATAACCAAGTCTTAGCTTGTAATTGCTGAAAGGCGTGGCAGGATACCATTTCCAATCCTTCCACCAAGGCCTAGTAGCTTGAATGCCAATCTTATGAAGTAGATTGGTAGGAATAGCCAAAACCAAAAGATCAAAAGTCTGGCGATCAGAACGAGCCAGCCGAAATTGAACCTGCATATCCTCCCAAGATTGGAGCCCCATAGAGACTCTGGAATAAAGATCTATGGGAGTCTGAATGCCGCGTTTGAAAAAATGCAGAGCACAAGCCCCTTGAGTTTTGGCCAAGGGTATACTATGTATGGAAAACAAAGGAGACCACCAGAGACTCTGCTGATTGAAAGAAAGCCCATTGCGGAAAGCATGACCATCCCATCAAAGCCAGGGCTTAATAGCTTCCCAAGCTTTCCAAATTCATTTGATGATGAAGGTACCCTGGATTTGAACAGGTTCTCTCATAGTGAGTAAGGTCTAGAGGCCAATGCCTTTCCAAGCTGGCCGGTGAACCAGAAATCCAGCGGAGATACAGTGTTTGACAAGAATTTTCCATGCCTCATCACCAGTGAGAGCTCGGATAATCCACTTCGCACAAAGAGAAAGCCCTTGCTTCTGGGTGGCAAGAAGGCCCAGGCCTCCAGAATCACGAGGAAGGCAACAGTATTCCCAGGCAACCTGATGAAACCCATGGCCATCAGCACCAGAGGCCCAAAGAAAGTCTCTGAGCAGACGCTCAAGCTTGAGATAAGAGGCCTTAGAGGGAGCCCAACAAGAGGAATAATAAACATGGGTAGCAGCCAGCACTTTGGAACAAATCTGGAATTTCCCCGCAAGAGAGAGCGGCTTGCAAATCCAATAATGCAATTTTTTCTCAATTTTAGAAAGCACAGCATTCCACAATTCCACAGAAGAGCCATGAAAGGAAAAAGGAATGCCCAGGAAGCAAAAAAATTCTCCATGTTGCACCCATTTCCAGTCAAAACTAGCAAGCCAAGGCGGGGTTGGAAGAAAGGACTGTCTTAAACAGAGAGTTTTACACCATTGAATGGCTGATCCAAAGGCTTGACAAAAGGTGTCCAGGCACTGCAAGGCATTGGAAATGTTCTCCTCATCCTCAATAAGAGTGAGAAAGGAGTCATTAGCAAAATGGCCATTAACCAACTAGGAAGAAGAATCAGGAAGGGAAATGCCCTGAACCAAGCCAGCGGAAACAGAGTTGGCAAGCAAATACCCAAAGCCTTCTGCAGCAAGCACATATAAAGCAGGAGCCAGCAAAAAACCTTGTCGGATGGATCTAAAAATCCCAAAAGTATCAGATTGGGCCCCATTGATGGTAATGCAAGCAGAAGCATCTCCAAATAGCATTTCCACAGATTGTAAGAAGTGAGGGCCAAACCCCAGAGCTTGAAGCATAGCAAGAATGAAAGGCCATTCAATGCGGTCATAGGCTTTAGCAAAGTCAATTTTGAGGAACAGAGTAGCCTGTTTAGATTGGCGAGCCTATTCCATCCCTTCCCAAATAGCAATGATGTTATCAAGAATATACGTGGACTTGATAAAGCCAATTTGTTCAGGACGAACAATAAGGGGAAGGAGATGTCTGATCTTGAGAGCTAAAGCTTTGGCAATGATCTTGTAGGAGACATTCAACAAAGTGATGGGCCTCCAATTGCAGATATCCTCCAGATCACCAGACTTAGGTATGAATTTTATATTCCCTTTTTTAATTATGTTACCCAAACTTTTGTTGTGAAAACCTTCGAGGTAAACTTTGTGCAAGTCAGGACCCACAGCATCCCAAAGGTGTTTGTAGAATTTACAGGGGAAGCCATCGCATCCTGAAGATTTATCATTGGCCATAGAGAAAGCCGCCTACTTGAGGTCTGAGATGGTAAGAATTTTCTCACAGAAGGCACGCTGCTCAACCGATAGGTGGTTTGGAGTAACAGCAATACAAGCCTTGAGAGCTTCATCCCGAGCAGCCAAATTGCCCTGAGAAGCAAAGACTTGCTCATAGTGCTGGACAAAGGCCTAAAGAATGGCCGAAAGCTCAGTAAGGGTTTCAGATCCTTGCTTGATCTTTTGAATACCAACATTAGTATGATGAGCTTTGAGAGCCTGAAAAAACTCCTTGGAGGCTTTGTCGCCCACCTCCAACCAATGGAGGTGGGCTTTGATTTGAGCACCACGAGCAGCATAGGCATCAGCAATTTGCTTCTCATGGCGAAGCAGGGCTAGCTTAAGCTAGAGATCGGTATCGAAGGGGTTCAACGTAAGCGCTTCAGAAGTGCTACGTAGAGCCTTAGTATTAGCTTCATAAGCACACTTTCTATAACAGGCTAGCTGACGGCCAAAAATGAGAATAAACCTCGCAGTGCGGGCAATGGCGTCATTCCACCACCAAATCCAACCAGCATCACTATGGGGCCGAGGCACTAAATTCCAAACTTGAAGAATGTGGGCTATAGTGGAATTGTGTGTCAGCACAGACGTGTTAAGAAAAAATTGTGTCTGTGCAGCTCTCCTGGTGCAGGACTGCCAAGTAATGGAAAAGTAAATAGGGAAGTGATCTGACAAGGTAACATCTGTCAGAGGAATGACAGGTAGGCCTCGATCTTCAAAAAAGGAGAAAAAAGATTGAGCTGTTATCATAGCACGATCCAGTCTCTTAAATATGCGGTCAGAGCTAGCTCTAAAATTAGACCAAGTATGCCAGACCCCACCCTATTGGCGGCGGTTAGCATTGGGATCAAAAAGGCCCAATTTATTGCACATGTGATACCAGGCTTCTCTCTCCCTAGCTGTCCAGCGAAAAGGAAAAATTCCTTCCTTGTCAGAGGCCAACTCAACCATGTTAAAGTCCCCACACATAACCCAAATAGCTAGAGGCAAGTTGTCTGCCAGCCAGTACCATAATTGAGATCTTTCAATAGCATCATTGGGGGCATAAACATTAATTACACCAAAAGAATGATTATGTAGAGATAGAAAAATCTAGGTTACACGTTGCATCAGATCAGATCCATTCGCAATAACACAAGAATGAAGGCGAGGTGACAGAATAGTAATGACACCACCTTTGCCAGCTTCATGCTGAGAAGAAAAGACAATGCCGTCCGGCCATATGACACAACAGGCAGAGTTAAGCAAAAACCCAGAAATTTTAACTTCTTGTAAACAAAGCACGTCCAGATTCTGAAGTCTACGACGAGTATCACGAACATAGTACTTTCTAGAGAGGTCAGTTAGACCTCGCACATTCTAGGAAAAAAAAATCATAAAAACTCTTGCATGGCTTCCTTGTCCCCAAGAGAGGAGAAGCTATTCTGCAAGTAGGTTGGAATAGAACCAAAGCTGGGGAGAAATTCTCTAGACGAGGTGGACCACCTTTTATCTGGGTCATCCGTGTGTCCATCAGGATTGTGAGACCGACACACAGCCCTAGAAGTAAGCAAAGAAACCGCTGGCGGCGCAAGCACCACTTCTGGAGTGGATGGCTTTATAGCTGAGCTCTTCCCTTTTGTAATAGGGTTTGAAACAAAGGGCACCATAGGTGGCGCATCAACTGGCAGAGAATGACCAACGGGCGCATCCGGAGACGGCAACACAGCAGCAAAGGCTGGTGTCATCTTAGGGCCTGAGGCATTCTGGCCTTTACGTGAAACTGTAGTCCATTCTTCTTTTTTTCCAGCATCGATGGCTTTGACCGGCTCATCTTTAGGCACAGGTTTCACCCAAGGGGTAGCCAGCGAGCAATCTTTGATCTTGTGCTCTGTCGATTGACACCGATAACAGGTGTTGGGCAGATTCAAATAAAGCACCTTTTGAGAGATGGTGAGAGCACCAATCTGAATTTCAATAGTGTCCTTGAGGTCCCTAGAAAGGTCAACCTCAACACAGACCCGCTTCTAGGGACGAGCATTGAAAAATTTGTCATGCTCCATGACAATGACTTTGCCAAGGGTCTTAGCAATAGACTCAATAAACGGCCAGCATGGCAAAGGGAGGCCAGGGAACTCGACCCAAACTGGAACCCTAATTTTTTTATCGTCCGAGACAGTAAAATCTCGAGACCATTTCTGAAAAACTAACAAGGAGGACCTAACAGCCCAGGATCCACGGTTAAAAATCGCTTCCGCCTGAGAAGGGTTAGCAAACCGGAAAAGGAAAAAACCTTTGGTAAGGTTTTGCACACCATCAAGACGGACCCCATGAGGGGTCCAGCTCTTGTTGACCCAATCATTAAGAATACTTTCAGGAGGAGTACGACCCACAAAATATCCAATCAACGTATGCTTTTCTAACCATTCACAAGAAAAATCAAATTCCTGTGGATTAAGAACAATATCAGGGATACCTCGTGAAAGACCTTCGGTACAAACTTGTGGGGATGTTTGTTCAGAGGAGGCACCATGGCTATCCGAAGCTTCAACTCGCGCACCAGCAGCAACTGCTGGGCCGAAGTTGGCTGGAGCCATACTAAAAGCTAACCATAATGCAAAAAAGATCCCACAGTAAATGCAGTATGACAGATGGTTGGCCCAGAGAAGAAACACAGACAGGACGTCGTACGCATGAAACCCTAGCAGAGCCCAAAACCTCTTCCCACAATATTGAAAACCATACAATGAAATTTTGAATATTACACGGTGATTTTTATTGTTTTTATAAATAAAGTAATGTGGTGGTGTTTTTATAAATAAAGTAATGTGGTGAAAGGCATGTTCATCTATTATTCCATGCAACTTAGAACGAGTATCAAACTCTAACATGAGGTGGACGTCTTTGTAATGATAAAAGAAGACTAGAAAGAAAGTTACTCAAAAGTCACCCCATTTCTTCATGGGAAAGAGAACCTTGAAAAGAGAGGAGAGTGATGGAGAAGATGAACAAATATTTTATGTTATCATAGTGTGCATTTAATATTTTTATTTATCAAATTTGCTTTAGGGTAAATTATGGATATGGCTTATGGTTTTGGAAGGTTGGTGGGACTAGTAGTCATAGTTAATATGTAGTTTCATTTAAGTATTAACAACAAATTTTATTATGATTTTAAGTTTTTAAG
>MU216903.1:601328-611456 GCA_018584345.1 Thuja plicata | reverse complement strand
TCCAACATCTCAAATAATTTTACATTGCATGTCAAGAGGTTGCTTATAATGAGAATTATTTGAAAAGACTTTTCACTAGGAGTCTTGGAGGCGCAGCCTTGGAATGGTTCATGGCCCTTCCTTATGGATCAATTTCTACCTTCTCTGACCTTGCAGAGAAGTTTTTTGGATAATATTCGTATAACATTGAGCATCAAGTAACACTCAGCAATTTGAGTAACACTAAACAAAAGAATGGAGAAACCTTGCTAGTTTCTTACAATGATGGAGACATATTGCGAATCGCATGCCATGGAAAATCCCTGATAATCACTTAATTGACACCTTCACAAAGAATTTAATCCCTGAAATGTCCTTCCAAATGAAGATGGCCTCATCTGATACCTTTGAAGCCCTTGTCAAGAAAGGAAAGGACATTGAAGATGGCCTTTTACAAAGAGGTACCATCAAACATTATACTCCTTCCAACAATGATAAACCAAAATTTTGGAGTAAGAACAAAGGAGTTGTCAATGATGGAGTGACTGATTCCAAGCACATTCAAAATGTTCAAGCCTCCAAAAATACCAATCAAAACAATCGCAATAACAATCAAAGTCAAAATTAGTACC
The DNA here is from genome assembly GCA_018584345.1 of Thuja plicata. Taxonomy (NCBI): domain Eukaryota; kingdom Viridiplantae; phylum Streptophyta; class Pinopsida; order Cupressales; family Cupressaceae; genus Thuja; species Thuja plicata. The sequence continues at coordinate 610,845 of MU216903.1, read as the reverse complement.
GCAACAACAACCACAATCAGAATCAGAATCAGCGCAATCAGAACAATCAAAATCAAAACAACAATCAGAATCAGAACAATCAGAATAATCAACAACCATGTAATCAATCATTCTTGTTCCCTCACAACAATTATAACAACAACAATAGCAACAACAATAATGATAATCGACAGCGACAACAATTCACAGCTTTAGTAGAGCCTTTAGATGTGATCTTCAAACATCTCGCAGATCAAGGAATGATAGTTTACCCAAATACTTGACCTTTTGATGAGAACCAATCGAAACCTGTTTGGTATAGAGATAATGAGTATTGTGATTATCATCGCATCAAGGGACATGATACCAAGAAATGCATGAAGCTCAGACACTTTGTGCAAGATCTCATTGAAGATGAGAAAATTGAGGTTGAGAGTCAGAATGCGTCCTCATCTAATGTGAAACTCAAGGTCTATAATCAACCTTTCCCACCTCATAATCAAAACAATGCATCAAATGCCATTCCCTATAACTATTCTACCAATACCATTACAGGTCATGATCGAACATGTGGGAGTCTAGATGAAAATGATATCTTTGGGTTTGATTCCCTTTGTGGCCACATTGAAGAAGTTGACACGCATGTTAATACCATAAAAATCAAAGCTGCTAATTGTAATGCTACTACACGAAGACCCAGAGTCACTGTTCAAGTTGCTGATAAGCCTTCTACATCTGCAAATCCACCAGCTGCACCATCTACTACTGCTCGACCTGCCTCACATTTTGACTTGCTGGACCAATTGTGAAAGACACCTGCATAGATATCCATTCTAGAGCTCTTGACAACATTGCCAATCCATAGAGAAGTCCTTGATAAAGCTCTAAATGAATCACGTGTTCCTGAGAACATTAATGCTTCACAATTCAAAGCCATGATAAGGAACTTAGCCGTGCAAGAACATCTGGTTTTCACTGATAAGGATTTTAGTGGTCCTGATCCTCATCATAATAAATCCCTCCATATATAAGGAAAAATCCGCTCCACAAGAGTCAAAATAATCCTTATAGATGGTGGATCTGGCCTAAATTTGTGCACATTGAAAATGATTCATAACATTTCTCTTTCTGAGGATCTCATTGATAAAGACAAGAGAATTACAATAAAAGCTTATGATGATAGAGAACGAGAAAGCAAGGGTTTGATCACATTGCCCTTACAAGTGGGCCCAACCCTGATTGAAACTATTTTCCATGTACTAGATCTTGATCTAACTTATAACATCTTGCTAGGACATCCATGGATACATGCTATCAAAGGTCTACCATCTACCTATCATCAGTGTCTGAAGTTCCCACATCATGGTAGAGAAATCACAATTCCTGGAGATCCTGAGCCCTTTCAATATTGCAAAATATTTGAAGGCAAACAAGCTAATTACTATCTATTGAATGAATTTGGCTGACACTCCAATCAAGAAACCCCTGGTTCAGAAAAGACATCTGAAACATCAACTGAGGAACCCAAAGGAAAAGAAAAAGTTACCGAAGACAAAACTACTGAAGACAAACCTTCCTCATCTGAAGCAAAGGCAACATTTACGGACCAAGGTATGGGACAGTATAAATTTGAAAGTGCCTTATGTGTTGGGAAACTCCCCTTGTCTCCAAAGTCTTATGGGAGACCATCACCATTACCCCTTTCCAAGGATAAAGCACTTATGCACTACAAGTCAACTATTTTTGAACATTGGGGGTCCTTATCAAATGAACACATGGAATATAGTGTCCTTGATTGGCTCTATAATGATGAAGAAGAACAACCTATAATTTTCCCCAAAGGAAAGTATCCTAAAGTTACTCCCATTGTTGAAGACATGGGATATCATGGTACCGGTCTTAGAGCTAATGAAACAGGGAAGAAGAAAATCATAACAGCTAATGGTTATCCTAAAGGACATGGATTGGGTTCCGTAGAAACTAAGACTAACTTAGCTAAGGATTATTGTCTAGCTACCTCCGAATTAGGCACTGAGGAAGAGTTCTTTAAAATCCATTTCCAATACATTGAAGATGACCTAATTGATAATCACCGTGTCCTAACTATTACCCAAGCTGACCTTTCATCCCCTCTTTTACCCCTCACAAACCTTGAATTAATTGACTGGGATCAGCAAGACTCGCCACCAGCTTTGGATATATGTGATTCGGATGAGGCAGTTTTAGCCCTCTTTGGACTTAAAGATCTCCGAGAACACAAACATCATATACACTATAGTGAACAAGCCTACTTTGGTATCCAATTCAACTCTCTCAGTCACAAAATTAGATAAGAAAATAAAAATCAAAAAAATGGAAATACGTCCTCTGATGAAAACCTCTCGCAGACACCTAAGGATGAAGAAAAAGACAAAATAAAGGATGATTCCTCTAGTGAAAACCTTTCTGAGGCGCTAGAGGAGGGAGAGATTGACTTTCCATTTATATCATCAGAAGTAGAAGTGTCCTCTATGATCATTGAAGACACCATTCCCATCAACCTTGGCACAAAAGAAAATCCACATATCACTTACATTGCAGCTTCTCTCAGTGATCAAGAAAAGAAAGACATGACAACATTTTTACATAAGCACAAAATCAACTTTGCCTGGACTTACAAAGACATGCCTGGGCTTGATATAGATCTTGTCATGCATCATCTTGCGGTGAATCCAAATGCAAAACCTGTCAAACAGAAGCTTCATAAGATGCATCCTCAAGTTGCATTAGTAGTCAAAGTAGAACTTCAGAATATGTTGGATGCTAAGGTAATTAGACCAATTGACTATCCTGAATGGGTTTTGTTAGGGATTTTTCTTGTATGAACCACAGTGCTTGAAATGTCTATTTGAACACCATGCCTTCTAATACTGATTCAGAGACAAGAAAAGCCTAATTGCTAAGGACTGGATAAGGTCCTTCTTCATTTTTGAGCTCCACATATACTCAGGCAGGTTTTACCTTTGATGATTGTTGTTTACATAGTATGTTATAGTGTGGACACTAATTTTCTATGTATCTTTGTTAAATCAACTTATAAATTACCTTGCTAATGACCAAGTATAACCAGATGCAAGATTTAACCATACAAACCATGGTTGTGAATATAACAAGAATCAGTGATATAAGGACTTTCATCCTTCTTCCTTTTGATGTAGGAGGGATAACCTAAGGATTCACTCTCCAAGGAATCACTATAATGGACATAGTCCTGCTGACATAGGTCCTTACTGAGTTGAGTTTATTTATTCTTAGTAACAAAGTATTTTGATTGAATTGGTTTTGATATTTTGGAATAACTTAGACAAAGATAGATTATCAGACTATTTTCTGGACCAGTGCCTATCCTTTGGGCTATAGATTCAAATAAACTAAGATCTCATCGAAATAAAATATAGTAAGCTACCTTACAACCCACATGCAATTCAGATAAGTTGCCTTACAAGTTACCCTGTCACCTCAAAACTATTGTATCAAATCCTTAAACAAAGTAGTATGCTCCCTGAAACTACTCACAAAACTTAGTTCTTTCCTCAAAAGAAACTTGCAAGTAATCAAATAGTTACCTAATAACCAAAATGATTCAGAATGCCTTGCAAACTTAAACATAAAAGAGCATACGCAGAGAATAAAGAGACAGCAATGGAAGAGAGTAAAATTGCACCGTATAGTATTTATATGATTTCAGCTTTCCATACATGAAAGATTATAAAACTTTAGAAGATAGACAGAAGTTCAGAACATCTAAATTCTGTAATATATTATCTCTTTTCCAAAATATTCCAATCTCAAAGACCCCTCTACAATTACAACTCTTTTTCTATATATAGGTTTTTGACCATCTTGGAATCCCTTAAGGATGCAACAAGCTTCGGATGGTCATAGAAAACCTAACCCTAAAGTTACAAGAGAGACAAAAAGAAAGAGAGAGAAGAAGCGATGAAAGGACTAAGTCAAAAAGATAGAAACAGATATTTCTTGTTCTTCTCCCAATCTGGAGATTGCAATCAGATTTGTAGATGGTAGTTGGTAGTATTTATGTTGAGTCTGGATAGTTGTGCTTGCCTACTCACCTACATTCTCCTTTTGTAATAACTGTCCCTCTTGTCTTGAACAGTGCAGTGCCAAGTGTTCACCTTACTCATTGTCCAAGATTTCTTCTTCTACTACAGGCTTCTTTTTCTTTGGTGTAGTCATCACTTCCCAAGCTTTTACTTCATCATCCAATGGCCATTTGAAGTCCTGAGTACTCTGTACTTGCATATTTTGTCTGTCCCATCTAGCATCAGTGATGTTTTTGACATCAAGTAGGAACTTGTTGATATCAGTCTCTACTTTGAAGGCTTCATCCAATATTTTATTGAATCCTTCTATATCAATATCTGCTCCCAAGAGAAATGCCTCTTCACTAGGCATCTTACTGTCAAATTCACTCTTCCAGGCATCTATAGCCTTTACTTGGTCATCATCTCCCCTTAGGGAGGGAACAAACTTATTAAAATCATTTGAAAAGAGGCTCAATTTAACCTCTATCTGATTTAATTTTTCTTTAAAGAATGAGAGAGCAATATTGGCTCTTTTGATTTCATCTCCCACTTCAGTTACTATTTTAGGAAAATTTGGTCTTATGTCTTGTAAAGATGACAATTTCTCAAATAAATTTTCCCTAGCAGACCATTTAGTAAAGTAAGGGTTTAGAATGGCAAGGTACCCCATTACCTTAGTATGCAAAGTTGGTAACTTATTGTATGTACTGACTACAACATCAGTGTTGTCTTTTAGAATCTCAATTCTATGTCGTAGTATGCCTTTCAATGCCTTCAAAGAAATTGCATTTCCCTTTTCTTCGTCCACCTTTTGTTCCAAAGCCTCCTCTGATTTAGGCTTATCTTCAATCTGCATTGGTGGTGGTTGTGCAGGTACATATACCACCTCAGGGTTTGTCTCCAATTCTTCTGTTAATGTCTTGATCAGTTGATCTCGCTAGTACAGTTATATGTGGCACATATCCCTATCTTTAGACAGTGCACTTGTTTCTTCCAACAAAGTACTATACCTTTCAAACAATTGTTTGGTCTTGTCTTCATTCAGTTGAGCCCAGTGTGTCATGATTTGAGAGATTTCTAAGTCCCCTGTATTTTGTACAGACCACACCATTTGATTCCCCACCATATTTTCTTGAATATTTACTAACTGGGGCTTCTGGTCTTTTGGGCTTAGGCTCCACATTGCAAAAGCCTAAGATTTTGAGCTATACCCAAATCTTTTTATCATATCTGCCATCTGAACCTCACTAGCCATTTTGAGATCTGGCTATTTTCTAATTTGGTCTATGATGAAGGTAGATGCCAAATCCCATCCTTCAGCCAATAATATTCCACTTCCTAGCACCATCTTCCTGGCATCCTCAGGTGAAATATCCTCATCTTTAAGATCATAATTCTTATAAGCCACTAAGGCTTCCTCTGTTATTGTCTCTTTCCCATCCACACTCAATTGGGATCTGAGCTGCTTTGTTTTATGCCATCTCAGGAAGTCTTTAAACTCCTCTATTTTAACAAAGCTATCATCATCTAGAAAAAATTTTTGATGAAGCAATCTTTCATCAACACAAGCCTTGAGTGGTATCTCAACTTCATCTTCTAGATCAAGCCGTTGCTTCTTGCCTTGCCTGATTGCTTTTCTCAGGTTATGATCATATAACCTAGTGGCAGGTACTAAGGCCTTAGCCTTATCTTATTTCTTACTTGGTCCCTCCATTGAAGGCTGCCCTAATTCCAATTTATGCCTCTTTGCAGCAGGCTCCTCTACCTCATCAGGCTGGGTAGCAATTGTCAGATCTATAATGTGACCCTCTGCTCCCTCTAACTGTGAAATCTCAACCATTTCTTGCTCTGAGGCTTGTTGTGGTGAAGGATACATGGGAGGACATGCATAATCATTGTTACTACCACTATCATATTCTAATTCTGAGTGTTCAGGTGTTTGAGCACCTTTTTTGTCTAGAACTGTATCCAGTTGCTCTACAAGCACATAATAGTTGTCTATCATGGCCTTGATTCTATCAAAATATGGGAGGTCAGGGTAAAAACCCCCAAAAGACAACCCATTTCTTTTTATTTGCCTTTCCAGTTTTAGCAACTCCTGGATTCTCAATCTTCTTGTGTGGATGTCATCTTCATCCAAGATGTTCCTTGTTGCATCTTCTTCTATGCACTCACAGTGAACCTTGGTATTAAGGATGGTAGGAGTATACAATTTCCTAACCCCTACCATGAAGCCCTCTAGATCAATGTATCTATAAGGGGCTGCCCCCATTCTGTACTTCTCCAACCATTGACCCACTTCATCAATGGCATTCTTGCCAATTGTAAAGTTGGAAATTTTGAACTGCCTAGGGGTTATAGTCCCCTTTTTGTGTGGTGCAAAGTGCTTATTATCTGTTAATAATAAGTGCCATATGAATTCCATTGCAACTACTCTTGTAGGCACATGATATGGTAATAAATAAGGTGGGTGAATACACCCATATACTCTGATAACGGTATAATTCTCCTCAAAGAAGAAATCACCCCAATTATATTTTCCAGGCCAATTATCTTTATAATCACAGGGCCTGAGCAATTGTATAACCTTCAAAGGGACTCTAGTACTGCTTGTTCCCAAACTCTGTACAATTGGATATCCAATTTTGAAAAGCACAGTAGTCACACTCCCTAGAAGTGTAATTCCAAACCCTCACCCAAAACTAGATAGGATTTGGTGTTGTTTGATAGAATCTCTGAGGAGTTAAATTATTGACATCCATGATTACAAAATTGAAGTACAAAAGGAGATGCATTAGGACTGAGTAATGCAAAAACTTAGGTTCCTTCTCTTTTGGATTCTTTAGTCTTTTCTAGGTTGCAATGAAACCCTCATGCATTTCATCTATGATATGCCTAATATAGTCATAGCTGGTGCTTGAATGCACCTCTTGCAAGTCTAGTACCATCATTAAGATGTTAGCATTGATTTTCTCTGCATCTCCATCTATCCCTAGCACTCTACATAGGGCATAGGAGATATACTTGATGTAGAAGTGTAGATCCTTGCAATAATATGGATTTGGCTTGGCCATAGGATCTAAGTATTTTCTCACTTCTTTTAACATGTGTTTCTGTAATAAGCCTTTTGCAATAGCAGGCTTTGAACTGTACCTCTTCTCCTACTTTCTAATGTCAACCTTAGTAGACATGGTGCTAAATAAGACAAAGGCTTGTATGAATGAATTCCTGTTCAATATTAGCAAGGCATTGCCATCATCCCTTTTGATGGTCTTTGTCAGGACATCATAGTGATTGGCTAGGTCTAAAAATAGGTCTACATCTAGGAAGACACCAGGAACAAGCAATCTAGCTAAACCACATGTCGAAGGGTTTGATACTGGGATGGGCTTATCAAAATTTTTATAGAAATAAGTGAAAAGGGAGAAACCTATCATGCCTAGAGTCACAGCATCTCAAATTTCCTTGTACTTATCAAGGAGAACATTAGCATTATCCTTCTTATTCTATGTTGAACCAGGCAGGAGACGGAGGAATTCATCAGAAAAACTTGCCTTTCCTTTCTGTTCCTCTTCACTTCCTCCACTTGTCGAAGCAACACTCATATCCCCGCTCATATTTTCAATTTCTTTAATCTCTTACTCCTTACCGATATTGAAACAAATCTATCTCTGAGATCAGCTGACCGTTCAAGGCACAATTTCCTAAAATTTAGAACTCTTTGATCAATTCTTGAAACACTGCAAACTGAGCAAGATATCTCTTCTTTTTGAAAACTTAGCAACTTGCACTTTGAAAACTGAAAGCATGGTGAATGTAAATGAATGCACCATCAACCCCTTATAGCCATCATTCTGAGTACACAGCTCATAATTTGAAAATATCAGTTCTGTCATTAATTTGACATACTGTGAACTTGGATGAAAACCTAGCCGTAGTTTCTGAGCTTGACAGAAAATCAAATTTTCAAAAATGAATCCTTGGAAAAATCATATAACATTTAAAAGAGCTGACATTTCACACTGTGATTCATTATCTGTCTTACATCTTAGCTACTCTTTTTGCACAATAATCAAAATACAAGCCTGTGATTGGTCACTGAGCGATTCATACTGTCACATCAAAAAACTGTCGCCATTTTTTAGATTTTGGGATTAGGCGACTGCACGACTGCATTAAGTCTCTTTGTCATGGACCTCTATCACTAACCCATGGTTCCATCTTGAGACATGGCGACAATGCGTATTCTTATCTTTGGCTGACCCAAGTCACGATCTGGCAATCATGTGACACAACTGAAATCATAGTCGCGCACAGTTAAGAGTAACTCATCATTCATTCTGAGACCTTGCAACTAACCGTTTCCCTTAACCTTTTACGGTTATCTCCCTATCGCTGAGTGTTTAATTTTATCTCAAGACTATGCATAGAAAGTAGGACAAGGAACCAAGAAAACTGCCAAAACAAGAAATACAACCAACAGTGGCTCTAATGAGGATTGGCTAAATAAATTTTATGACAAAGAACCATAGAAGCTCTGGTTGTAGACCACCTAAAAATGGGGCAAAACCCTAAAACAGAAAGGGAAATATGTACAGAACTTACAAACAAGGGACAAGGAAAAGAAAATATAATACATACTTACTTGTGCACTTTGAACTTTTACTCAAAGAAAGGCTTCAAAAACTGCCCATGCACAGGCAACTCAAAGAGATCTCCTTCCATATTCTTCAACAAATATGAGTCTTTGCCAAATTTTTCTACAATAATAAATGGTCCTAGCCATAAAGACTCCAACTTCTTATGCTTTCCTTTAGCCTCTGCCCTTGCATTCCATTGGAGAACTAAATCATCAATTTGGAACTTTCTCTCAGTAGCCCTCCTGTCAAAAAGATATTTCATTTTTATCTGTAGCTTCACATTTTCTCTCTGACTATTTCTCCTCATTTCATCCAATTCAATCAGTTGCATCATTCTATTTTTCATATTTTCAGAGACATCTAAATGTTCCTCTTGTATAAATTGGCAAATGGGCAACAAATTGTTAATAGGCAATCTCGCTTGTAAACCATACACCAACTCAAAAGGAGATTGACCCATTGCCTTCTTAAGTGTTATCCTGTCAGGCCAAAGAGCTAATCTCAATTTTGTATGTCATGTCCTCTTGTTTTGTTCCAGAGTCCTCTTCAATATTTTCAATATGCTTTTATTGCTAGACTCAACTTGTCCATTGGCCTGTGGGTGATATGAAGATGAATATGATATTGTAATCCCATATCGCTCACAGAAACTTGTCATTTCCTCTGATCTGAAACTCATAGCATTATCCATTATTAATTTATTAGGCACTCCAAATCTGGTCAAAATATTTTCTAATAGAAATTCAGTAACCACCTTACTAGTTTCTTTCCTTGTGGGGATAGCCTCAATCCATTTAGTAAAGTAATCTGTGG
>MU216903.1:538976-558262 GCA_018584345.1 Thuja plicata | reverse complement strand
TTTTTAGGCCACTGATTCACACCCCCCCCCCCCTCTCAGCTATTCTAACAGTATTTTCCCCTTGTACACCACAGCAAAATGGAATAGAAGAAAGAAGAAAAAAATCTATTATGGATTGTGCAAGGACCTTGATGATTGAAAAGAATGTTGTGACCAAATATTGGAAGGAAGCTATCAGCACTGCAATTCACACCTTGAACAGAGTTCAACTGAAGAAAGGTACTGATTAGACACCTTTTGAATTATGGTATGGGCATAAACCCAATGTTTGTTATTTCAAAGTATTTGGAAATAAATGTTACATCTTGAAGGAAGAAATAAATGAAAAATTTGATGTAAAATGTGATGAAGGTATATTCCTAGGCTACTCCTATAAAAGCAAAGCATATGAATGTTTGAATCTTGCTACTCATAAAGTCATAGAAAGTGTACATGTAAATATTGATGAGTTTGCAAAGAGAAGTGAAGAAAAGAGTAGTAAAGATCCTGAGGACTACATGAAATTTTTGTATTATGAACCTGATAATATACCTAAGATGCAAGTAATGGTGATTGGACAACAACCATGCCAACCACTAAATTCATCAGCACAAACTTTATTACAAACTATGAAACCTGAGCTGCTAACAGTTGCAACCGAGTCACAGACAGAGGAAACTGAGTCACAGACAAAGGGAATCAAGTCTCAGACAGATGCAACTGAGTCTCAGCCAGAGGCAACTGATTCTTAGATAGAAGAGCATAATAGAATGTTTGAGCATGATGAAACAAGTGGAGCAAGTCCAAAATCAAAGAAGAAGGAACCTATACTTTCCAAGTATTTTAGAAGGCATAATGCACCTAAGAGAATAATTGGAGATCAGACAGAAGGTATAGTGACAAGGAACAAACTTAAAGGTACATATTTTCTTAGTGAAATTGAACCTAGATCCATTAAATATGCTTTGAATGATGAAATTTGGATAGAATCCATGAATGAAGAGATTGAGCTAATAGAAAAGAACAAGACCTGGGCTCTTGTACCTAGACAAAAAGACAAGAATGTGATTGGTACTAAGTGAGTTTTTAGAAACAAGATGAATGAAAAAGGTGAAGTTTCTAGAAATAAGGCAAGATTAGTGTGTAAGGGATCAAGAAGAGGGTATTGATTATGGAGAAACTTTTGCTCCTATTGCAAGACTTGAAGGATTTATAACTCTTCTGGCATATGCAGCACATAAAGGATTCAAGATATACCAAATGGATGTAAAATCTACATTCTCGAATGGAATTCTAGAAGAGGAAGTCTATATTGAGCTCTATATTGAGCAACCTGAAGGTTTTGTTGATCCTAAAAAAAAGAATATGGTTTGTAAATTGCATAAATCTTTGTATGGACTAAAGTAAGCTCCTAGACCTTGGTATGAAAGACTGCATGGTTACCTGCTAATTATTGGATTTCAGAGAACTAATGACAATAATAGCTTGTATATCAAAGAAGGACCTCAGAACAAGATTCTATTAGTAGAGCTATTTGTTGATGATATACTATTCACTGGACATGATGATTTATGCAAAGCATTCTCTGAAGAAATGAGTTAGGAATTTGAGATGTCTATGTTTGGTGAAATCAAATTCTTTGTTGGTTTACAAGTTCATCAGATGAAAGATGGTACCTACATTACTCAGTCTAAATACATCAAAGAGATACTAAAGAAATTTGGAATGGAATATTCCAGACCAATTGGGACACCTATGTCTACTGGACATAAGTTATCTAAGGATGATGACTCAAAGGATGTAAATTAGACTACCTACAGATCCATGGTTGGTAAACTTCAATATGTTGTTCACACTAGGCCTGATATTGCATTAGTAGTTGGTATTGTTGCAAGGTTTTCAGCTAATACTAGAGAGAATCATTTGATGGCTATCCAAATGATTCTGAGATATCTTAAGGGCACTGAAGATTATGGATTATGGTATAAGAAAGGAGGAAACTTTGATTTGAAGACTTTTACTAATGTTGGTTGGGCAGGAAGTGTTGATGACAGAAAGAGCACCAGTGTTGGAGCGTTCTTTCTTGGGAAGGGGTTAGTCTCTTGGACTAGAAAGAAACATAATTTAATTTCTCAATCTACAATAGAAGCAGAGTATGTTGTTGTAGCATTGAATTTCTCAAATATCATATGGTTCAAACATCTATTGTCAGGTATGAAGGAGGAAATCAAAGAGCCAGTTATTATCTATTGTGACAACACTAGTGCTATTAAAATTTCAAAGAACCTTGTGATGCATACTAAGGCTAAGCATATTGCAATAAAGTATCATTTCTTGAGAGAATTGGTTCAGAACAAGGAAGTAAGGTTGGAATATGTGAATACTAAAGAAAAAATTATAGACATATTCACAAAACCTTTACCTAAGGATGCATTCTTGTATCTTAGAGGAAAGCTAGGGGTGATCCCCTAACTAAGGATCACTAAAGCACATATTAGTGATGGATCAACCAAGCTACAGAAAATATCTAACAAGTTGATGTAGATTGTTAGAGCTTATTACATATGAATTAGTATATCAGGTACATTGCAACTTCATTGGATGGAGTCTTTGGCATTGGATGTCAAAGAGGGAGAGATTATTGATGTCCTGCCAAAAACATTAGTATATCAGAAGGAGAAATTTTATCAGAGACAAAGATTGATGTAAGAGGGAGAAATCTTTATTTCAATGACTGTGAGGATAGAGGAAGTTTTTTGGATGAGAATCAGAATGAAACTAAGGAAATTAAAATTTTATTCTTGTTTTTGTTGCTCTAAAATTCTTTATATAATGACATGTTGTGTTGCCATCAATGCCAAAGAGGGAGATTGTTGAAGACAATTATTCAATTGTGTATTTTCATTGATGTATAAACAAATGTAGTGATGTTACAAAAATGTCTAAACCTAACCGAGCATAGTTAGTGTATGCTGATCTCTCTTATGCATTGAAGAAGACTCCAATATCATCCAAGTGATTTTATGTATTAACCGAGCTTTGTCGGTTAATGAAGGAAGTTTTGTATTAATCAAGTTCACTCGGGAAATACAGTAAGTTTAGTTTCAACTGAGTAATGGTTGGGCATCAAAGGATTACATTTTTAACTGAGTTATGCATCTAGTGTCATCAGACTAACAATAGTTTATACTTTATGTTTAATTGGTTAATCACAGCTGACGGATTTGAGTTTTATTGTTTATTTTGGAGGGTATTCAAGCCGACTTGACAAGGCATATCATATATATACAAGGTCAAGTTTGGATTGAATATGTGGAAGACTTTTTTGATATGGAGAGTGAAGGTGAAGTAAGAAGGAATTATGATTAAGGATAGAATATCTAGACCGAGCTGTAAAATAATATTTGATCAATGAGGATCCAGTTAAAGCCAGAACAAAGATCTGAATCTGCAAAGTTAGTTGCTTTTTCAATCAGTTCAACTCATTGTTACTCTCTAACAATTGTAGCAGTGATCCAAATCTCTTTACAGAGTAGACTTAACAGTCTTTCATAAATCCTCTCACAAGGTGGCATTTATACATTCAAGTGTTTGAAGACCTCTAACAAGGCCACTCCTAATAGAGTGATTAAATCCTCTAACAATGTCACACCTAATAGTTTGTTTTGTAACCTTTAATAGGGTTGGCTCCTAACATGGCTCACTTTAGAAGAGTGAAAAAAAAATAACTAGTTGCAATTGGTGGTTTTCCCAAATTGGGTTTCCATGGTAAATCTTGGTGTCATCAGTGTACCTATTATTTGCTTTATGCTTTATGTTTCTGTACTTAATCACTAAAGGTTAATCACATTTAATATCTTAAGATTACTTTGTTAACCGAGTAACATCAAAATATATTTTATTAACCGAGAAGAGTGATAAGTTTGATTAAGACATCTAAGGGACTTAGATTTGTTTTTATGGTAACTGATTCATCCCTTCCCTCTTAGTTACTCAACTTATTTCCAACACAGATAAGGAGCATTGGTACCAAAATCTATATGAGTCAGGATTGCTTGTGAAATGACAAATCTAATAAAGCCAAATGAAAAAGTGGGCTTCTATGAATTTTGTTGTGCAACAGATGGGTGATCCCTGTGAGATAAAACTAATAGCTTAAAATGACAAAACATAGTTTTTTTAATTTTTGTATGAGCCCTCTCACCGGCTCGTATAATAAACTGGGACCTATGACCTAAAAATGCTAAAAAACATGTTAAAAAGTATGAAAAACTTGCAAAATTTAATGTGAAGGTGAATTTTATTAGTTACTTACTTGAGGTGGGTAGTCCTGTAGCCGTTTGTACCATCGTATGTGCTCAAAACAATGATTTTCTATTGGGACCACCATTTTTTCTTAGAGAAGCTTCTCAAAACTCAAATTTGGATGATGAAAATGATTTTAAATGACTCCTCCATGCCTTATATAGAGATTTTGACCTAATTTTCAAAATACCCTTATGGATGCAAAAATTGCACACTTGGCTAATCAGACCGCTCTGAAACCATTTTCAAGACCCAAATCAAAATCTGGCAACATTTTGATACTCAAAAATGAAAATTAACTTATTTTCACAAATGTAGTTGATCGCTGACACTCTCTCACAAGATTATGATTTTAGATTCCCCTTGATCAATTTCCTCACACATTTCCCTCTCCAATCCAAAAAAAATTCAATTCTGGTCAAACTTGGTCAACTAGACCTCAAAACAGGCTCGCATCTCCATTCTCAATACCTTTTCAATCTATCAAGCTTGTGTTTCCCCTTGTTTTGATTTCATTCCTAAGGGAGACATACCATTATATCAACAATTTGATTCACATCAAAAATTTCAATCTCTAGGGGCATCAGGCCCTGACTTAAATCAAGAACCAATCAAGTGATTCTCATCACTGCACATCAAACCTAAATCTTTAGGGGCATATCAGGTTCATCACACCATATCAATCTAATAACTCCTCTCAATTTGGTAATTGGCTTCATCAGGACCCATATCAATTCAATTATCTCAATCAATCAATCAAATGGAAATCAGTCTCATCGCACCACATCAGGTTGATTCGTCATTCAAGCTAATCCAAAATTAGGAAACCTGCTTGGAGGATGGACATTCAGTTTCATCACTTCACATCAAGCTAGATGCTCAAACTCTTTTATTAGTCTTCTCTCAATCAAGTTTGGAGCTACTACCTGCAAATCTCTATCAATCTTCATTCAATCAAGCTCAAAGTCGGTACTATCAGTCTTTGCTCAATCAAGTATGAAGTTGATATCTTCAAGTCTTCAACCAATCTTCATTTTATCAAGTTTGGAATCGATTCTGATCCATGGAATAGTTTCATCACTTCACATCAAGCTATTTCCAGATCCGATGAAGCTTCACATATTATTTGACTCAATGTGTTCCCAGATCGATCACACATTAGTCAAAGAGGGGAAAATGTAATCACGTAAAATTGGTCTAGAAAACCTACACTCCCTATTTTCGATTATTTGGTCTTAATAAATTCTAAAATCTAAGACATTATTTATAGACTCTAATTATGGAGCACTTAATCAAATTTTCTTACATAATCTCAATCCTAAATTGTTGAATCAAATAATCAATTATCCAAGCCCTTTTTAAATAAAAAAGTGAACCCATTCACACATGAGTGTGCACTCAAAAATCAAAATAAAACAAATAAAAAAGGGAAACTACCAATTTTGTCTTATCCCCCACAAGGTTGACCAATCAAATGCATTACACTTATCTCACATGGATTGAGGGAAGTTACATCTTCACCATTGATCATTGCCTTTTACCTCTTAATCTCAGCCACTCATTTCTTGGAATCTCTTATAAAAGGGATAGCTTCTTTTCTCATTCATAACAAGAAGATTTGGAGTGGAGTTATAATGCTATTTTCATTCTATGGTTTATTTGTGCACTCATAGTTCTTACTTGCATAATAGTTTACTTGCATTCGTACATTATAATCTTCATTTCTTAGTTTAATGGCACTCTAGTTTCCTTTGATAGCTTAATGTAGATGCATCATTTTTCTCATTGATAGCCTAATCTCTCATCTTAGTTTCATTTCTCATAGTTGTTATGTATTAAGTTTGTTAGTTCATGCATTTCTATTTCAAGATTTCAAGAGAAAAGTATGAAAGTCTATGCATCTTGCTCCATCTTACATTGAATCTTCTATTTTGGAGTAGTCAAGTCGCTGATTTGCTACGTCCAATCTGATGGGCAACTCATGAAAATCACGCTCGCTTCAACTAGGAAGAAATAAGTTGGTTTCAAGGGTTTTTATGTTATGTTTGATCTTCATTTTGATACTAACCCCTTTAATGTAATGGTTTATTGAAGTGTTTGGTTGCAGATTCTAATCACACATTTTACCACACACACATATCTAGATTTAGTTTTTAAACAATTCACTTATAAATATTTGTATAAATTGCAAAATATAATACATAAAGATATCTATAATTTGTTAGAGTAATAAAGTGATTCCACTTATTAATTAAATCATATTGATTTAATTATTAAGTCACTTATTATCTCTATTTCAATTAAGCTAAACTTTAGAGATATAATAATTAATTCTTTTATTAATTATTATTATGCAACCTAGATCTTTCCTCTTTAGGGTTTCAATCACCTTCATAAGGTTTGATCTCTTTGTATTTTGCATTCCCTCTCTAAATGAATATTTTGTCTTTCAGAACATTTTTGTCTCCAAGCTTTGCTTTTGTAACAGTTTATTTTGCATGCAGATGATCTTGGATTATGAAATTTTTGAATTCTAACATGATATCAGAGCCTCACTGCTGCTGCCCGTTCTTGAGTTTTTGGAGCTCTGAGGGTTTCAAGGTTTTTCTATATTTTCTGTGTGGATCTGGAGGGGATTTATTTTTAAGAACACTTTGGGCAAAAAATGACATTTGGGTTGCGTCTGGAATGCCCTGAAAACCCCATTTTCATATAAGGCATGTCCTATTTGGACAAATTTGAAATTTGGGCCCTATTTTTGCTTGCACTACCCTTGACACGCTTTACGAGACAAAAATCTATATGCGCAGCGCCACCTCTTCAAACAAATATTCTTTAATTCACACTTATAACTCATTCATATAACTACTTTACTATACTTGAGCTACTTTACTATAACATCATTACGGGAGGCAGAGGAGAGAGAACAAGGGCAGAGAGAGAGGCAGGGAGGGGCACATTTCTAGCCTTATTCATTCAATCCACTATGAAATTAGCCACTTATCACTCATTAATGAACCATCTTTACTACACTATCTCAATTTTCATGTGCCTCGATTTTTGCATTCCTCGATATTTGTGCTGCCTTGATTTCCACACTACCTCAATTTCTATGCTGCCTCAATTTTTGTGTCATCCAATTGCATGGAAGAGAGAGAAAATGGCAACCCTATCTTTTTTTAATATTTTAAATATATATATATATATATATAAATCTTTTTTTATGTTTTTTTCTTTAATAAAAAAAATGCTTTTTTTAATTTTTTTTTTTAAATAAAAAAATATAAATGGTTTTTGTGTGTTTTTTTCTTAAAAAAATATACTATTTTTTTATTTTATTTTTTCAAAATAATAAATGCTATTTTTTTAATTATTTTTAGTTTTAAAAAAAATAATTGTTGTTTTTTATTGTTTTTTATTAAAAAAATGATTTTTTTTTCTGCCAAATTTGGCGAGAATTCTGGAGGCAATCCAAATTTGGAGGGTTTCTCCAGTTTAGCAAGGCTTCACCATTTTTGGATGAGGTTTCTTCCGGTTCATTTGTTTTTTGACCTAGTGGTGGTTTTTTGCTCATAACTTGAGCAAACGGAGGTGTTTTTTGCCAAGTGAGATATCGACGGAAAGCTAGTTCCGAGGCCATTCTGATTTTTTTAGTTTAATTATCTAATTTTTTTGTCTTGCATGGTTTTCTCCAATCAAATACAGGGTTCCATTTTGCACTCCAGTCACTATATCTCACTCCTCTAAACTTGTTTTTTCTACTTCTACATGGCGTCGAAAAGTTGCTTCTGTTCTCCTTTCTTCTTCTATGGGTCTCCCACCCAAAATTTGCTCCATGTATCTTTTATTCAATTTTTTTCTTTATGAAATTATGGTGGATATCTTGGATATTTTAGGTCCTAGGATCGTTTCCTTTTCTTAATATTGTATACATCTTTTTCTGTAGCATTTTTGCATACGCACTGAGATAAAGTGTCATCTAATGCATGTTTGGGATCTTAAACATTTTATGCTTGATTGTACTAACATTATACTATAAAGTGTCATGGGGGGTTTGATGTTTTCTTTGTTTTCCATCTACCTTTTTCAAGTGAGTGTTCCTTCCATGACATTAGCCTCATTATGTGTGTCAAGTGAGTGTTCCTTCATCATGCAGTGTTTCTTGGCAGTTTATTTCAGTGTACATGGCATACCTCTCCCTGCTCAGCATTATGGGGGGTATCTCCTATTGGTTCTAATGCTTCTTTGGTTTGATTGATCATCTCTTCAGGCTTTTTTTACAGTCTTCTCTACCTAATCATGTTATATTACAGTGGAGGCTCCAGCAGTTATTTTTTGACAATGTTTGTAGCTTCATGCTTCAGAGGTGTTCTACATGTTCTTTCTTTGTTCCTATTTTCTGGGACATTCTCTAGTTTGGAGGCTTCTTCAGTCCTTCACTAGGATTTATCTCTTTTTGGAGAGGGGTTTTTCCCACTTGGCTTTCTCCTTTTCTCCTCTTTACAGAGATTTTTGTACTTGGGTACCTGATCAGGCCTTGTTGTTGGGATCTATTTTCCTGCTTTCAGTAGTTGTTTCTAGGTTTTTAGCTTCTCCCTAAGTTTATCTTAAGGGGGAGTGTTAGAGTAATAAAGTGATTCCACTTATTAATTAAATCATATTGATTTAATTATTAAATCACTTATTATCTCTATTTCACTTAAGCTAAACTTTAGGCATATAATAATTAATTATTATTATGCAACCTAGATTTTTCCCCTTTAGGGTTTCGATCACCTTCATAAGGTTTGATCTCTTTGTATTTTGTATTCCCTCTCTAAATGAATATTTTGTCTTTCAGAAATTTTCGTCTCCGAGCTTTACTTTTGTTACAGGTTATTTTGTATGTAGATGATCTTGGCTTACGAATTCTTTGAATTCCAACATAATTAACTTTCACGTGTATTTATTTTAGATATATTTAATATATTTTTTTATCTATCTCTTTTACATTTATCAAGAAATACTCATATGAAAAATAAAATAATTCATAAAACAAAATTATAATAATTAGATTTTAAGACATTATTAATATAAAAATTGCAACATTGAATAAGATTAGGAAGATCAATGAAAGCAAATCAAATATATACGATATTTTTTTACTTGTTTATTATTATTTTTATTTTTAAAAAATAAACATTAAAATATCATATAAAATAATAAAATAAGAACTAAAAATGATACAAAATAAAATCAAATAACCATTAAGTTTTTTAAAAAATAGAAACAATTTAATGTAATATATTAATACATCTTAAATATGTAAAGATAAATATGAAATAACCTTATATCTGTGTGTGTGTGTGTGTGTGTGTGTATACACACACACAAACATATGTATATACATATATATGTATATATGTGTATATGTGTATATATATGTGTGTGTGTGTGTGTGTATCCATCAAATTTTGTGTTGGATTTTGCTAGGAAAAAATGTATTTTTACTCTCAAATTCTTATTGCCTGGTATTTTCAAAATCTCAGGTTATTTAGGAATTTATCTACTAGCCGGGTGATAGATACCACAATAATGTTTATATCAATATGGCTCTATAAGCAAATAGTTTGTGTTCTCAATTGCATGCATATGGTAATTCTGGAAAAACATTTTCTTACAATCATTTTCTAAATATGGAATTTAAGCTATGAAAGTGTGTAATGAAAATTGGTTATAGACAAAACAAAATACCTTCAAATGTTACACAAAAGCAAGATTTGTAGTAGTAGCTTGCTTATATGTTGTAATCATTGTAGTCTCTACCATTTCTCCTTACTTTAATGTCTTCTTTTGTCTTTCATAACAATATATATTGCTACTATAAAGATCCTCAAGTATAATGAGTGTGATAGACCTTTTCACTTCTACTCCCTTGTATTATTGAAAATATTCATAATCTGTGAACAATGTTCAATTTTCACTGTGGTGGTGAATTGTCTCTTTCTTACTGTCATTTATGCTCATCGAATCTTAATTTTGATACATTATTTTCTTTGAACAAAACATCCTTGATTGTCTTCTACATTCACATAATTGAAGGTATTGGTGGAATAGTGTAAAATTAATTCAATCAACACAAATACTTTAGTCTCCACATCATGGAATGTTTGGCAAGCCGTTCTTCTTGGTTTCTTAATAAAAATGATTGCATCTTGTCTCTTTAAACAATTTTACTGATCTACTCATCTTCATGATAGACAACATCTTCTCTCTATATTTCACAATGGAGCAATCATGTACTTTTTTTGTCTTTTCAGTGTCTTTTCTCCTTATGATAAATGAACATTATTTCCATTTAGACCACAAACTTTTTCCACAAATCAACAATCCAAATTCCAAGACACATCTAGCACTTGAGAAACAAAAAATGTGCAAGCCTTACAAAGTGTAAGAAAGTATAAATGCTTCATGTTGTCACTCGCTGATATTATTCCTTGGTCACCATGTCATCAATTCTAATATTTACATATATATTACCCTTATTGTGTCTTCATACTATGATGATTTCTCATAAAGGACACCAAGGATGAAGATAACTTAGGTGTAGACAAACCATGATTACATTGACTAGAAAAGGTGATCTTATTACATGCCTTTCTAAAGGGCCTGGTGAACCAAAGTTAATCATGGTTGCCAATGCATTATAATGTAATATATACATGCATGTGTGTGTGTGTGTGTGGTGAAGGCATTATATTTTTCCATTAGTATACTTAGAGAGAAACATGATTTGCACCATCGGTTTACCCTACATTGACAGATAGGGCACAGCACTATCTGATGCCAATGTTACCTGACAAACACTGTTAAGTGTTACCCGATGACAAAAAGATAAATGATACCTAACGAGTAACAATAGTGCTACCTGATAGTACAGCAAAGAGAGGAACCTGACAGATACAGGGAACCTAATGATCAGTTCAATCAAGGAACACCGACAGACTACAAGTTCAAACTGACAACCAAGAACCGACAGTCAGTTACATCCAGCAAAAAGTGGATCTGACTTTCCACGTCAAATAAATCACTGAAGTTGTATTTATAACTTCTTGAATTTCTTTTAAATCCATTATGTGTGGAGGAAGCAATGTAATCTTTATCATTTTAATTCATTTTAGTGTTTTAAAACATGCAAAACTAAAGATCAAGGTCAAGTTGTAAACCTTAGATCTGAGAGTTAACATTGTAACTGTGAATTCCAAGATAGATCAAAATACTTGTATAAATAGGTGCTCAATCCATTGAGAATGAGAGTTGTTTAATGAGGATATTAGCCATGCAGAGAAAATAAAGACTAGACAAAGAATTCATGCAGTAGAACACAAACAGATTCAAATCAATTTTCAAGAACATAACAAAGGCTACCAACAAGCAGAGAAAAGGTATTCATCAATCACTTAAAGGTGATATTATCATTGTAAAGGTTTTAATGGATCTGTAAATCAGCAATAGTATATTCCATATAGTCATGTCAACATTTGTACTCATTATAACAAGTGTAGTATGCTAATAAAATCCTTTCAAGAAATGTGGGCTTAACTATCCTATTGTAAATCTCATAACTGAGTGCACACTTAAATCAGTGTTGTTAAAGCTCTTAACAAATTAGATCTTAACAGGTATCCACCTTAATACTCTTAATAGGGTAGATCATCAGAAGTGATTAAATTGTAAGCCTTAACCAGCTCCCTTCCATTCTGCAGATAGTGAAGTTTTGTGGGTGCCATCCCAACCGCAATTTTTAATTCCTAACAGGAGTTTTCTGCGATACCATATCTTGTGTTATGTGTTTTTCAATTTCATGAATGTTTCTATGAATGATTGAAAACTATTAAAGTTTGTGAACAAACAATATATGCATAAGAAACAATAGCAGTAATGGTTGGTAAATCAGAATTGAATGGTCATAATGATGAATTGAGTAAAGTGTTAAAAGTTTTAGAGGTACTGATTCACCCCTCCCCTCTCAGTACTACTTCCTGTTAATTCCAACAATTGGTATCAGAGCTAAGTATCTTCTTGAAAAGCTTAAATGCTTAAGAGCAAAGATCATATAATGGAGAAGTACAAACTTGATAAGAATATTGAGAACAAAAAGCTTGAGATACAGATGTTCTATGAGCAATATAAAGAAGAAAGAATCAAAATGAGAGAGTTGTTGGATGAAAGAAAAGGTATGGCTACCAGGAACAATGAAAAAGACTATCAGGAAGAAGAGATTCTAGATTTCTTTAAATCTTCAGGATCAAATACAAGTAATGTATCAAATACATCAAAAGATGACATCACAAATCTAAAGGAGATAAATCTACATCTAAAAGAGAAAATAAAGATGCTACAAATTGGTCAAGAGACCCAGATGGTAAGAATGATTGATGTAATGAGTTCTGATAGACAAGATGAAATAGAAATAACACTTGCTATTGATGATAGAAGGAAGATTTTAGAGAAACTACAGGAAAAGGAAATAGAAATTAAAAGACATGTTGAGCATCACCATGATCTCACAAATTAGATTATCCTTATGAGTCAAGAAGAAAATAGAATAAATGTAGAACTCATTGAGAGAATATATATTATCAGTGAACTAAGAGAAGAAAATGAAAAGCTAAAGCATGAGGTTAGAATTCAGCAACAACATAATGAGATTATCAGAAAGACTGAAGAAAGAAGTAAAAGAATGGATGACTTTCTTGAAGGACAATGAAGAGTCATCAACAACAGCGGTATAGGCTTTATCAAAAATGGAGAATCATCAAATCCAAAGAATGTCTATTAAAATCCAAGACCAAGGAAGAAAACATGAAAGCACTGTGGAAAGCAAGGGCACACATCAAATAGAGGTAAAATGAAAGGTACTCCTAAATCTACATCTACATCTTCATTCATAGGATTTTGTTATAAATGTAACAAGAAAGGACACAAGGCTTATGAATGCAAGAGCAAGATAGAAAAGCCAAAGAAGGAAACCTACATAGACAAATAATGTCCTACATGCAAGATGAATGGGAACACATCTGAAGAATGCTAGAAAAATAAAAGGCAAGCATGGAAGCCAAAAGGTAAAGAAGTTCCTTATCATCCAAAGAGAATTGGTAATCAATATGTATGGGATTACAACACTTGGACAAACTATACAACATGTGGCAGATATGGTCACATTTCTGCAAACTGCATGAGAGCATGAACAAAAAGGTCTAGAGGCTGGTCAAACCCTAGAATGGCATGCTTACACTGTCATAAATTTTGTCATCTCAATAAATATTGCAAAGACAGATTGATAGAAACAAGAACATATCCCAATGGTAACACCATTGAAGATATCTAGAGGGCAAGAGACAAAATGTGGATAAAAGCTTCAAGCAATGATGAAGCTAGACCAAGCAATGCAAATGGTGACACCACATCCAATGGATCCAATGACACCACCAACCCCACTTAAGTTGAACAAGTAAGTATGGAACTGCACTATACCAAGTTATATTTTGCATCAGTTCCATTATATAAATTGATAGATAGTCAAAACCTGCATGAATCAAAGATGCATACTACTTTACTTGTTACTAATATAAGAAAGAAACACCATCGGTAAACACTTACCAAAAATCATCGGTGAACACAAGAATGAGTTATTCACACTTACCAAAAATTATCGGTCAACTAGTAAAAATGGTAAACAGCCAGTATAACCCGATGACCGTCGGTAAGAAAGCAAAGTTAAGAAGTGGTCATAACAGAATACCGATATCCGTTGATAAATTCAAAAGGTTAATAGCTAACCAAAGCAACATGTCTTCACTGGAGATGATTTGAAACATCCTCCTAATGAAACCCATCTTCACGTCCTGACAAGTTGTTGAGAATTTTTTGCAAAGACTTAGGTCAAAAAGTGTATAAATAGTCGGCGGGACAACTTCATTTTTCACCTGTGATTTGAAGAGAAAGTAGAGCGACATCAAATCTATTCAAGAATAGAAAGCAGAAGCGTCTACAAATTGATTCAACATACAGAGAAAAAATTCCTCATCACCGTTGTGAATCGAAGTAAGTACCAAAGACACTGAAAGATTTTTGTTACTATTTTGTCAAGAAGAGCCCTAAATTCAAGAAAACCCTAAGTACTTGGAAAACAATGGCAACTACATCAAGAACTGCTAAGTTGAAGAATGAAAAGAAGAATGTGGTGAAACTAATCAAGAACAGTACATGTATAGAACCTAAATACAAGATCTATCTAGAGATTACATCGAAACCCGATGAAGCCAGCACATTTTCAAAAATCTCACCTAGGGTTTTGCTCATAAAAGATGTTAGGTCTTATATTCACAGCAAGATCGCAGAAATAGTTGATTTAGAAATGGATGAAGCTTATAAGAAGCTATGTGGTGCTGAGGGAAATCTGAAAGAAGAACACAAACACTTGGAGGTCAAAGGGTTAACTAATGCCCTACATTTTTTGAGGGAATTCAAGATAGAATGGATTAAGATTGTCTTGAGCAGGATGCATGACAATAAACTATGGCTAGACCAACCCAAGAAAATAAAAAAGGATGCTCTTCATGTTGTCACTGGTTATCTGATAACTAACAAGCCTAGGGCACACAAACATCCATCCATGAAAGAAGTTACAAAACTCACCAATGCAGAAGGAGACAATAGAGGTCTCAAGGTAAACACAATCACCAATGAAGAGTTGAAATTTGGTGCATGTGTTATTGGTTAAAAAAAATTTCAAGCTAGGAGAATGAACGACATTTCTACAACAATAGTAAGCACAGCATACAAGATTGTAACAAAGGGAATTTAGATGGATCTATGTGAGATCCTACTAAAACAACTTGATGAAAATATGATCAAAATCAGGTCTTCAAAGAGCAACACATGTAAGTTTAGATCACTTATTATGTGTATATTTTTCTATTTTCAAGAATACTTTCCTTCAGTAGGAAAATTTGTATGGGACTCTACCAAACTGGTAACCCAACACATTAGTGAATTAATTAAGTCACTAGGAGACAACTTTGAGTCTTTCATGTCTGCATACTTCCTTGAATTCAAGGAAAAGATTATGGAAAGAACTAGGATACTTGAGCAACTCTTTGAAAAGCACAAAGATGAAATATGTTTTATGGCGGACACAGACTTCACACACATCAAATTGGTTGTACCAAGAATAGCTTGGTTATCATCATTAGACTATGAGATCATTATTATCTAGCTACAAGTGCAATTGAGGCACTACTCAATGAGCCCATTGATAAGAAACAACCAAGGTTTGGTACATATAAGGAGGCAAAATCTAAGATAAAACATGGCCTAGAAGTCAAGAAGACTATAAGCAAGAAAGATAAAATGGTCAAGAATCTCAAGAAGATTCTATCGGTTACTAAAGAGGAAGAGTAGGATCAATAGGAGGAAACTGATGAACAGGGAAACACTGGTAAAGAACTAGAAGAAAGGAAATCAGATATAGAGGCTACTAAATCTAATACACCTCCATCTCTACCTCCTAAAAAGAAGCAAAGAACAAGAAGTCAGACTGCTGCAACTGATACAACACCACTTAAGAAAGGTCAAGTAAGGACCTATATAAGGAAGAAGCCAGAAAAAATAACAAAATAGCATCCTGTCAAAACCACACCACCAAAGAAGAGAAAAAGGTTTGTCAGGACACAGGCTGACTTGGACGACACCAAAGATGATGAGCTGGATATACTAAAGAAAAACTTCAAGAACCAAATGGTAGATGAAGCTGCCAAATCAATTGCTACCCATGGCACAATGACTAATAAAAAGACCAGGTAGTGGGATACACTAAATCCAAAGGATCAAAATAAGATACAGGAAGTAGTCATAAAGTCAATGATTAAAAAAAAGTATGCCCCTGTTGAATTTGTGAGTCAAATACCTAAAAATCTAGGCAAAAGGATATACCAACAGTGGTCATATGCCTTGAAAATAGAAAGAGAAGCAAGAGAAAGAATTCTTGTGAGACTAATGCCACCTGAATCCAACTTTGAAGAAATACAAGAAGTATTAAAGAAGCACTCAAGTAAATTTGTAGCCAAAATAAGGGCTTAGAAAGTACTAGAGAGAAAGTTCATAGAATTGGATTCAATGACAGAGACCAAATGGAGACATCTCTTGGATCTACCATAAAAGTCAACCAGTGTTGAGAAGAAATTACTTCTCACAAACACACCTCACAGAGAGGAGGAGACAGATAATGCAAGTCCTTAGCATATTGCTCTGGACAATCAAGAAAGTGATGATGAGCCTATCAGCTTAGATACAGGCCTAGATGATAATATCATAGATATCACTCGTTATGATTTTGACAATGATCCAAAGAAGAGAGATGATGTGATATATATCACACTCAAGGATCAACAAAGCCATCAAGTCCTGAAGACATCAGATGACAAGATAGTTGACATTGCTGATGAGAAAATGCAGGACAAATCAATCTTACATCCACCTATGCAAGACCCTGCACAAAATATACAAAAGGATGATGATGTCACTACTAACAAGGCACTAACTGATGAGAAGGACATCAATATTGATAAAGCCTAAGAAGCAGCTCAAAGTAACATGCCTATCCTAATGAAGGCAATAAACATACTAGAGGGAAATGAAGGATCAAATGAGAAAGAGACAAGCACACCCAAAGACAAGGGTGATGAAGAAGCCAAAGGGACAATAGATACTACTGCAAAGAAAGCTACAATCGATGATCAGAAGAATGCTTCTACTAATCAAAGTAAGGAAAACACTCAAAAGGAAACAGGCGACAAGCCTTCAAAGAAAGGTGAAGAAGAAAAGAAGGATGAGAATGAAAAGAAAACTAAAGCACATTCTGCAGAGACACCCAAGGTTAATGAAGAGATGTCTTCACATAACCAACAGGTGCCCACAGAGAAAAAAACACAAGATTCTTCATCAACAAAACCTTCCCCAAGAAATTCAGAGCGAACACATGAAATAGCTATGGTAGTTCATACATCTGCATCCCCTCAAATTTCAAAAAGGAAGAAAGGAAAGAATAAGAATCCAGTAACTCTGGTTGAAATCATTGAGATTCTAGTCTGTGATCCAAGAACATTGGATCTGACAGCACTCATAAAGTATGCAAATCTATGTGAGAGAAAGGCCATTCAAGACAAGCTAAAAAGATCGACAAAAGAGGCCAAGGTACTGGAAGTAGCAAGAAATATACTTCAATAAATTGTACCAGACATAAGCATTGATCAACAAAACTCCAATCATTGATCAACTAGTCATACTCATAGATGCAATAACATCTTAGAATACAGATGCTGAGAAAACAATGGAAGAGAGAATTGAAAAAAAGTATGAATTCAAGCTCACTGAGAAGATAAGCCAAGAAGTTGCACTAAAAAAGGTCAAGATATCTGAATTAATAAATATAATTGATCCAATTTTATCAAAAGTTGTTACCTTAATCAAGAAATTATGCACTTTAGATCAACTCACTAAGGAGTATACCAACAAGATAGAAAAAATAGATGTTGATCTTTAGTCCAGTGCACAGAATCTAGCCACCACCGAAGAAGCACTTAAATTGCACAATCAATAGATAATATAGGCTAGGAAATAGAGACTGGACATTCAGTTTGTGGAGATGAAATATAGAGATGAGTTTAATGAGCTACAAGTTAAGCTCTTACCGACACTTACACTCCTATAACAAAATATGACACAGGCAAGTACTCTAATTTCCACCCCTGAAATGTCTGTCCTAGACAGCATTTATGATATGCACGCCAGACTAGAGCTACAACACATGGCCCTAGAACAATTGAAAGAACATTGGGAGAAACTAATGGAAGATATCAAAGTTACCCATTCTAATGTCTTTGACAAATTGTAAGTTACACTATTTTTGTCACAATTTTGGCATATTGTAAGTTGTACATTTTTGTCATCAGTATCAAAGAAAGGGGGAATTTGATATGTATAGCACCTCAGTTAAAGGAGGAAATCATATTTATAGTGGAAGAAAGGGGAAATAATGTACACTCAGAGAATAGATAGTATACATGTGTTGGAGATTTGATTCTGAACAGTTGATTGATTGTATGTTTGTCATTGATGACAACATATAATACATAGCAATACTTCTGTATGTACTTATCCATATGATGACATGAAGACTTGCATGGATAGATACATGTTTTTTACATGTTTATTATGCTATGTTCATACACACAGACCCAGATATGATGTTTCAGTAAAGATATGTAATTCTATTATTGACGGTTATAGTTCTAGAGGAATAACAGTTTAAGGCCAATGTATGTAACGTGTTTCTGGAGTTGCGCTTATCATCAGGATATGTGTGTGTATATTCATGATTAGTTATTAGTTTTTGATATTAATCTAAAGGTTCCAAATGTATTTCAAGAAGATTGCAAAGTTATGGTTAAATTGGTGAAGTTGACTTAGTGAAATGACGCGTCTATTCAGTTTATACTTGCACGGTTGTAATTATGCTTGCGCACTTAGTAGAGCTAACAAGGATGTTATGAAGAGTTTTCTAATAAGTCCCATAATCTCATACTTGGTGTATGTACTTATAGAAGGTCATTTGTGATAAGAAGAGTTGCGAAAGCTAGAGATAAGAAAAGCATAGCAGAGTGTTAAAGCAGCAGAGCTATATTTATCATATGTTGATAATATAGATATTGAAGTTGAAGCTTTTAGAATACAGATAAGATTTTTGTAGTGCTTTACAAGAGGTTAAATCATTGGCGCACAAAAGGAGCTGATCAGACAAGCAATGTCACAAACAGTAGTTCACCTTGTTGACACAGTGTGTATCAAATAACCAGAAGGTTGTAGCCTTCACCACTTGGATAGTGAGTCCTTGGATAGTGAGTCCACCACCCCTAACAGGGTTATTGTAAAAGACTCCTAACAGGGTTAGACCCTTAACC
>MU216903.1:521619-533409 GCA_018584345.1 Thuja plicata | reverse complement strand
CAGCGCATTGATTCAAAGAATAGTCTGATGCCTGAAGCACAGAAGAATAGATTTGAAAATTGATGATGCAAAGATTTTAGAGCCATCTCCAGAATAGAGCTTGACTCTCTGAAGTCTAGGTTAGGTTTCCAAGACGTCGTTCAAATAGATATCTTTCACAAGACTGTCCCTAGAATGAGGCTCAACCTTCAGGAGTCAGGGTTAGATTGCCCTGATACCTGTCTCAAAAGATAGTAAAATAGAGGTTTAGGACTATCTCTAGAATGAATCTTAGTCCTCCAATATCTAGGTTAAATTACCTAGACACTGGTTAGATTGACATCTTTCACAAGGTTGTCCCCATAACAAGGCTTAACCTTCAAGATTCAGGGTTAGATTGCCCCGATACCTGTCCCAAAAGATGGATAAATATCTTTCACAAGGTTATCCCCAGAATGAGGCTTAACCTTCAGGAGTCAGGGTTAGATGTCCCCGATACCTGTCCTGAAAGATGGATAAATATCTTTCACAAGGTTATCCCCAGAATGAGGCTTAACCTTCAGGAGTCAGGGTTAGATTGCCCCGATACCTGTCCTGAAAGATGGATAAATATCTTTCACAAGGTTGTCCCCAGAACGAGGCTTAACCTTCAAGAGTCAGGGTTAGATTGCCCCAATACCTGTCCTGAAAGATGGATAAATATCTTTCACAAGGTTATCCCCAGAACAAGGCTTAACCTTCAGGAGTCAGGGTTACATTGCCCCAATACCTGTCCCAAAAGATGGATAAATATCTTTCACAAGGTTATCCCCAGAATGAGGCTTAACCTTTAGGAGTCAGGGTTAGATTGCCCCAATACCTGTCCCAAAAGATGGATAAATATCTTTCACAAGGTTATCCCTAGAACGAGGCTTAACCTTCAGGAGTCAGGGTTAGATTTCCCCGATACCTATCCTAAAAGATGACAAGATGTAAGGAACAAAGATGCCCTTATTGATTGTGGAGTATCCAATTTTGACCATGAGGAACAAAAAATTGAACATGCCCCAAGTGATGAGATGCCCCTAGCAATGAGGACTTTCGAAAATCAAATCAGATTGATTGAAATAGATTTAATGATGTAATCATCCTGCCCCCTCGGGAGCGAAATAGAAGATGACACGCCATATTGCTGATGGAGAGTGAAAAATCATAGATAAATGTTGAGTCAGAGATCAAGAAGAACTCAAAAGATATTACAGAAGAATTCAGAAGATTCAGAATTAATTTTGAGCGATTTCAAGGTCTGGTTGACCAAGTTTGACCAGAGTTGACTTTTGAGGAAAAAAGTCAAAGATTTCAAAAAATGATGATATGATAAGATTCTGACAAGAAAGCGATGTCAAAAATTCAACTGCACAAGTGTCCGATCGCGTCGGTCCCAAAAATTTTAAAATGCGATTTTGAGCTATATAGAAGTGTCAAATTTTGATTTCGATCACGAAAATGGATTCAAAGCGATTAAATTAGATAGTGGTGTCATTTTCACGCAAAATAGAGCACTTTGAAAAATTAGGTCAAAACCTATATAAGGATGAAAAGGGTCATTTTCAAATCATTTCAACCCTTTGACTTTGTGAGAAAAGAGCTCTGAGCTAGAAGACAAAATGGTGGTCCCCTACAACAGTCATCGATTCAAGCGATCCAGGAGACACAGCTGGCCCGCAGCGTATGGACCACCTATAAGTAGTCGATAAACCTCTCTCCAATTCAAATTTCATTCATTTTGGTTGATTTTTTCTCATTTTTCCTTTTTTTTTAAAATGTGAGTCATGGGTCTTCACGCAAAGTAGTTTCTTTGCGCGCCCCGTAGAGAAAGCTCGCGCGAAAAAAAGACATGTTCATGCCACTCAGTGTCGAATCTCGTGTGAGTCAGTACCCAATTTCATGTGAGAATCCCCTTAATAGGGCATTTCCTCATGCGAATAGGTAGGAAAGATCGTGCAAAATTGCAATATCATGCGATGCGAAGAACTTCTTCGCGTGAAAGAGAACTTCTTCGCGTGAAATTCTGCTACCTCTCGTGAGAAAAAGTGATTCCAATGAGCATGAAATCAATATGTGTCATGTCCAGTAGCTTGTGTGTCAGTGTCATTAACATCTATAGGATGTCTTGAATGCTTTCTTATCTCATTATGCTTTGATTATTGTCGATTACTGATTGTGCACGGTTGTTTGCATGTCTTGCAAGTTGACTTTCAGGATATAGCATTCAAATCACATCATCTGGCGATCAGCAGATTGGTATCTTAGCTAGACGATGCTGAGATGGAACACATAGGGACATTGGGGTTGAGGATGTTATGTGATATACCTAAGATTCGGGTTAATCACGGACTACTGGGAGCTTTGGTGGAGCATTTCCATTTGGAAATGAACACCTTTTACCTACCACAGGGGGAGATGACCATTACTCCTGAGGACATATACCAGATCCTAAGGATACCTTTTTTCGAGGTCAGAGTTGAGTATGAGACACGGCCCAAGTTGGGCACAGTAGCGTTGAGAGAGGTCTTTCAGGATGACCTTTTGATGGGGAGAGCGATCCCATGGGAGGATCTGATTGGTTTGTATGGGGAGACCCATAGGTTGCCGGTGGTATTAGCATGCTTCCTTGGGTGCTACTTGATGCCTAACCGTGGATAGCATGGGCTAGAGTGTGGTTGGGGCAGGATGCTGCAGCTGATGATGGCATGACCACGGCACTATGGATGGGGCCAATGTATGTTGGCACATATGTATCACGAGATGCATGAGATCGCCTATCAGGAGGTGAAGAGTATGGCAGCAGGTGTGTTTGTATTATAGGTATGGGCTTGGGAGCATCTTCCCGTCACCAGGCCCATTTGCGAGGACATGAAATAGCCCTTAGAGCCCTACATATATAGATATAGGGGGGTGATTACCCAGCCCGCGCTGGGTAAGGTTGATGAGTGACGAGCTTAGCTTGATGATTTGGCAGCAGTGATATGGAGGTTGTGGAGATTGACCAAGGCCTAGGATGACATAGCAGAGTAGCTGAGTCATATGTTTTTCTTGCGTGCGATGATAGGTCACACCATCACAGTCATTGAGAGATTCCTGTAGAAGTGGGTATGGCGGCAGTTCGATCACCCCCAAGACATCTCTCAGGAGTATACAGTGTATTCTCAATTTGCTGATGAGGTCAAGAGGGGCTGGGGTACACCATTGGGCCAGGGGCAGATGATGATAGATATTCACTCATTGGTCCCAGTTCAGTGGGACTACCTCCAAGATGTAGCAGATGTCGGCGTGACCGCCGAGTACAGGGAGCACTTCATCATGCACCCTTTTTCAAAGTTTACTGATCTAGTGGGGATAGCGGGTTGAGGACAGGTGGTACAGCCTCAGGTTGTTCAGCCACAGGTGGCACAGTAGGTGCAGATGCCTCCTCCACAGTAGAGGGTATAGCTAGGGATACAGTAGGGACCCCAACCTAGGATAGTATAGGTTGACATCCCCACCTGTCACATGGGGATGGATGTTGGAGCCAGTGGTAGTGGCAGCACTAGGCAATCCCAGAGATGGAATGCAACGCAGCCATTGATTCAAGAATAAAAATCACTATCAAAGCTTATGATGAAGAAGAAACATCCTCTAAAGGTCTCATTGTTCTACCCATCATAATCATACCAGTTGAAAGAAATATCATCTATCAAGTTCTGGATCTACCCTTGGCTTATAACATATTGTTAGGGAGACCTTGGATCCATGAAATGCAAGTGGTACCATCTACCTTCCACCAATGTATCAAATTCCCACATAATGGGGTGGAGGTAACCATTCCTACAGATGCCAGTTATACATGCAACAATGTTAAAGAAGATAGTATGGTCCCGCATAACAAGGAAGCTCTAAATGAGATTGTTCCTAAAACTACCAAAGACATGGTGATGAAAATCTTTGGAAAGACCTTAAAACTTGAAGAAACGGGTATGGGAGAATACAAGCTGGACATGACCCTGTCATTGACAGAACTTCCAATGTCACCAAGATCCTATGGAAAACCTTCCTCATCATTCACACCTACTGCATCTCAAACACCAAAAATTCACAAAGAAACTAGTATGGTTAAAGCATCTACCTCTCAAGGGGATGGCAAAGAAGAACAAGTAGTCTTGGCTTGGCTTTACAAGGGAGAACCAAAAGAAAATGAGGTCAAACATGTGGAAATATCACCAAAAAAGTATGGTAAAGGATATGATCTACTCAAACAAATGGGATATAAAGGAAAAGGACCTTTAGGTGACAAAGGAAAAGGACTTATTGAACCTGTACACATGGATTTTAGGGATACCAAAGATAAAACAGGACTCAATTTCAATAATAAATCTGAAGACCCTTCTTCAAGGGATATTTCGATCACTGACAAGGGAAGTGATGAATAAGAAGAAATAGAACTAGAACAATGGTCCTATGAGAGATTATTACATGTTGGTATAGAGAATCTTGAATATCAAGGAGAGAGATATGTACCAAGCTTTGAGGTACCACAAGACACTCATATCCCTTTGTTAACACAAGCTACTATTCAAGAGGTAGAGGAAAAAACAGAAGACAAACTAGAGGTGCCATTAATATCAACAACTACTGAAGACACCCCGACAACAGGATTCACATCCTAACTGAGGGAAGTTAGTCACAGTTTCACATGTCCTTGATTTACCACACTTATCTTCAAGTGGCTAATAGATTACATCAGGTAACTATTGCTGAATTCTTAAACAGGTCTGATGATGAAATCATAGACTTCCATGATTATGAGTGGCATGATCTATCTGTTGCCATAGAGGACATTGAAATAGATGTAATTCACATGTTTGCAGCTCCATCCAAATACAAAGAGCATTCTAACACTGCTCCTAACAGTATTGATATTCCTAAAGTAGAGGAGGTATTCCATCCCCCACTCATTGATGAATAAACTAGTATTTTCCTAGACCTAGAAGAAATTCAGAGGCTACAAACTAGGAGCCTCCTTCTACAGAGAGATGAAGATGAAAGTTCCACTAATGAGTCACTAGATTTTTGGTCCACATATAACTAGTGATGACTTTGATAATGATGATCTAACTCTTATTAATCTAAACATTAAATAAATTAACCTAAAATAACATGTCATGTCAGTTAATAGTCTTGATGCAGACACGATGTTATCCTTCCAAAAGTCTGACTCCTTGTCCTTAATAAACCCTGACTTAATTGATTGGACTAATACAGACCCTACTCCTATCCTAGACTTCCCTAATGGCTACACTTTGGATTTCTATCTAAATTCTTGTGAACCTTACCCTTCTTCCACCAATGCAAGGAGCGTGAACATGTCACATGAGGATATCAAGTTTCTCAGTCACAAATTGAAAAATAAAAAGAAAAAAGAATTGATGATGAAAACCACATTGTGGCAGTGTTAGATTCTAAAAAAGTAAAAACAAAAGATGTATCTGATGGTGAAAACCTCTCAGAGGCACCAAAGGATGAGATTCTTGATATCCTCCTTGAGCACTTTCAAGAAAGATCTTCAGTTCTGATAGAACCAATAGAACCAGTTAACTTGGGCACAGCTGAAGTTCCTCAAATTGTTCACTTAGCACAGTCTTTGTCAGATGAAGAGAAGACACAATTCACTGAGTTCCTGAAAGAGATAAAGATCAACTTTGCATGGTCTTACACAGATATGCCTGGATTAGATCCTGAATTGATAATGCACCATTTATCTATATCTCCTAGGATCAAACCTGTGAAACAAAAACTAAGAAAGATGCATCCTCATGTTGCATTACTAGTAAAATCAGAGCTAGAAAATTATTAAAAGTTGGATTCATCAAAGTCATCACTTATGTAGGATGGATTTCTAATGTGGTCCCAGTATCTAAATTAGATAAATCTATCAGGATCTATACAGACTTCAGAGACTTAAACAAGGCATGCCCTAAAGATGATTTTCCATTGCCTAATATTGATATGATCATAGACCTCACAGCCGGCTACCAAATTTATTCATTAATGGATGGTTTCTCAGGCTATAACCATATTAACATTGCTCCTAAAGATCAAGATAAGACCACATTTACATGCGCATGGGGAAATTTTTGCTGGAACGTTATGTCGTTTGGGTTAAAGAATGTAGGAGCTACATACCAAAGAGCTATTACCACTATATTCCATGACATGATGCATTAAAACATGGAGGATTACGTAGATGATACCTTAGCTAAATCAAAAGAATGGAATACTCATATTGAAGACTTACAAAATATATTGGATCATATGGAATAGTTTCAACTCAGGTTCAATCCAAAGAAATGTTCCTTTGGGGTCCAATCAGGAAAGCTCTTAGGGTTTATTGTTTCAGCAAAAGGAATTGAGGTAGACCCAGAAAAATTCAAGGTTATACTAGAAATGAATCCTCCATGCAACATTAGTCAAATGAGGACATTACAAGGGAGACTCCAATCAATCAGGAGGTTCATGTCACAACTTTCCAACAGAGCACAACCCTTTACCAAATTATTACATAAAGGTGTGACCTTCAAGTGGGATGAACATTGTGAAGCCAACTTCAGAGAATTAAAAGAGTACCTGGCTACTCCTCCTATTCTTATGGCACGCATTCATGGAAAGCCATTACTCCTATATATTTTAGCTACAGCTACATCACTAGGATTATTTCTGGCACAAGAGGATGAAACCAAAAAGGAGAGAGAAATCTACTACATCAGTAGAACACTAGTGTCCTATGAACTCAATTATAGCATCATTGAAAAAGCTTGCTTAGCCGTTGTCTTTGCATTATAGAAACTAACACATTATATGTTGTCGCATATAGTGAGGCTCATTGCAAAGATAGATCCTTTGAAGTAGCTCCTAAGCAAGACAACATTAACATGACATCTGGAAAAATGGGTCCTCATTCTGAGAAAATTTGACATTGAGTATGTGGATAGAAGAGCTATTAAAGGACAAGTCCTCATAGATCAATTAGCCTATTCACCACTTCAAGATGATGAACCTTTAAGAATTGAGTTCCCTGATGAAATAATTATGCATCTAACTGAGTATCCATGGAAGATGTACTTTGATGGTTCTTTCATGCAACAAGGCTCTGGAGCAGGGGTTATATCCGTCACTCCTCAAGGCTATAAAATACCCAAGTCCTACAAATTGATGTTTCCATGCACAAATAACATTTTTGAATATGAAGCATTGGTCAATGGTCTTAAACTTGCTATGGAATGGAAGATTGTAAAGTTACATGTGTATGGTGACTCCTAGCTCTTTATAAATCAAGTGAATGGATAATATCAGATGAAAGATGAAAATTTGATGCCCTACAAGCAACTGGTTGATGACCTAAAGAAGTAATTTATCTTCATCACATTCCAGCAAGTACCCAGAACAGAGAATAAAGCTGTAGATGCTATGGCTACATTGGCATCCATGTTACAACTAGAGGAACATCAATTCCTCTATGACTTCTTGGTGGAATAATTAACCTACCCAACCTTTGATACACCTGAATACCAAGTAATTTATTCTTTGAACGCCCAATCTCGGTATACTAAGATCATTGCCTACCTAACTGACCAAACCATACTTAATGATCTATCCTAAAATAAAAAACTAGCCTTGATTAGGAAAACATCATGTTATGTCCTCATTACTAATAACTTATATAGATGAGGTCTCGACAGTACACTTCTTAGATGTTTAGAACACGAAGATTCATATCGCGCATTAAAAGAAGTCCACGAAGGTGTATGTGGATCACACTCAAATGACTTTTCATTAGCTAAGAAATTTCTCAGAGTAGGCTATTATTGGCCTACAATGGAAAAAGATGCTATTCAATTTTCAAAGACATGTCATAAATGCCAAACACATGGAAATCTTATCCATGCTCCTGCCAGAGAACTAATACCTTTTATAACACATTGGCCATTTTAGCAATGGGCCTTTGTCTTGGTTGGACAAATATATCCTAATTCTTAAAATGGACACAAGTTCATCATTACAGCCACTGAGTATTTCACAAAGTGGGTCAAAGTCATGTCGCTAATCAAAGCCACTGGCAAACAGGTGGCTATGTTCATCTTGAACTACATTATCTGTAGATATAGGATACCCTCTTCAATTGTAATAGACAATGGGGGCCAATTTAAAAACCAAGACATCAAAGACCTTTGCACATAGTTTCACATTACTCAAGATTTCTCCTCAATCTATTATCCTCAAGGTAATGGACAGGATGAGGCATCTAACAAGAATATTCTCAAGATCCTACACAGAGCTGTGAGTAAGTCTGGTAGAGACTAGCATTTACAACTAAATCTGGCACTTTGGGCCTACATAACAAGCATCAGGACACCAACTAGAGCCATGAAATATGCCCTAGTCTATGGCGTGGAGGTAGTACTACCTATTGAGGTTGAAATCCCCTCTTTGTGTGCATCTTTACAAGGTCTTGTTACTGATGAACAATACCGCATTGATAGGGTAAATTCTTTAGAATTACTTGATGAGCGCAGACAAGCAGCATTTGATCATCTAAAAGTGTACCAAAAACACACGTCAAAAGGGTACAATAAAAAGGTAAAACCATGACACTTTCAAGTGGGGGATCTTGTTCTTAAGGAGAATCCTAAAAACTAGCCTAATAGAGAACAGAAAGGGAAGTTTGAAGAAAAATGGCTGGGACCTTATGTCATTACTGCAACTTTTGGGATTGGAGCTTATTAGCTAGCTATGCCTGAGGGAGATGTTCTCCCATATCCTATCAATACTCTACATTTAAAGCAGTTCTACGCTTGATGTCAAGCTAGTAGAGCCTATGCAGTGAAAATCTTAGAAAATACCAAAAAAATCATAAAATTGATCCTGAAGAAATTCAAAAATAGTGGGAAAAGTCCTGAAGAAAGGTATCCTTGGTGAAAACCTAGCAAAAAGACACCTTGATACTACAAAAACATTCAAAAAAGAAAAAATAGCAAAAAAAAAAAATTGAAAAAGAGAAAAGTACCTTGATGAAAACCTGGTAAAATAGGCATCTTGGTAGAAAAAGGAATGAGAAATGTTTTCTGAATGGTGAAAACCTGGCAAATAGGCACCATTTGAACTATGTGCTCTATCTATCAATACACTGGCAATGCTACATCTTCGTACTTACACTTGTGCTATTTGATGACTCTGATTCCTTACACGTGTCTTATCCTTGCTTGGAATTTGTCTGAGTCTGCATCTTAGGCATAGTCATCTGCACTGGGGGCATCTTTTCTAGTATGGTCAGTTCGCATCTGAGTGTCTTGTCTAGGATGGTTCGCCTCTCCAAATGGTAATAGATATCACACTAGTGTTTCTCAAACACTTGACATCCAGGAACTTAAAATGAACTAGTGTTTTTCAACACTATACACAATGTTTCTAAGACATTACATGGATTGCAATTATTGACACGATTACTTTTGCATACACTCAGACAGGAAACCACATTGTTTACATTCTAAATTCTGATTGATGAATCTCTACTGCGCTTGAAAAATGAATCCATAGTATTTTTAAAATACTACTTAAGAGCATAATTTGATCTTGGTTTGATTATGACTCTTTTATGTTCTAATGATGCTTTAACTAGGGGCATATAAGTAGTTATAATTTTTATTTGATTGATTATTAATTAGTGATTGTTGTGTCTTCTGATTTACTCCATGATTTCTATTCAAAGACAAAGAGTCGCAAGGAAAGGGGGCATAACATTTTCTTGGTTTCTGTGTATGGTGATTGTTCCAAATGATCCTATACATTTCACCTAACTTGGATGTTTATGGTAAGAGCTGCAAACATGAGTGGATATCCACATATATCTTGATCTTTGTTATGTGTAAACTATGGTGAGGTTGAAAAAATTTCCTTGTCTATTTTCTAAAATCAGATTCTCACGAAGGTGTATGAAACATAATGTACCCAAGGATATGAATTTTTAAGGTCATTGCGGGTCCAATATCTTACCTTACATAGATTCTGATATAATAAAAGGAAAGTGGCTAACTTGTCATCTTGGCTTCTATGCCTTGATTCCTAAGTCTATTTCTGACATTGCATCCAAATAAACATAGTATTCATACTTTCATAATATCAGTGGGTATTAGTGACAGTTATACTATCAGGTGGTATCCATTCCAAAAAGCTCCCAATGATGATAACATGCTACAATGTATACAAATTAGTGACAGTCCTAAGAGTCTGCATATAGATGTATTTAGAGATTGCATAATTCATTTAGAACAACATAAGGGATTTGTGCTCAAAATCATTTCTATTCTCCATTCATCTAAAATCCAAGTTAATGACATAATCCATGATTCCCAAAATCTTTGATCTATCGGGAACAAAATCAAACTTCCCTTTTAAATGTGATTAACTTGGTACTCTTGTGTTTTCTCTAAACACACCCTTGTTTCTTCACTTCTTCTAATCCATTCCTTCCTGACCTAACTACTCCTACAAGTGATATATCATTTAACAAAGGGATTTTATTATTTTTCCTTTGATTTTGTTCCCGAGGGGGCATGATCACACTATTATCAATCAAATTCTTGCTCAAAACAGCATTAAAATGACTTTGTTTTAAAAAACTAAAGGAATGACGGTTCCTTGACTACTTTGGAACTTTTAGATTGAAGGCTTTGATTCTCACAAGCCGGATATCCTATGTCTACTTTTTCTTAGATTCTTATTAAGCTCCTAGCAGCTTCATACTAACTTTTGGACGTGGAATTAGTATTATCAATCTTTGGATGACAACCAAGTTTAGAATTGGTATCTTTTAAGATCTTTGCTTATTGACCTTTGTACGAAAATCAAGTTTAAATTCAATTCTATCAATTCATTTCAATCAAGTGCGAGACTTATCTCATCAGGTATTTTGTTCAATCATGAGTGAAATTCTCAAACTTTCTGAAGTCAACATCAAAAAATTTCTTTGAATCAATGTGCTGCTCGCACATCAATTCAAAGAGGGGAAAATGTAACCACCCTAATTTATTCTACTCTGAACATAGACCCTATTTTCCCTAAGTGTGATCATACCCCCAATTATGTCAAGACAACTCTTCAATCGGTTGGCATAATTCATCGAAATCAAATTTAATTTCCTAAGTGATTTAATCACTAATTTACACTAATTGCTTTAGCCAATCCAATCAAATTAGTTCAATTCAATAAATTCAAATCAAAACATGGCTAAGGTAATTAATTTAAAAGGAATTAAATGAAATCCCTATTATACCTCATCACTTGCAAAATCAATCCCCTAGCCTCATTAAGTCAATTTGGCTATATTCCTAATTAATAATTACAAAGCAATCAAAAGCTTAAGTGATTAATTAAAATCCCTATTATTGAGTGAATATGTTATTACAACAATTCATTTCATTAATATTCCCTCTAACCTAACCAATCTCAAATGCCCAACCATGAGTTCAATCTCATCCCAACCCCTTCTCACATGCTAATTCTTCTTAATTAGCTAATTAACCCTAATTAGCTAATCCCCCTCCACTCATTCTCTCTCCTCCCATCTCTATCTCCTTAATCACATGTCTTAATCCTTAATCCTAATCCTAAGGTACCCTTAAGCTTGTCACATTCCTAAATTTGTGATTAGGAATTCAACCCTCCCTCAAAATTCAAAGTTCTCAAGCTTGACCTTAAACCCTCACCCATGCTTCTTAAACCCTCACCCATACCTCATTA
>MU216903.1:504747-521569 GCA_018584345.1 Thuja plicata | reverse complement strand
AACCCTCCCTCAAAATTCAAAGTTCTCAAGCTTGACCTTAAACCCTCACCCATGCTTCTTAAACCCTCACCCATACCTCATTAATGCTTTCATAAATGAAGCATTAATGGCTCTTACACATTCTCTTTGACACTCCTCATTAATGAGTCTTACAGCCTCATTTATGGCTTCCATTCTAGAGTCTTCTCCCCTTCCTTCATTTCTTCTATAAATTGGATAGATTTTGAGCTCAAATGGCCCTTGATTTTTTATTGTTGAATGGCCCTTGATTTTTTATTGTTGAATGCCCCTTGATTTTTGATTGTTGAAGGCCCTGAATTTTAAAGATTTGAAAGCATTATTATGCTGCCCATATTTGGATTATTTAAGGAGCAAACTTATGTTGTTCATATTTTAGGGACTCTTATATTGCATTTTAGCTTATTTCTCACTTGTATTGTTATAATCTTCATTCTTAGAACTTAGGATGCATGTTTCTTAAGCATATTTCTTGTGATTTTGATCATATTTAAGCTTTATAGTTTCATTTGAATCTTTCATTCTAGGTTGTATATGTCACTGAAATATGCATAATCTGAGGGCTATTATGTCATTTTTCATACTCCTCCTAGATAGGAAGCAATAGGTCAATTTTTTTGATTGCTATGCTTTCTAATCCTTTGTTTTCACTAATGCAATGATCTATTGAAGTGTTGTGTCCTTCTTAAGAGGAGCATAAAATCACACACACAATAGTAAGAACTTGGGTAAGCAGAATCTTGTGGCACATGAGGAGCGACCTACTAATGAACTTGAGGAAGGTATGGGAAAACCTGAGATAGGAAAGTCTCTTATGCTTAGGAGAGTCATGTTGAGTAAGAAGTAAGGTGAACCTATAAAAAGGAGGAATTATTTTGGGACTTTTTTCAAATCAGGAGGTAAATGTTGTAAGGTTGTTATGAATTGTGGTAGTAATGATAATTTGGTCTTAGAAGAGATGGTGCAAAAGCTTCAATTGAAGAGGCTTAAACATCGTTGTCCTTGTGGGATAATTTGGTTTTCCAATGATCACATGGTAAAGGTGAATGAACAATGTTTGGTGAGCTTCAACATTAGACCTTACAGAGATG
Organism: Thuja plicata; assembly: GCA_018584345.1. Classification (NCBI taxonomy): domain Eukaryota; kingdom Viridiplantae; phylum Streptophyta; class Pinopsida; order Cupressales; family Cupressaceae; genus Thuja; species Thuja plicata. The sequence goes on along the minus strand of MU216903.1, from coordinate 520,460 downwards.
AGGTATTGTCATGTGATGTGGTATATATGAGTGTTTTTCATGTTCTATTGGGAAGGCCTTGGAAATTTAATAGGGGAGCTATTCATGATTGCAAAATAAATTTGCTCACAATAGAGAAGGATGGACAGAATTTTACTTTGCTACCTTTGAGAGAAGCATAGGGGAGGAGTGTGAGGAATCTAAGCATGGTAAAAAAAAATTGTTTAGAGAAGCTGAATACAAGGGATGGTATAGATCAAACAAAGGATCTTGAATGAAGATCATAGAACAAGTTTGTATTAGACTGTAAGAAGGGTGAAGTGAAGCAGTAGAAGACCTTGGTTGTTGATCAGATGAATATTTGTAACAGAGATAAATCAGTTATGAAAAGGAAAGGAGGTAATGATTTGAGCTCTGATGTTGATAGAACATGTGAAAAGGGGAGTATAGAGAAGATTAAATTGATGGATTTGATAGAAAAGAGTGCATAGGTACAGAGACAGAGTGCAATAGACAAGGAGGATGTTTAGGTAAAAAACAAGCATGAGATTTATGTCCCACGTCTTGTCAAATGTTCATAAGTTTCTCTTATGGAACATTTTATTTTTACATGGGGTGTGTGATGCAGGAGCATCCTTGGGTCATTGGCAATATTGCATCGCCCAAAGATATTTCCTTTCAGTTTGTTTGTAGTTTGTTCATGTTAGTCAATTTTAGTGTTTTAATCGGCAATCCTTCCAGTTGCTTCCTTATCTCTTGCGATCCAAATATTGTGTTATGTACATCATGATGAATCTATTTTTGGCTTTGCATCCTGATACATTCTTTCCACGTGAATATTTATTAATTTTGGCTTAGTCATATTTGTTCTTCCTATTCCAATGATCGGATTGGGTTTTTTGATCTTGCAAATTTGTTACATGAACGGTGAAGCTTAGTGGATGTTCCTACATTTGTGGCCTACCTACATGCACTATCGCATGTCATTTAATTCATATTTGGAGGATTTTTTATGGAATTAGGTCATATCATATATGTTGTAACATATTTTCTTCATTCTTGGAGAATGTGATCTCTTTGGCCAACTTGTGTCTTGCAATCTTGTATATGTATGTGGTGTTGGTTCCTTAGTTTTGTATTAGTTCATTAGTTAGCCTTTGAGAGGTTAGCATCTAGTATGGATCTAAATTTCTAATTGTAAGAAAGCATGTATGTCATGGAAAGTAAGTTTGCATGTTTTTAGGCATGTATGGTGTAAATCTTTGATTCTAGATAACAAGAAGGCATGTGAGGCATGTTGATTGTTCATTATTGAGTTCTTAATGATCTTGTATTTATTGTTTCCATTGAGCATCTCTTGCTTCATGGTTGGACCATATCCATTGGGGAAACTCCTACCATGATTGCATCAATAACTCCTTCGCCCCACTCATTTTCATCACTTACCAAATGCGTGGTAGATGATCAATAACCACCTCCAACTACCTCCTATGATCCCACAATCCTCATATCATTTCCTCTTCCCTTTGAGGAAAAACCATAAATATATTTCCCCCTCTCATATTCAAGCCTCTTGCATTTTTGACTTTATCTCTTACATCCTTAAACTTTCTCTCTTTTACATTTTCAGCATCTTTTGATTAAAAAACCAAATCTCCATTCTCCAATAGCTATCTTGTGCATTATACTTCTGAGAGCACCAAAATGTTGATTGCAATATCCATGGTAGATAGGAGAGAAATGAAGTGGAATAGCCATTGATTGCATATTTTTTGTTTCAGATTCATTTGGTATTTGTATTCAATAAGAAATGACTCCATTGAGATGATGTTGAAATAATTTTGATTTTTGTGTTAATGGTTGGACATTTCTAAATTCATGGTATAGTCTTAAATTTTTAGTATCATTATACGTTGAAGAAGATAGAGAAAGATATTAACATGTGATGATCATTATCTCTCATAATTTTATTCAAAATATATTAAAAGATTATGTCAGTGATATCTTGGCTAATTATGTGATTCATTAAGATCACATCAACAATATTCGCTTTATCTTTGAAAGGATTCAATTCATAAATATGGGACTAAACCCCCTTAAGTGTGTTTTTCAGTGTGGACACTAGAAAGCTTTTAGGATTTATCAACTTTCATGATGGAATTCAAATTGACGTGAATTAGATAGGTGTAATTATTAGAATTCTTCTACCTAAGAAAATCTTACAATTGTGTAGTTTTCAACAGAAGATTCATGTGATTTGTAGATTTGTGTCTAAATTTGTCAATCATACCCTTCTATTCACATGGTTTTTGAACAAAGATGTACAATTCTAATGTGATGTTGACTTCCAAAAGGCAATTGATGCTATCAAAACCTATTTGGATAATTCCCCTATTTTAATGTTGGTTATGCAAGATAGACCCTTTATTCATTACATTAAAAAATTATTTGGCATCCTTGTTGGCTCATATGATGATGACAAAAAAGAAAGAGTACTCTACTACATCAGCCATGTTCTCATCAATTATGAAAGCTAATACTCTAGAATGGAAAATTAATGTCTTTCTTTTGTTTTGAAATAAAGAAGATAATCATTAGCTTCTCCATGAAGAGATTAAAAAGATAGTTAAAATGATCTTCTTAAGCATCCCTTTTCTATAGCTAATATCTTTGATAGGTTATAAAGGTGGGTGATGTTTCTCTCCGAGTTTGACCTTAAATTTGTAATTCAAAAATCAATTAAAGGTCAAGTTGTGATTGATAAAATAGTGGAGGCCCCATCACCTAAAATGTTCCCAACCCTAAATTTATTCCTAGATGAGGATGTGTTTATGATCAACCACAAACATAACTGGGAAATTTTCTTTGATAGGTTGAGGTGTCAAACTAGTTTCAAGGCAAGTGTGATCTTAATATCACTTGAAGGATAACTAGTTCCTCATTCTTGTTGACTTGAATTCTATTATATGAAACACATATCCATATTCATGGTGATTATGAGATCATATTAAATTAGATCACGAGATAACACCACTCTCAGTAGTCTAAGTTGTCTTAGTATCAAGATTTGGCCTTGATTTTTCATATATGTTTCTCTTCCTATAAAATTGACAATATTTCTAGGAAACAAAATCAACATGCAAATGAAAGGGAAAATGTTGCTTCCCTTGCAAAACCTGACTTCAGTGAAGATTTGTATCACTCTATGGTGCAAGGTCTCCACTCTCTCATTGTTTCCAACAAACCAAAACTTGATTGTCTTATGCACACTCACATAAAATTTGGGGAAATATATATCCTCCTTTTAAAGAACATACCTTCACCGTAGCCACTAATAATTACTCCACAAAATGGGTCAAAGATATTTTTCTAAGTGATGTAGGAGCATCTTGGATCATTGGAAATCCTGCTCAACCAAAAATATGTTTGTTTTGTTATTTAGTTTGTTTGGAGACTGCTCGGGAAATACTCTATTTCTTGGGTTCTATCGCTTGGGAATGCTTGTCTCTATTGCTCAGGTTCTATTGCTTGGGCATGCTTGTTCCTATCACTCAGGAAAGCTTTTTTATTTCTGTTGCTCGGGTTTCTCTTCCTACGCTCAAGTTTTGTTTCTTATTTCTTGGGGTGTTCTTCACCCGAGTCACTCTGTTGCTCGGTCAACTTTTTCTTGAGATGCTTATTTTGGAGTTGGATCAGGTGGCTGACATCTTTAGTTAATTTTGATGGCTTAATTTATTTGGGGTCTCTCATTGGGATCTGTGTGGACCTAAATCTGGGTCTCACTTATGGATTTGAGAACCGACCTCTCTTGGTGGACTATTGTATATATTTTTTTCTATGTTCTTATTTTAGGGAGTGAGGCAGTAGGAGTTTACCATCGGTGATAATAGGATTGGATATCAGATTATCTGTAAGCAGGTCTATGACCTTGCATGCATGAAGACATATTTATAATTCTTTGAATATATGGCCCAAACTCGGAAGGCCTTACAGCCTGGCATGTAATGATTTTGATTAATTAATGATAAAGTAACTCTGTTGTTTCTTCTCTCACTATGTTTTTTTGGCTTTTGAATTGTGTTGGCAAGATGGTTTGGTAGTTGGGAGTGTCTTTGGCCCCATTACCTTATCCCTCCTTGCGTCAGGTGGTATCAGAGCATTGGTGAGATCTAAGTTCCTTCTTGTAAGCCCTAACCCTCGTTGGTATTGTTGTGGTGTAGTAGATTGTGATCTGACCTACAATTACAGAGGGATTCAAGATGGTTCGTGGGAGAGGAAATCCATATCCAAGTCTAGCTGATATGCTTAGATAGGTGGCTGCTAGATTGGAAGCTATTGAGATAGCTCAATGCAGAGGAAGACACCTTGAAGATGTTAGTGATGATGAAATTGAAGAGTTTCAAGGTGGAACTGCACCTACACCTATGATGAATCAGCAAGAAGAGAGATTCCTGAGAGATTTGACAAGTATGAAGTCCACACCTCAGTTTAATCCTCCTGAGTATAGTGGAAATTTGGATTCTAATGAATTGATTGACTGGATAACTAAGATGGAAAAGTACTTTGAATATGAGAATGTAGTAGAGGATAAGAAGTTGAAGATTGCAAGCACAAAGTTGAAATGACATGCATCCTTATGGTGGGAACATCTGCAATTGGATCAAAAGAAGAAAGGTAAAGACAAAATCAAGGTATGGAATAAGATGGTAAATAAATTGAAAGGCAAGTTTCTACCTTGTGTTTACCAAATTAACCTAATCAGGCAAATGCAAAGTTTGAAGCAGAAAGATAAATCAGTAAAAGAATATACTGAATAATTCTATAGATTAGACATCAGATCTAGACATGTTGAAGATGAAGTGGAAAGAGTAGCAAGATACCTGAATGGATTGAGAAGTTCCATACAAGATGAGATCAGTTTGGTCAAGATAGAAAGCATTGAGGAGACATATCAATTTTCCCTAAAAGCTAAGGAAAAGTTGAATAGAAGATATGAACAAAGACAAAGAGGTAGAGCTGGTAGATTCCCTAGAGGAAGACGTAGATCTCATGGTGAAAATAGTAGATCTAAACTAGACAAGTTAATTTCAGACACATCTCAAGACAAAGGAAAGACTGAATGGAAAGGTGGAAGTTCATACTGGGGAAGAGGTAATTATTCTAGAGGTGGTTATAGTAGAAAAGGATTCCAAGTTACTTGTTACAACTATGGTGAGGAAGGAAATAAATCCTTTGAATGTGTACATGCAAGCAAGAAGATTGGCAGCAGTAGCATAAATGCATTGGTGCAAGAGGAGTCACCAAATAAAGCTAAGAAGGAAGGAAATCTCATGATCCTGAGGATACTATGGAGTTAGAAGGATAAGCAAGACCCTATCATAAAAAAAAATTTCAAGACCATATCTAGGGTTGCAGACAAAGTTTGGAATGTTATTGTTGACAGTGGAAGCTCGAAGAATCTGGCATTTGAGGAAATGGTTGCAAAGTTGAAATTGGAGAGGATGAAGCATTAGAAGCCCTATCAGATCTCATGGATCAAGGATGAACATACATTAATTGTGAGTGAACAATGTTTTGTGAATCTAAAAATTAGAAAGTATTATGATAAGGTGTTTTGTGATATTATAACTATGGACTGTTGTCATATTTTGTTGGGTAGATATTGGAAATATGATAGACATGTCATACATGTTGGAAGATTGAATAGATATTCTATTTGGTTTGATGGTAAGAAACAAGTTTTGTTACCTTTGGTTGAAGAATCTTTTGGTGAGATATGTACATCTTTGAAATTTTGTTTGATGGAAGGTAGATAGTTTGTTAAGGATTTGAAAAGAAATGATATATGTTATACTTTGATTCCTAACAAACTTAGTAAGAATATAGAAGATGACACTCCTACAGAAGTTGAAAAGTTACTCACTGAGTACAAGGAGATAATTTTAGATAATGTACCTGATGGTTTGCCACCAATGAGAGATATTAGTCACTGTATGGATCTGATTCCTGGAGCTAGTTTACCAAACAAAGCACCTTATAGGTTAACACCGACCAAGAATGAAGAGCTTAACCAACAAATTCATGAATTTTTGAACAAAGGTTTGATCCAAGAAAGTTTGACTCCATGTACAGTACCTATTGTATTGGCACCTAAGAAGACTGGAGAATATCAAATGTGCACTTATTCTAGAGCAATAAACAAGATCACAGTAAGTAAAGGTTTACTATACTGAGAATGGATGACATAATGGATTGCTTGAGTGGAGCAAGATATTTTACCAAAATTGATTTGAAAAGTGGATATCATCAGATCAGAATCAGAGACGGTGATGAATGGAAGACTACTTTCAAGACAAAGGAAGGTTTGTATGAGTTTTTGGTTATGCTTTTTGGTTTAACTAATGCACCGAGTACTTTTATGAGATTAATGAATGAAGTTCAGAAGAAATTCTTGAATAAATGTGTGATTGTATACTTGGATGATAGTCTGATATTCAATAAGACTAGAGAAGATAATTTGATGCATATAAGGCAAGTGTTGCAGAGATTAAAAGAGGAAAAGTTACTGATAAATCTGAAGAAGTGTTCCTTCATGAAACAAGAGCTTGTGTATTTGGGTTTTGTGATTTCAGTTGATGGTGTGAAGATGGATCCAGAAAAGGTTGAAGCTATACTTAGTTGGCCTAAACCTAAAAATGTCACTGATGTTAGGATGAGTTTAGAATAACTAAGAGGGGGGGTGAATCAATTATCCTTAGTTCTAGATGTGCCCATATAAAACTTTAAACCAACTTTAACAACTCACATCTGCTCGGCAGTAATAAACAATAAAAGTCTGTAGTTTACTGTACTCATGAAATAAGCTTGCAAAAACTTAACAGTAAAAGAAAACAATAACATTCACACATTTTGACACCATGATTTAATGTGGAAATCCAATATGGGAAAAACCACCAGTAACATGCTACCAAAATTTCACTCTTCTGAAGTGATGCCCTGTGAGGAGCCAAACCTGTTAAAGGTTACAAAACACACTGTCAAATGTGACCTGGTTAAAGGATTTAATCACCTTGTTAGGAGTGGCCTTGTTAGAGGACTTAGAAAATTCCAATCTTAATGTCACCTTGTTCAAAGGATTTATACAATGACTATTATGTCAACCCGGTTAAAGGATTTGAACTAATACAATGGTTAGAAAGTAATCAACAGGTGTGATTTGATACATACAACTTACTTTGAAAATCTAGATCTATTTTTAGCTCTAATTCTAATTCACTTAGTGGCCTCCATTTTCATCTCAAACTTCAGATATTCTTGGAAATCCATCAATCAATCTCTCTCTGCTTCTCTACTCAGCCTTCTCTACTAGGTCTTGCCAATCAGTCAATTAACCATGCAACACTTTGTATTCAACTTCTCCTTACACTTGGATACAATAACAATAACCATAGTAGGTTATATTATACCTCTTCATCTAGGTTAGATAAATATTTTTCTACTTAATCAAGATCGTATATCTTAGGTTAGGTCAAATCCAATGGATCCTTCCATCTTTACATTTAATTTACTTCTTCAATACAGTCAATAATTAACCATTGAATCCATGCACTAATAATGGTTTCCCATGCATTATATGAGTGTGGACCAATCTTAATTAATAATTCATATCCCAATAGAATCAATTATGTCGGCCATAGATCTCAAATCTCATCAATAATCAAAATACTGTTGCTCGGCTTTCTTTGTCTCCCTCAGCATTTCACTAGCGCTCGGCATCATCTTTGCTTTTATCAGCATCACCTTTCACTTTGCTCGACATCAACTTTGCTTTGCTCAGCATTGACCTTCTAGTGAACTGTCAGTGATAGATAAATAATGTATCACTTTTCCAAAGTGCCAAATGATCAAGTACCCTGGTGTATACTCATAACTTAGCCATTTCCTTAGTCTTCTTGTTATCCCATTCTTTTAAATCTTCATCAATCAATGGATAAGGTACTCAAACATACAACAATAGTCTCACTAGTTAAGGTTTGACATCAATGAAAAAATAACAATTGTCTACATTGTAGCAATCTTTCCAACAATCTCCCTCTTTGGAATTGATGGCAACACTGAACTATAAAACAATAATTTCCAACCAAAGTTACCATACAATCCAAAAAGTGCATGTGTTCCTGATATGAAAAAATCTTCATTAATGTCTTTAGCTTCAATCTGACTCCCTCTGTGTCTATGATCACACTAATTTTTTTTGTTACTATTCAGCTCCCTCTTTCAATAATATCTCCCTTTTATATGTTGTTGTCTGTTGTTTTAGTAATAATCTCCCTCTTTGACAACAATGCCAAAGATGTTGACATCTTTATCATGTAGATTCTTTTGTTCTAATCTTTGTATCATGTTGTTCCTGTCATATTTGTGTATGACTGACTTACTTTTATGTTCTTGTTTTCCACTTCATAGTTTTTAGGTAGCATCCTAAAAATGTGACCTACTGTGCATCAATGTGTCAAGTGTTCTGATGAAGACATTTGATGCAACAGTACCATTCAGCACTATTTAGCCTCTGCTAGGGGAATTACCCCCAATTTACCTCTTAGATACTCATGAGCATCCTTGAGTAATGCTTTTGTAAATATGTCTACCAACTGTTCCTTAGTGTTCACATATTCCAGTCTCACTTCCTTCTTCTGAACTAGCTCCCTCAAGTAATGATACTTGATAGATATATGTTTTTTCTTAGAGTGCATTATAGAATTTTTAGAAATATTAATGGCACTCATGTTATCACAATATATGACAACTAGTTCTATGATCTCCTCCTTCATACCTTTCAATAGTATTTTTGACCACACAATGTTTGAACAGTTAACTGCTTGTGCCACATACTCGGCTTCAGCTGTAGATTGTGAGGTGCAATTATGTTTCTTTCTTGTCCAGGAAACTAATCTTTTCCCCAAAATAAATGCTCCTCCTATGGTGCTTTTTCTATCATCAACATTACTAGCCCAGTCAGAATCAGTATAGACTCTGAGTTCAAACTTGGCATTCCTTTTGTAATATAGACCATAGTCTTTTGTACCTTTTAAATATCTCAGAATTCTTTTTAATGCCATTATATGTGTCTCTTTTGGATTAGCAAAAAATCTAGCATCAATTCCAACTGTTAATGCAATATCGGGTCTACTGTGTACAACATATTGTAGCTTACCAATCATTGATCTGTATAGTGTTTGATTTACCTCTTTTGTATCATCATTCTTTGTCAACTTCTATCCAGTAGCCATGGGTGTACTCACTGATTTTGAATCTTCCATACCAAAAGTTTTCAGTATCTCCTTGATATATTTTGATTGTGTAATATAGATACCATTCTTCATTTGATGTATTTGTAGTCCAACAAAGAATTTTATCTCACCAAACATAGACATTTCAAATTCATTCTACATCTCCTTTGAAAATTCTTTACATATCATATCTTGTCCATTGAATATGATTTCATCCACAAAAATTTCAGCCAATAAAATTCCTTTACCTTACTCTATTTTCAAATACATATTGTTGTTGTCGGTTGTTCTTTCAAATCCAATCTTCATTAGATAATTGTACAATCTTTCATACCATGCTCTGGGTGCTTGCTTTAGTCCATATAATGCCTTGTGCAGTTTGTAAACCATGTTCCTCTTACTAGGGTCAACAGATCCATCAGCTTGTTCAATATATACTTCTTCTTCTAGTATCCCATTTAGAAATGCAGACTTTACATCCATTTAATAGACTTTAAATACTTTGTAAGCTACATATGCAAGTACACTTCTCACACCCTCCAATCTTGCAACTGTGGCGAATGTCTCTCCATAGTCAATTCCTTCCTCTTGTGCATAACCTTTGCATACCAGTCTTGCTTTATTCCTTGTTACTTCTCCATGTTCATTCAGCTTGTTTCTAAATACCCACTTTGTACCAATTATATTTTTTTTGTTAGGTCTTAGTACTAGTGTCCATGTCTTGTTCTTTTCTATCTATTCTATCTCTTCATTCATGGCTTGAATCTAGTTTTCATTCTCCAAAGCATCTTTTACTGTCTTAGGCTCAAAATCACATAACAAACATGTGTCTTCTCTTAATTTGCCTCTTGTCATAACTATAGAATCCTTTGCTCCTATTATTTGATCAAGTTTATGGTGCCTTCTTACATATTTTTCCAAAGTAGGCTCTTTCTCAGCTTCATTTTGATCATTCAAGTTCAATTCAGGGTGAAACTGTGACTCGGCATCTCCATCAGATAGCTCGGAAGTCACTTCCTATTTCCTGGAAATGTCATTTTATGTCTCAAAAGGTGCAGACTATTGCTCGGCAACTTCATTTTCAATTTCTTTAGAATCATCTTCTTCAGGATATGTGAATGATCTAAAACTTTTAGGCTCAATCATGCTTTCAGCTTCATTTCTTTCTGCATATTCATCAATTCTACCATTTGCACTTTCCACAATTTTGTTACTGTTAGAATTCAAACATTTGTATGCCTTACTCTTAGTAGAATATCCAAGAAATATGCCTTCTTCTCCTTTAGCATCAAGGTTACCATTTTTGTTATCCTTCAGTATAAAACATTTGCTCCCAAAGACTTTAAAGTAACTTACAGTATGTGCATATCCATACCATAGCTCATAAGGTGTAGAATTTGTACCATTCTTGAATTATACTTTGTTCAGGGTATAAACAGTTGTACTTACAGCTTCTCTCCAATATTTATGTGCAACATTTTTCTCTATTATTAATATTCTAGCACAGACCATGATAGATCAATTTCTGCTTTCATCTATACCATTCTATGGCGGCATCCTAGGTGTTGACATCTGTCTTTTTATCCCTCGGTCATTGCAGAACCTATTAAACTCATTAGAAATAAACTCTCCTCCTCTATCAGATCTCAGACATTTCAAAGTCTTACATGTTTCATTTTCAACTTTTTCCAAGTACCATTTAATACAAGAACCGATGGAATCTGAGGTCAAACATGTGAAGATATCCCCAGAATAGTATGAAAAGGGATATGATTTCCTCACACAAATGGGCTACAAAGGAATGGGACCTCTAAATGACATAGGATGAGGGCTTATTGAACCTATACCCATGGAGTTTCAAAATATCAGAGATAAAATAGGACTAGGTTTTAATACTAAAACTGATAAACCCGCTTCAAAAGAGAGCCCGCACTCTAATAAAGAGAGTGATGAAATAGATGAACTATAGCAGTCGTCCTATGAAAGATTGTTACATGTTGTCGCACATGACCCCAACTACCAAGGAGAATGTTATGTACCCAGCTTTGAGGTACCATAGGATCTTCACACCCCTTTACTAGCATAACCTCCCATTCAAGAGGTAGGAGACACCATAGCAACAATTACTCAAGAGACACCCCGGCCAAAGAATCTACATCCTAACTGGGGGAAATTGGTCACAATTTCACATGTCCTTGATCTACCCCACTTTAATATACAAGCAGCTAACTGTGTACATCAGATAACCATTGTTGAATACTTAAATAGATATGATGATGATGTAATAGACTCTCATGACTATGAATGGGATTGTCTATCTGTCGCCTCTGAAGATATTGGAATAGATACAATTCACATGTTTGTGGCTCCCTAAGCTCCTAGTAAACAATCTGACACTCCTCTCAATGATATTGATCCTCCTGAAGTAGAAGAAGAGTTCCTTCCCCCGATCATTGATGAAGACACTGGTGAATACATAAGTCTAGAAGAATTTCATAGGCTACAAGAAAGAAGCCTCCTTTTATGGAGAGCTGATGATGAGATCTCTACTGACAAGTCGCTAGAGTTTGATCCGCATATGACTAACAACGACCCTTTTAATGATGATCTCACTCTTATTGATCTAAATATCAAAGAAATTAACTTAACAGATTGTGTCATGTCATGTCGTGTCATGTCAGTTAATGCTAACATGATGTTGTCCTTCCCAGAATCTGACTCTCTAAAAATGGTACTTCCAGACCTAATTGATTGGAGTAAAATAGATCCTACTCCTATCCTCAACTTTCCCAATGACAAAACCCTGTCTTGTTATCTCAATGCTTGTGAACCTTACCCTTCTTCCACCAATGTAAGGAGCGAGAACATGTCACAGGAGGATATCAAGTTTCTTAGTCAAAAACTGAAAAAATAAAAAGAAAAGTGGACTGATGGTGAAAACACCTTTGTAGCAGTATCAGATCCCAAAATAGTAAAGAAAAAAGACGTATCTAATGGTGAAAACCTCTCTCAGGCACCAAAGGATGAGACTCTTGATGTCCTCCCCGTGTCATGCCCAAAAGTTGGGCAAAAACACATGATCAAAAAATTTTCTAAAACACACTAAAGAGGATAACAGAACTACCTCAAAGGTAACATGTGCACAAAAAATGGTGCAAGGGAATAAAAGGAACCAGAAAGGATACAAAGGGAGGAATAGCTTTCAGAGCTATCCTTCTGGTTTCATTAAGCTATAAGCTTGATATGCACGCAAATCGAGATAGTTGACCAAAAGTCAACTATACTCCAAAATGTGTGAAAGCTAAAAACTAGGGAATGCTAAACCCTAAGGAAGACTCATACATGCAAATCGAGATAGTTGACTAGAAAGTCAACACATGTTGACCAAAAAGTCAACCCATGTTGACCAAAAAGTCAACTATCTCTAAAAACATGAAACTGAAACCCTAGGGTCCATAGACTACAAGGAACACCGGGTTTAAAAATTGAGTCAAACGGCCAAGGTTTGACCATGGTTGACCAAAAGTCAACCATGCACAAAATTGGTCAAAGGGGGACGTTAACAACGTCTAACGCTAATCTAGTTCAGCGGAAATAATATAATTGGTTAATTTACATTTTATAACTCGCATAAAAAAAAATTAAACATAATAATCCCTATTCTAGAGTTTAATAGTCTGTAAATTAAAGGGATTAAACTATCCAGTTTAAAGAATAAATTTTTACCTTAAGAACATTATAACTTCAATTAAAATAATTAAATTTTAAACCCCTTTAAATATAATGCAATGTTCTAAATAAGAATAAATTTTCATGAATAAAATTCGATTAGAACAACGTAATAGTATTATTTAAAATCAACTATTTTGATCTACTTAAAAAATATATATTAACTATAATTCTCTATTTCATCAATTTAAACAAATTATATCACCTAAATTAAGATGAAAACTAATTAAATTTTAACTAAATTAAATCAAGTCTTATTTTAATGAATCTATATGCATTATAAAATTTCTAATAAAGACCCCTGATTTAAAACAATATTTAAATCATCCTATTCCTTTCTTTTGCGAAACTAACTTATTTATATTTATAAATATCAAATAAAAATATATATAATTTTCTAATTCTAAAACCTAATAATACAAACAACAAAAAGAAAACCTAAGAATCTCTATGGAGGGCAGGGAGGCGGGGAGCATACAGGCGGTGGCAGACAAATGATAACCAAGCGGGCGGAGGAGATGCTAGGGGAAGCGACACTAATGTCGGTCGAGCAGCGTAACAAGGTGGTGGGAGGGTCTGCTTCGGTGGAGGCAGAAGGGTGGCGGTGGCGGGTTTTTAGAGCGGGTAGAGGGGAGGCGGTGCGGTGGTGGCCGCAGGCGGTGGTACCTCCACCCATCGGTAATGAAGGCATAGGGGAGGGTTTTCAGGGCAGCCGACATTGGTCGGCGGTGCCTTCCCACTATGCATAGCACAGTGGGTGGCCAGCAAGCCACGCGGCCCCCACAGTATTATGTGCCATGGGCCTGGGGGGGTTTCAAACCTCCCCAATAATTATAAAAAAATATATTTTTAATCATAAAAGCTGCGTAAACAAAGGGCAGTTTCCTTCTTTTTTTTTTGTCCATTATTTAAATAAAAATAAACATATAAACTAAATAAACAAGGTAGTAAAATTTAAAAAAGATATAAATGACTAGTGAATAAAAAGACTGTATCTCCCCAAACAGGGGCTATATGCAATCATAATTTTTTTAAAATTATTACATCAAAATCCTCTATATTTCAAGCTCCACGATGTAGTGGAAAAATATTTTTATTTTGAACATTTTATGTTTTGGAAGGTTTTTTCCAGAATTTTTCTGAAAATGAAATTGATAAAATATATTTTTTTTCTTAAGAACACCAATTAATAATCAAAAAGTTATTTTATTTGATGAGAAGGAATATGCTAAGGGTTTTCATAAAAGAAATAATACCTCCTAAAATCTATTTTAAACTTATGAGCCTCTTTATTTTTTTTGGAAATAAATATAAACAACTTTAACTAAGATAGAATGAAATAATTTATTCAACCCTGGTAAGAACATTTAGTCCAAGATAACTTTATAAGGAAGATTCAATTTTCCGATTATACAAAATATTACCCTCAAATAAATTTAAAGCTTGTTTATTTAAATATCGAGATTCTATATTTGCTAACACCCATCAATGTTCATCCAAGGAAACTAGTAATTTTACAAGATATAAAGTCTCAAACCTTCTTTCAAATTTCAATATAGTAAGGTTTACATATTTAAACCTCCAAAATACAATGGTTACGAAATTTAAAATTGTATACAAAGGGTGCAACAACATTTTTATAACAATAAAAGATTACAATCAAATTTCAGATCAAGACCTTGAACAAACTTTGATAAGGTGAAAGGGCATATTACAATGAAGGTCAAAATGCTAAAAAATTTAGTGTTACACATCTTCCATAAAGGGGTAGAATAGCAACTCCTACATCCAGTTGATACCTGAAGAATGAGATTGACCATGGAGGCTCACCTCCCAACCTAGGCCTTTACAAGGCCACCCCTGAGCTTGGGGATCCAACCTAGAACAGGATACAAATAGGCAACCCAACAAGCAAACAAGTAACAGAAAAACACATATGCCAGAAAGCTTCCCAACACAAGGATGAACAAATGGATAGGTCTCCAAGAGATCTTCCAGAATAGGGGTAGTGGTAGACCTCACTATAGGAGAAAGCCAAGAATGAAAATATACACACAAGCCTCACATGGACTTGAAAAGGACCATCTTCACAAGATGCAGTCCTGAAGTAACCTCCTTATGCCTCCTAGGTGCCCCCAGGCCCTTCTTAGCATCATGGGTATCATGTTACCCCATATTTTTCCCTCCACACATGGGAGACTCTACACTAACAATAATAATTTCCAACTACCCCTCCAAGGCTACTTTGCCCTCCCAAGGGTGAGTGTACCTTAAAGACCCATTCAAAATCAATCACAAAATAAAGACATTGAGAACAAACATTTAAATTTCAAAACTGAAAATAAAGCTTCAAAAACACATAGGACTCCACTAATGGAGTCCTTGAGGTCAAGAAAAGAACACACATAAACACAAATAAATAACTTTAAAGAAATCCAACCTTAATCCAAAGCTAAGGTGTGAAGAGGAATGGTGTTGAGCTATCCTTCCTAAGCTCCTTCTCCAAAAGCTTCTTCAACTGAATTCTGTCTCTAAGGGTAGAGAGTGGGTGAACACTCAACTCATCCTAAATCCTTCCCTAAATAGGAAAACCTCCAACAAGAGAAAGGCTTAACCCAAAGGTGAGGTAACTCTAACCAATCCTAAACTAATCCACTTCCTAACTCTCCAAGGGTGAAGTCAAATGAAACTTGGGTAGAAGAGAGAGTGAGGTTA
>MU216903.1:483905-498119 GCA_018584345.1 Thuja plicata | reverse complement strand
ATATATATATAAACTATAATTCTCTATTTCATCAATTTAAACAAATTATATCACCTAAATTAAGATGAAAACTAATTAAATTATAACTAAATTAAATCAAGTCTTATTTTAATGAATCTATATGCATTATAAAATTTCTGATAAAGACCCCTAATTTAAAACAATATTTAAATCATCCTATTCCTTTCTTTTGCAAAACTAACTAATTTATATTTATAAATATCAAATAAAAAAAATCTAATTTTCTAATCCTAACACCTAATAATACAAACAACAAAAAGAAAACCTAAGAATATCTATGGAGGGCAGGGAAGCGGGGAGCATACAGGCGGCGGCAGACGAATGATAACCAGGCGGGCGAAGGAGATGCTAGGGGAAGCGACGCTAATGTCGGTCGAGCGGCGTAACAAGGTGGCGGGAGGGTCTGCTTCGGCGGAGGCAAAAGGGCGGTGGTGGCGGGTTTTTAGAGTGGGTAGAGCGGAGGCGGTGCGATGGTGGCCGCAGGCGGCGGCACCACCACCCATCTGTAATGAAGGCACGGGGGAGGGTTTTTGGGGCGGCCGATGCTAGTCGGCGGTACCTCCCCACTGTGCATAGCACAGTGGGTGGTCAGCGAGCCACGCGGCCCCCACAGTATTACGTGTCATGGGCCTGGGGGGTTTTGACCCTCCCCAATAATTATAAAAAAATATATTTTTAATCATAAAAGTTGCGTAAACAAAGGGCAGTTTCCCTTTTTTTTTTATCCATTATTTAAATAACAATAAACATATAAACTAAATAAACAAGGTAGTAAAATTTTAAAAAGATATAAATGACTAGTGAATAAAAAGACTGTATCTCCCCAAACAGGGGCTATATGCAATCATAATTTTTTTTAAATTATTACATCAAAATCCTCTATATTTCAAGCTCCACGATATAGTGGAAAAATATTTTTATTTTGAACATTTTATGTTTTGGAAGGTTTTTTCCAGAATTTTTCTAAAAATGAAATTGATAAAATATATTTTTTTTCTTAAGAACACCAATCAATAATCAAAAAGTTATTTTATTTGATGAGAAGGAATATGCTAAGGGTTTTCATAAAAGCAATAATACCTCCTAAAATCCATTTTAAAGTTATGAGCCTCTTTATTTTTTTTGGAAATAAAAATAGACAACTTTAACTAAGATAGAATGAAATTATTTGTTCAACCCTGGTAAGAACATTTAGTCCAAGATAACTTTACAAGGAAGATTCAATTTTCTGATTATACAAAATATTACCCTCAAATAAATTTAAATCTTGTTTATTTAAATATCGAGATTCTATATTTGCTAGCACCCATCAATGTTCATCCAAGGAAACTAGTAATTTTACAAGATATAAAGTCTCAAACCTTCTTTCAAATTTCAATATAGTAAGGTTTACATATTTAAACCTCCAAAATACAATGGTTACAAAATTTAAAATTGTATACAAAGGGTGCAACAACATTTTTATAACAATAAAAGATTACAATCAAATTTTAGATCAAGACCTTGAACAAACTTTGATAAGGTGAAAGGGCATATTACAATGAAGGCCAAAATGCCAAAAACTTCAGTGTTACACATCTTCCATAAAGGGGTAGAATAGCAACTCCTACATTCAGCTGATACTTGAAGAATGACATTGACCATGGAGGCTCACCTCCCAACCTAGGCCTTTACAAGGCCACCCCCAAGCTTGGGGATCCAACCTGGAACAGGATACAAATAGGCAACCCAACAAGTAGACAAGTAACAGAAAAACACATACGCCAGAAAGCTTCCCAACACAAGGATGAACAAATGGATAGGTCTCCAAGAGACCTTCTAGAATAGGGGTAGTGGTAAACCTCGCTGTAGGAGAAAGCCAAGAATGAAAATATACATACAAGCCTCACATGGACTTGAAAAGGACCATCTTCACAAGATGCAGTCCTTAAGTAACCTCCTTATGCCTCCTAGGTGCCCGCAGGCCCTTCTTGGCATCATGGGTATCATGTTACCCCATATTTTTTTCTCCACACATGGGAGACTCTACACTAACAGGAATCATTTTCAACTACCCCTCCAAGGCTACTCTGCCATCCCAAGGGTGAGTGTACCTTGAAGACCCATTCAAAATCAATACCAAAATAAAGACATTGAGAACAAATATTTAAATTTCAAAACTGAAAATAAAGCTTCAAAAACACATAGGACTCCATTAATGGAGTCCTTGAGGTCAAGAAAAGAACACACATAAACACAAATAAATAACTTTAAAGAAATCCAACCTTAATCCAAAGCTAAGGTGTGAAGAGGAATGGTGTTGAGCTATCCTTCCTAAGCTCCTTCTCCAAAAGCTTCTTCAACTGAATTCTGTCTCTAAGGGTAGAGAGTGGGTGAACACTCAGCTCATCCTAAATCCTTCCCTAAATAGGAAAACCTCCAACAAGAGAAAGGCTTAACCCAAAGGTGATGTAACTCTAACCAATCCTAAACTAATCCACTTCCTAACTCTCCAAGGGTGAAGTCAAATGAAACTTCGGTAGAAGAGAGAGTGAGGTTAACCAAAGTTACACTCCTCTTCCAAATTCGCTCAAAACTGAAAATGACACTTAAAGGGAGCAATAAATGAGTTTAGAGGCTCATTAATGACATAAAATGACCCCTAACCCATAGGGTACCAATTTGGGAGACTAAAACTGACCCCGGTTACCCCCTAGGAGTCTAAAAGACCTTCTAAAACTCACCCTGAAGTTAACCTATAGATTTCTAAGTCAAAAGACTTCTAGAAACTTCTAACCATGGGGTAAGCTTGGGTACTACTCCTAGATGACCTTAGTTAACCCTTAACTAACCTTGGTTTCCCCTTTACTAGCCATATCAATAATTAAATTACAATAATTGCCAAACTTGGCACATTAAATTAAAACAAATGACATGACTTATTCACATAAACATTTACTAATTTAATGACACACATGCAAACCACGTTTATGAAATAAACACATAACAATGAGGCCCATATCTCTTTATATGGATAGGACCTTGGAAAGCACAGGTACTTACATAGGTTCCAGTACTGGGTCCCTGATATAGATCCATGGTCAACTTTTCCTGCACAGTCAATGCACACATCAATAGATCTAAAATGACATGATATGAAACATAACATGACATCAATGATATACATACATATAAACCATATTTGCTTTAGAACTGAAATAACCTAGCATTGGTTTCCTAAACCAAATTCATCATTTTACATTCATACATTTAAATCCATATAAGACATCAACATAAGCTGAAACTGAATCAGAACATAAAGCATCTCAAAAGTACCCTGATTACAAAATTAGGCACTGAATATATAACACAGGATTCTACCGATCCTCAAATGTATAAAAAGTCTCTCATAGTCAAATTATGTCAAAGCATAAACTACTGAAAGCATGAGAATAATATAGTAAAACTATAACAGTCTGATCTAGCATTAAAAGAAGTCCACGAAGGTGTATGTGGATCACACTCGAACGACTTTTTATTAGCAAAGAAACTGCTCAGCATAGGCTATTACTGGCCTACCATGGAGAAAGATGCTATTCAGTTTTTAAAAGCATGTCTTAAATGTTAGACACGTGGAAATCTTATCCATGCTCCTGCCAAAGAACTTATACCTTTCATAACACATTGGTCATTTCAGCAATGGGCCTTTGACTTGGTTGGACAATTATATCCCAACTCCTCAAATGGATGCAAGTTCATCATTACGGCCACCAAGTATTTCACAAAGTGGGTCAAAGTCATGCCACTAATCAAAGCCACTGGAAAACAGGTGGCTATGTTCATTCTGAACTACATTATTTGTAGATATGGGATACCCTCTTCAATTGTAACAGACAATGGGGGCCAATTTAAAAATCAAGACATTGATGATCTCTGTGAACAGTCCCATATCGCTCACATTTTTAACTAATAAACTTGATAATTGTGTGTTTATTTTTAAATACACCTTCTTTTTCACTTCTTCTCTTCCATTCTTTCTTGCCTTAACTACTTCCTGCAAGTGATGCGTTCTTTGAACTGAGGGATTTATTATTTTCCTTAGATTTCATTCCCGAGGGGGAATGATCACACTATTAATCAATTAAATTTTTGCTCAAAATTGTATTAAAAACAACTTCATTATCAAACAAACTAGGGGCATAATTGTTTCCTTGACTAAAGTTGGAACTGTTGGATAGAAAGCTTTGGTTCTCATGAGCTACATATTTTGTGTTTCCTCATTTTAAAAGATTCTTATTAAGCTCCTGGTAGCTTTATACTAGCTTTTGGATGACAATCAAGTTCAAAATTAGTATTATCAATCTTTGGACGACAACCAAGTTTAGGATTGGTATCTTTAAAATATTTTATTGATTTTTGGACGACAACCAAGTTCAAAATCAATTTTATTAGTTTTGTTCAATCAAGTGCGAGACTGATCTCATCAACATTTTGTTCGACAACCAAGAACGGAATTCTCAATCTTTCTGAAGTCAAAAATCAAAAACTTTCTTTGAATCAATGCACTGCTCGCACATCAATTCAAAGAGGGGAAAATATAACCACCTGAATTTGGTATGTTCCAACTATGGACCCTATTTTTCCTAAGTGTGATCATACCCTCGATTATGACCAAACAACTTTGTTACTGCTTGGCATAAATCTTCGAATCAATTTAATGTCCTAGGTGATTTTTATCACTGAATTATATTAACTATTATAGCCAAACAATTCAAATCAATCTAAACCAATTAAATCAAACATGGCTATAGTATTTAATTATAATAGAATTAAATAAATCCCTAAAGTAATTACCCACTTGCAATTACCCCATTCCCCTAGCCTATGTAATTTAATTAAAATGGCTATAGTCCCCTAATTATTAAAAAGTAATAAAATGCTTAAATAATTAAATTCCTATATTTTAAATGAATTAAATAAGTTTAATTCATTTAATTAATATTCCCTTAAACCCCAACCTAACCTATCTCAACCACTTCTACCCTGGGTTCTAACCCATCTCAACCTATTCCACCCTTGCTTATCTAATCCTAATTCTAATTCTACCCTAACCCACCTCCTAGAGTTGTCACATTCCATTAGGAAATGATTAACAACTCAACCCACTTGAGAAAGTCCACTTTCTCAAGCAAGATTTTCCTAAGGGACCAACTTGCCAAGTTGAGTCTTACACCCTTCCCATGCTTCTTTAAGGCTTTCATTAATGCCTCATTAATGAAGATGCCTTAAGCCCATCTCTCCTCCATGCCTCATTAATGCCCAAGGAATTAATGGCTCTTACACCACCATTAATGAGTCTCTCAACTCATTAATGAGCCTTGTCTCCCCTCTCTCTCTCCCATTTTTCTATAAATAGTAGGCATTTTGAAACATAAATAAGCCTTCATCTCATATTGTAAATTCATTTTTATGCTATTGGAATAGATTTAAACTCATACTTCATTTCATAGTTTATGCTTATACATTGTTAGAATGTCCATTTTAGACTAATATGCATTGCTCATTGAATAATATCTTATTTTTAATCAAATCTGTCATGCTAGGTTGTTTATGTCACTGTTATTTAGCATAAATTTGAGTGATTTTATGTTATATGCTACACTCATCCTAGTTAGAAAGCAATAAGTCGATGTTATGGTTTATATGCTCTTTAACCCTTGTTTTTCACTAACAGAATGACTTATTGAAGTGTTGTGTTGCAGATAATAGGTGCACAAATATACACACACAGAGTTATGAGTAAACACCATGGTACTTGATCATTTGACACTTTGGTAGAGTGATACGTTGTTTATCTAGCAGTAACAGTTCACTGGAAGGTCAATGTCGAGCAAAGAAAAGATGATGTCGAGCGCCAGTGAAATGCTGAGGAAGACAGTGAAAAGTCGAGCAATAGTATTTTGATTATTGATGAGATTTGAGATCTATGGCCGAAATAATTGATTTTATTGGGATATGCACTATTAATTAAGATTGGTCCATATTCATTTAATACACGGTAAACCATTATTAGTGCATGGATTCAATGGTTAATTAATGACTGTATTGGAGAAGTAAATTAAATGTAAAGATGGAAGGATCCATTGGATCTGACCTAACCTATGATCTGCAATCTTGATTAAGTGGAAAAATATTTATTTGACCTAGATGAAGAGGTATAATATAACCTACTGTGGTTATTGTTATGGTATCCAGGTGTAAGGAGAAGTTTAATAAAAAAGTGTTGCATGGTTAATTGACTGATTGGCAAGACCTAAGCAGAGAAGTAGAGAGAGATTTCTTGATGGATTTCCAAGAAGATCTGGAGTTTGAGATGAAAATGGAAGCCACTCAGTGAATTAGCATTAGAGCTGAAACTGGATCTGGATTTGCAAAGTAAGTTGTATGTATCAGATCACACATGTTGATTACTTTCTAACCATTGTAATACTTCAAATCCTTTAACCAGGTTGACCTAATAGTCATTGTATAAATCCTTTGAACAAGGTAACATTCAGATTGGAATGTTCTAAGTCCTCTAACAAGGCCACTCCTAACAGGGTGATTAAATCCTTTAACCAAGTCACATTTGACAGTGTGTTTTGTAACCTTTTACAGGGTTGGCTCCTCACAAGGCATCACTTCAAAAGAGTGAAATTTTGGTAGCATGTTACTAGTGGTTTTTCCCATATTGGGTTTCCATGTTAAATCATGGTGTAAAAATGTGTGAATGTTATTGTTTTGTTTTAGTGTTTCTGCAAGCTTATTTCATTAGCACAGTAAACTGCACACTTTTATTGTTTATTGTTGCCAAGCAGATCTGAGTTGTTGAAGTTGATTTAAAGTTTTATATGGGCACATCTAGACCTGAGGATAACTGATTCACCCCCCACTCAGTTATTCTAAATTCATATTAACAATTGGTATCAGATTTGTGTTCTCTTGAAAAGTTTGAAGGTACTTGAAGATAAAGATCAAGATGTATAAAAGGGATGGACCGAAGATCAACAAGAAAAACTTTCCTGCATGAAACTTCACTTGGATGGTATTTATGATTCTACTAAATGACATATTGAAATAGAATATGTAGCCCCTACTGGAGTTTTGAATGCTGCACAATTAAGAGAGAAGCATGAACATAATCAAGCAATGTTGGAACTTGCATCATCTTTGAACTATCATGAATTTGAGGACATCAAAGATTGTACAGGTGCAAAGTAGATGTGGGATGCCCTTACAACCATTTATGGAGGTGATACAAATGTACTAAGAGCCAAATCTAAAAGCTTGAGAGGTAAGTTTTATGATTTAAAAATGCAAGAAGGAGAAAATATAGTGCAATACTATGATAGGATAAAGGAATTTGTAAATTCTATTAGAGGAGATAAGCGAGTCATTGATGAAGATACTATCATGAACAAGGTACTAAGAACACTTCTTCCTATTTATGCTATTAGATTATTTGCAATTCAAGAACTAAGATGTACTCCTAATAACAATTTAACTTCTGAAAGTCTGGTAGGCAAACTTACTCAATTTGAGATGTCAAATTTTGAAAACTATACTCCACAAGTTGTTGAATCTGCATTCAAGTCACAGATGGTCATCAGCAAATCTAAGAAAGGAAAGAAATGTGTGGACAGTGATAGTGACACCTCAGATGATGATCTAGAAGAGCTTGAGGCACTTATGGCAAGAAGACTAGCTAGAGGAAAAGGAAAATTCAAAGGTAAACTTCCTATTATTTGTTTATCTTGTAACAAAGTTGGTCATATTGCTGCTAGATGTCCTGACAAGAATGAGAAGGATGAAAGAAGGTACAGAAAGTATAAGGACATAAAGGATGACCAAGACTATAGAAAGTACAAGGACTACAAAGACAAGGGTAAGAAATCTTTCTATATAGCTGAAGAAGCTTCTGAAAGTGAATCTAACAAATCTAATGAAAATGATATAGAAGTAGTGTATGTTGCAATGAAAGATGATTCTAATGATGATTAGAAAACTATTGGAAACACTGAGAGGGGGGGTGAATCAGTGTTTAGCTTATAATTCAAATTCAGCAACTTAAACATAAATCAAATATACATCCAATGAATCTTAACACAAGAACACATAACACTTGATATTATTATGGGGAAACCTTGATAATAGGAAAATCCTGGTGGGAATCAGTACCCATAAATATTTTACTAGTATAATGAACCTGTTAAAGTTCCTTTGCCCTGTTAGAAGCAGTCTTTACAATATGAGTACAATGACTTGGTTAAGGGTCTGACCCTATTAGGATTCTTTTACAATTAACCCTATTAGGGGTGAGGACTCATTTTCCAAGAGCTCACTGCTCAAAGAGAAAGAAGGCTACAACCTCTTGAGAATAGATATGCACTATATCCAAAAATGAATTGTTGTATGTGACACAGATGTCTGATCAGTTTAAGTTACATGCTTATTCTCTTAACTTCTTTAAGGGCTCTATCTCATACTGATATCTTCATACTTCTCTTCTATACATCTTCTCTGACTATTTTGATGACACTTCGAATGTATCTTTGTATTACATATATATATCTTTATGCCTGAATAGACACGACTACAAACAAGACCTTAGTTGGCCCAAAAACATAATACACAATGCTTCCAAATAAATTGGCTTAAACATGTTTACAAAAACTTTTAATAGATTATTACAACCTTAACATAATAGGCACTTAGCCTTTACATGATAAAAGATTACACGCTAATCAAAATGATGAATTTGGCTTCATACTCTGTATTTTAGACTGTCGGTGTACTTGTTCTTTCTGTAACTTTTCCGTACTACTATTCCATACCATGCATGTATAGGGTAAGCATAATATCATACCATAAATCTTAATTCTAATCGTGCATATCCTGATGTGGTCATAAGCACGTGTGTTGATGCCCTGATCGACTGCAAGTCACTGTTCTATTATGTCTTCTATACTTAGTCAATTTTCACTTCATAGTTCACTATCAAAAATTCATATGACTTTGTTTCCATAATGAAAACACAAAATAAGCCATAAACTCCCTGGGAGTCAACTTGCCAACAATCTCCCCCTTTGTCATTAAGGGCAACAAAGGAATGTGGCCAAGTTACTCAAAATTGACTAACACAAAAATTGTATATCATTATACTTTATAATATATACTACTCCCCATATATACACATATTCCTTGTATATAACTCTCCCTTTGACATTAATGAAAAAGGTGTCAAAATTGTAAGTCTTTAGATACTTACTCCATATATACATCTGGATATACAACCTGAAGATTCTTTATCTCTTGTTGCCATAATGCCTTCATTACATCAACTGTCTGGAGATAGGCACATAGAGAATAAGTAAGCTTCTCTATTTTTATTAGGTCCATGTAGGGACCTTGATCATATGTGACAATATTTGCATCAATCTATTTGATGTTCTCATCTAGAACTACTAAGGAGGGCGCAAGTGCATTTCTCAACTGAGTATGTCGGGTCCTTATCTTATTGATTTCCATTTTAGCTTTTTCTATCTTGTCAAGCTGACCTTGATAGATACTATTGTAGATGTTCATGTATTGCATGGATGTCTCGACTAATTTCCTAACATTGTCAACCAAAATGTCTGCCTCCTCTATCTTCTTGATATGTTCATAGGTGAATTTCACCTTGTCCATGCAGTTGGCTATTACATTTCTGCCTTTAGCTGACAATCTTTCAACATAGACTAACTAATCTTTAATGAATTTAAATCTAAGGAAAAATTCTTTTCTATTTCATTCAACCTTTCCTTTTTGTACTCATCTTCTACAATTCTAGTAGCTAAGTCTACTAAGCTTGTAAAATGTGCTTTAAAGCTTGTTAGTATACTGTCTACATCATCCACAGACTAATTTTTTGCTAATTTCTTGTCTGTAGGTACTAGATCATTTAGAATGTTTACTGATTCTAAGAAGAGAGGATTCCTCATAACCTATTTCTCTTTGGCCTTTTCCATGGATAGGACACTGATTTTGATCAGGTCTTCCTCTCCCCAAGCATCCAAACTTGCTGAGTCGGGAGTTAAACTTGACAACAATGAAGTAGATGGTTGAATAGATGGTGTGAATATGCTATTCTGACTAGTATCCATGCATTTACTTTTAACTAGGATCTCCATGACTGGGTCTCATTGTTTTGATTATCTTCCTCTTTGTTCAAGTCTGTTGAATCTATAGAGGGAACTTTATCTTGTTGCAAAGATGTATCATCAATACATGCCTTCTCTGTCTCTTCCAAATTTACAAATGCCTTTTCAAATTTATCCATATCATTATTAGAAGATGTCATAGATATCTTGATATCATCAATCACTATAGTATCCCCTAAATCTTTTGTTGTATCAAAGGCTATTGAGATTGAGGGTGCTGAAACCTGTGGACCTGTCTTAGGTGCATTCTGAAATACTGGTTCTGCAACCTGTTTAGGAGGAACTAGAGTTGCCTTAGTTGTAGGCATCGTTGATGGATACATATGTCTATCCACAAATGCCTGCTCAAATACTTAATGAGTCTCTTCACCAATCAGATCATACTCCTTGTTCATGATATGAAGAATTCTTGTTTTGGTTCTTAGGTGCGGCTTTACTAGATCCAAAAAAATGAATTTCTCATCATGTGAGCACACCAGGAGAAGACTATCCAATGTTTCTTCTCTTATCCTCATGTCTTCTTAAATTGATTGCCTCTTTAACATATCAAGTACATTCCATACCTTGTCTGGTATGACAGTCTTGAGTTCCAATACAGTCCTTTTGAACTTAATCATATGAGAGATGATCATAGAATGAATCTTTGATTTGTCTATCTCTTGATATTTTTCATATATATTCTTGAGAGACTCTAGTCATCCTTCATTGAAAATTTTGTTCTTTAAGACATTAAGACTAGGTCTGAAACCTACCTCAGGAGGAGCTTGTTTGTTCTTTACCTTGCTCATTGTAGTTCTTGAGGATGGGTGACTAGTAGGCGTTTTCTTCCTTCCTCTAGACTTCTTGCTAGGTACTGATGGTGGAGATGCATCTAGATCAATGGTGTTTGATGGTGTAGATGTATCTTAATTTTATTTCTTCTTCTTCTTCTTGGTCATATCATCATTCTTTTCTATTTTTACTTTAGTGGGAGTCTTTTCAAGTTCTTTGGCTATCTTAGCTTCTCTAGCTCTGTAAAGATCCTCTTGTGTAACACCATGAACTTTTAGGATATTTGAGGTAATCCTAGATGCCTTCCTTTTGTTCTCATCATTGTATAAGACAGAATCAACTTGATTTTTCTTTTCTCTGTAAGTGCCCCATCTAATTTCATTGGGATCCTTGGGTGCAGATAAGAGGACTTGTGCATAACCTTCCAAAACATGTTCTTCGACTTCATAACCAAGAGAGTGAATCCATTTTGTCCAAGGCTCGATTGCCTCCATGCAAGTACAATCAGTCTCCACCATGAAGCATATGGTTTCTTTGTACTTCTCAACTATCTTCTCAGGTATTCTGAACCTCTTCTACATCTTGATTCTAAATGTCTTGATGTCCATGTCCATAGAATCCTTCACACTACTCTCTAATGTGGCTTTTAGTGAAATCTATGACATAGTGGGTTTGCTTCTGTCTAGGTAGAGATTTGCAACCTTTCCTACTATGTGGAAGTAAAGATATATGATGAGTGAGTCAAACCTAAATATCTTGCTCTTGTCATGCTTGATAGCTTAGATGTTGTCAATCAATTGAGCACGCAATATCTCACATAGGTGTTACTGAGTATTATCATTCACCATTTTTATTGCTACTAAGACAGTGGCTGCAGATACACTATTTAGTTTGCTTGCGTGCTGAAATTTATAACCTAGTATCATGGTAACTAGCTTAATGTCATCTTCCTTGATGGGATTAACTATCATACCACGCCTATCACTCCTGGATAAGCATGCCTACTCAACTTGTTTCTTGACATCTTTACTAGTTGGAAGAACTGGTCCAGTCTTGGGAAGTCCATTCATCTCATGAATTAGATCTGCAGTAATGCAGACAGGAACCTCACCTATCCAATATAGATCATCATGTATCCTTCTCAGTAATATCTTCACCCATTCTAGCTCATAAAATTCATGCGCATTAGAATACTCAAATATAGGGTTATCAGTGAGATGTGTTTATTCATCCTTGAGTGTATAATCTGGTTTCATCATAGAACCCATGAGAGATGCAATGTTGTTGTCTCCAACTATTTCCTTCTTGCAATAGATATATATGCAAATGTCTTCTACATGAATGACTCCAAGCAGAGTCCTAGAGAATACTCCTTCAACATCATCCAATATGGACTTGAATGGATTCTTCTTAAAAACAAATCTCTTCCTCTCAGTAATTTTGAATACAATAGGGGTTTCCATACTTACTTGCAACTAGGTTAAATAGGGTTTCACGATGATTCTGAAACAACGCAACTGATAGGGTTCTGTTCCAAATGTAATGTATTCAAAAACCAACTAATCCTTCAAGCTATAGTGCTTTGATTCTTGATGCCTATCTTCTTTCTGAGTGCTTTAATCTCAAATGCAAAGTGAAGTCTTTAAGATCTTTTGCCAACTTATATAAAGATCAATTGCATTTAATGCTCGTTGTTGCAAAGTGGTTTATAGAGAGAATTTCAAACTTTGTTCTAAATGAAGTAAAGGCTATGTGTGAATGCATACAACCTTAATTTGTAATTACATTTATGAATCCATAGGCGCATACTCAGAGGTGAGTATACCAGCCATGCAATGGTTCAGAGATAGAATAGCTCCCCCTAAGACCATGAGGGTCAACTATTCAAAAGTAGGTGTGTCCACTGAGGATGCATCTTCTACCTTGTTCTCTTCAATATCCTTCTTTACTTCAACCCATATTTTATCTGAGTTAACTTTGGCTTCCACAAACTTGACTTCTCCTGATTCTTCAAACAAAGAATTCTTGGGATTCTCTTGTCCTTTTATTCTTGATCTGCAAAACCTTGAGATATGCCCAGATTTTCCACATGAGTGACAGATGATATGAGGTTTGGTGTTGTTATTCATCATGTTGCATTGCTTAGCTATGTGTCCATTGTAGTTACATATCTAACATGTAATGTTCTGCAAGTTTCTTTGATTTCTCTTATTGAATTGAGTTTGATTCCTTTGATTCAATTGTGGCTAACTTCTTTGATTTGTTCTGCAATGAATATCCCTATGACCAAACTTATTACAGGAGTAATAGTAACCATTGAAGGGTATTACATTCTTACAATCTCTTTCCAAGTGTTCATGCTTGTTACAGGCAGAGCAAGTATGGTTTACTGCCTTATTCTTATCTTTTGGTGATTCTGCTTTAGTCTCTTCATGATTTTCAGTTTTATTTTCTTCTAAAGATTTTGTTAGAGCTTTCTTTCTTTCTTGTAATGGGTTAATCTCAATTTGAGCTAAACTATATCCCATACCAGTGGTGTCACCTTTTAGCTTTTGTGCATAGATCTATGATTGAATCAGATCAGAGCTTGTGTGTATTTTGTCAATCTTGTATTTTTCTCCTGATAACTCAGATTCATTTTTGTTCTTGATATTTTCCAATTCCAAGATTTTCATATTGGCTTGCATGATTTCTTCATCCATCTGTTTGTTTTATTTGTCCTTCTCTTCAATAGTTGTTAAGCTATCAATTAACTGGTCATTCAATTCTTCTATCTTATCTTTCGGAGACTTGTTCTCTTCATTCAGTTTCAAATCATTGGTGGAGAAAGCTTTTAGTTCTTTCCTTAGTTTCTTGATAAGCATTTGTAAGCCATCAAATTTTAGTTTAAGTTCTTCATTTTCTTTCTCAAATCTGTCTAGATCTTCAAGGGTTGCTTCAATATTATTTTTTATATGTTTGACTTCTACTGAATTTTTTATCTCCTCAAGTGGTTAAAATTTTCTCTCTAAGGTCCAGGCTCTAATACCAATTGTTGGAAACACTGAGAGGGGGGGGTGAATCAGTATTTAGCTAATAATTCAAATTCAGAAACTTAAACATAAATCAAATATACATCCAATGAAGCTTAACACAAGAACACATAACACTTGATATGATTATGGGGAAACCTTGATTAGAGGAAAACCCCAGTGGGAATTAGTAC
>MU216903.1:452323-475834 GCA_018584345.1 Thuja plicata | reverse complement strand
GATGGTTAGATGATTCATAATGTATGCAAATGGATGAACATGTTTGAAAGATATGTATGAAATGCACATGTATGAATGTAAAGATGTATGTATGTAAATGATTTATGTAAATGCAATGTGTAAATGAAAATGTAAACGTAATGTATAGATGATTATGAATTGTGAATATGAATATGTATATGGTACTAACATCTCATGCAGGACGACAAATGCTAACCAAAAGAACATGTGAAGAAACAAGAGCGAGGATTGAACACCTGTGTAGTCATGATGAAACTAGGACGGTGAAGAAGAACTCCCCAATGTATGAACCCAGAAGGATGCAATGAAAAGAACACTGAATTATCGCCACAATGCAAGTCTAGAATGAACAGGCAATCCTATGCTAGATGCAATATGAGAGTGCAATTCTAGGACATGGTTGTGAGACCCATCTTAAAATCATCATCATTGAGAATTTTTATTTTTGTAACATCAAAGTCAATACAACCCTTACTGGCACCACAATGCAACCATAAGGATATGAATATGACTTATCATCGGATAAAATGTAGGAAACGAATGTAAGCACCAGGGCACAAAAGCCAAGATGACCTGAACATTGTTTCCAGTTAATGTTGCAAGAATACATCAGTATCGAGGCATTCAAAGCCAAGATAACCATGAGTGTGAACATGCATAAACAAGCAGATCAATAACAAACAAAGTAATAACAAGCAAGGAGATAGTACTGACCTCACCATGGCGTACAAATAAACAAGATCGAGGGATGTGAGGTTGTTCCACCTTATTGCGGGAGCTCTTATCGCATACACCCTATTTATTTGACATTGTTGGATCATCAAGACTATACCAACAAGTAGTAGACAAAGAAAAGATCAATGAAATTCATGAGAATAGAAAGCATACAAAGAAAGATTCAATCATAGCTCAGCCAGTTTCAAAGTTTTCGAATATGTATGTGTAGAGGTGTTGAAAAACACTGTTGTGCTTGTGCGTGCATTATGTTTGATTGTTATCGATAAATTTTTACATTTGAGATATCTGATGTGTGTTGAAAAACACAGATGTGTCCAAAGATAGTGTTAAAAAACATAGTTTGTGGTGGTGTTGAAAAACACCAATCTGTGTCAGTAGATAGTTGTCCTTTAGAACTGAAAAGATTACTGACTCGGGTGTAAACCAAAGATGACATCAGTAGGCAGATGCAGTGAGAACCACTAGTGACTGATGTGAAGAAGATCCTTAAAAGATAAATAGGATAGTGCCCCCCTAGATCAGGAGGGTTTCCCTGAGAGTATGACCAGTTTCAATTCATATAAGTTGGTGTCTTGACGGGTAACTGAAAGCAAATGAAGGCAGGAAAGCAGGAAAGCAGCAATGCAGGAAAGCAAACGCATAAAGCCAAGTGGTGCTGCGATAGATATAGCATTGTGGAACAAGAGGTGTCTATTTACCAAGTTTTCACCTTCTTGGCAGAAATTCTATTTTTGCTACCATGACGCCTGTTTGCCAAGTTTTCATCAATGGCACCTTTTTTCTTTTTCTTGTTTTTTTTTTGTATTTTTCAATTTTTTAATTTTTTTGTATTTTTGAAATATATGATTTTTTTTTGGAGATACATCAAAGCGCCTATCGCTAGGTTTTCACTAAGATGATCATTTTTTTAAGGATTTTTTCAAATTTTTAGAATTTTTTCAGGACTTTAGTATATACATGAGCACACTAAAGATGTCTCAGCTATAGATCTACTTCAGATGAAGAGCGTTGATGGGCTCTTTGAGTTTTTCTCCTTCAGTAGTAGAAAGTTGATAGGTACCAAACCCAAACACTGCAGTGACAACATACGAACCAAGCCAATTTGGTTCAAACTTCCCTTTCTGGACCCGATGTTGTTGATTCTTAGGGTTCTCCCTTAGAATGAGGTCACTCGCTTGGAAATCCCTTGGTCTAACCTTTTTTTTATAGCTCTTGGACATCCTCTTTTGGTATGCTCGTAGGTGATCGAATGCCACTTGGCAACATTCATCAAGTAATTCTAGCTCTTGCAGTTGAGATATTCTGGTATCTTCATCAGTAATGAGGCCCTTTAGAGAGACTCGCAGGGAAGGAATCTCGACCTCAATAGGTAGCATAGCATCTACTCCATAAACCAACGCATAGGGAGTATTGCCTATTGGTGTTCTTATACTTGTCTTGTATGCCCAAAGAGCTATATTGATCCGGAGATGCCAATCTTGTCCGGATTTATGCACTGTGCGATGCAGGATCTTAAGGATTGTTTTTTTGGATGCTTCTGCATGTCCATTACCCTGAGGATAATAGATGGAAGACCAATGTTGAGTAATTTTAAACTTAGAGTAGAGCTCTATCAAATCCTTGTTTTTAAATTGTCCCCCATTATCCGTGATAATTACTGAGGGTACACCATGCTTTCAAATGATGTAGTTGAGAATAAACATAGCTATTGTTTTGCTACTGGAAACAATGAGAGGGACTGCCTCCACCCACTTAGTAAAATAGTCAGTAGCTGTGATGATAAACTTATGTCCATTGGAGGATGAGGGGTAGATCTGACCCACCAAATCAAAGGTCCATTGTTGAAATGGCTAGAAAGTAATGAATGGAATAAGCTCCTTGGCTGGAGCATGAATCAGGTTGCCATGTAATTGACATTGTTTGCAAGACTTAGCAAACTATGTTGCTTCTTTTTCCATATGTATCCAATAGTAACCAGCTCTAATAAGTTTACGGCCCAATGTCAGGCCATTAGAGTGTGACCCACAGATGCCTTCATGCACCTCTACTAACACTCAATTGGACTCATCGGGTTCTAAACACCTAAGGAGGGTATCATCTAGACCATGTCTATACAAGTCATTTGCAATGATGATGAACCGTGAAGCACTACGGATTAGGTGACGTTTCTCATTTTAGGAGTAAGTGTCTAGAACAATTTGGTCATGAAGGTAGGAGAAGATGTGATGGTAGCGGGATGAGTCATGTCCTATGATAGAATAGATCATCCGGGAATCAGGGGAGTCATAGGTTGGGTAGCGTAACATCTCCACCAGGAATTCATGTCTCAAATCATTTTTAGGCATCTTTAACATAGAGGCAATAGTAGCCATGGTGTCTGCTACTTTATTATCTGCCCTCGGAACCTGTTGAAATGTGATATGAGTAAAGTATTGTTTAAGATAATCAACCAACCATTTATAAGGTACCAACTTGTTGTCCCTTGTCTGATAGATATCATTGACCTGATTGATGACCAACTGAGAATCTCCAAGAACATTTAGTTCATCTATGCGCCACTCAAGGGCGATCTTCATACCATTGATGAGGGCTTCATACTCAGTAATGTTGTTTGTACAAGGAAACAACATCTTATATGCTTTTGGTAAAGAGTATCTTTGAGGTGTAATGAACAATATCCCAGCACCTGACCCCTATTGGGTAAATGAACCATCAAAAAACATAGTCCATGATCGATGTGTAAGGAGTAATATGGACTCATCTGGAAATTCAATGTGTAATGGTTGATGATCAACTAGAGGTGTGTCTGCCAATTGATTTGCTATTGTTTGGCCCTTAATGGCTTTCCTTTCAACATATTCAATATCAAACTCACTAAGAAGCATGACCCATTTAGCTAGTCTACCTATGAGGGTAGCTTTACTGAGAAAGTATTTTAGAGGGTCAATTTTAGCAATTAGACGTGTAGTATGAGCCAGCATATAGTGTCACAATTTTTTTGAAGTAAACACCACTGCAAGGAAAGCCTTCTCTGTAGAAAAATACTTTATTTCATATGAGACCAGAGTTCTGCTAATGTAATAGATAGCCCTTTCTTTCTTGTGTTGATCTTCTTGAGCCAATAGGATACCCAATGATGCATTCATAGCAGAGATATATAGTGTAAGTGGCTTCCCATGATGGGAGGCATCAATATTGGTGGGTTCACAAGATACTACTTGACTTGTGTGAACCCTTCATCCCATTCTTTGTTCCACTGATAAGCCACACCCTTGTGCAAAGTTTTGGTAAATGGTTGGGACTTGTCCACCAGTTGAGAGATAAAACACTGGATAGACTGCAGTCGGCCTTAAAGTCCTCTCATTTGTCTGATATTTTTCAGTGGCGGCATTTCCATGATGGCTTGTACTTTTGCAGGATCTAATTTAATACCTTTGGCAGAGATGATATAGCCAAGCAATTTTCCAGATGTTACACCAAATGTGCATTTATTAAGGTTAAGTCTCAGACTGAATTGTTCCATATGATCTAGTATAGGACCTAGATCGGCGAGATGCTTCTTTTAGTGCATGCTCTTAGCTAAAGTGTCATCCACATAATATTCCATTGTTTTATGCATCATGTCATGAAATATGGTGATAACAGCTCACTGATATGTAGCACCGGCATTTTTGAGTCCAAAGGGCATGACATTCCAATAGAAGGTGCCCCAGGTACATGTGAAGGCAAATTTCTCTTGGTCCTCTGGTGCAATTTTTATCTAGTTATAGCCAGAGAAACCATCCATTAGTGAATACATTTCATACCCTGCCATCATATCTACGATCATATCAATATTAGGCAATGGAAAATCATCCTTAGGACATGCCAAATTTAGGTCTCTAAAGTCTGTGCAGACTCTTATAGATTTATCATGTTTTGATACTGGAACAACATTAGAGATCCATTCTGCATAATCAATTACTCTGATAAACACTGCTTTAAGAAATTTCTCTAATTTAGCTTTGACAAGTAGAGCTACATGTGGATGCATTTTGCAAAGCTTCTACTTGACGGGCTTAACACCTGGTGCAATGGACAAATGGTGCATGATTAGATTAGGATCTAATCTCGGCATGTCTGAATATTTCCATGCGAAGTTAATCTTTTTTCTTCTGAAGAATGTAGTGAATTCCTCTCTTTCTGTCTCTGATAGTGATTGTGTAGAGTGAATAATCTAAGGTTCCGCCTCTGTACCCAAGTTGATAGGTTGAGTTGGTTCAATAAGTATAAATGATCTCTCCTAAAAATGACTTGGAAGTGCATCAAGTATCTCATCCTTGGGCACCTCGGAGAGGTTTTCACCCTTGGATACGTCTTTTATTTTGACTGTTTTAGGCTCTGATACTGCTACAAGGTGGTTTTCACCATCAGAGTGCCTATTTTTTCTTCTTTTTATTTTGTGACTAAGATACTTGATGTTAGCCTTAGTCATGTTGACACTTGCTTCACTAGTGGAGGATGTTACAGGTTTGATAGCATGTAGGTAATAGGCAAGAGCATAATCATTTTAGAATGTAAGGACTTCATTAGATAGGGAGGTAGAGTTCCATTCTATAATCTCAGGATGGAGAAGTGAAAGAAGAGTGATGGGTTCAAGTGCGTTCATGGTATAATCATCAAAGCCATGGACAAGCAAGTCAAGACCCAAAGCGATCTCATCCAGAGGTATAGTCAAATTCCTTTGATTCCTAGCGACCGTAGTAGATGACATGTTAACATCTAAGGAGTTGAACTAATGTGACCCTACACTAGACTGTTCACCTACTTTGAGAAGGTTTTCATATGCATTAGCTGTATCTACATCTCTGTCAGAAGTGGCATATGACAAGTTGTTGAACTCATATTCATGGGAGTTTGTTTCATCATTAGGTCTCATGTCAAGAATGTGGGTGAAATCAACCCTTTGTCCCCAGTTGGGATGAGTTCTACCTAGAACCTCTGCTATGGTCAGATGAGATCCTATTGACCTAGGTACCTCAGTAGTGTTTGTAGCATCAGCTGCCTCTTGTGTAATGAGAAGTAACTGAATTTCCTGGTCAAACTATTCTTGAAAGTGTGGTGGTATGTATAAATCACCCTGATGACTTGGATCTAGGGTATATATTTCTTTCCACTCTTCATAAGTTAATGGAGTAGGTGAAGTGGTGGTATCAAAATCACTATCAACGTTTATTGTACTGACATATGGTACAAAGTTATATGGCTCAGCAAAAAAAGAATGCTACTAGGTCTAGTGGAATAGGATAAGGAAAAGTATCCTCATCAGAGTTGTCTTCAGGTTCTGCAATTTTAGGTGTTTCTTTCGGTGTTGGTTTCTTATCTTCTTGAGGTACAAACTTATTTATTCCTAGTTGGAATGTGAGTTTCTGGAAGCCTATACCTGTAGAGTCGCATGTTCTGCGACCAATGGCTTTGAGTGGTGCAATCAAGCCTTCATGATTCGCACTTATGGGACCATTTCCTTTATAGCCAAACATTTCATAATAGATAAACATTTACCATACTGCTTAGGTTTCATGTCATAAGGAGGATTATTTTTCAGAATTGTCTTCTCCTTTATAGATCCAAGCTTTGATATCTCTGTTTTCAGCTTCTTCTTCTAATGGTACTATGGCTTGTACAAAGGTACCACCATACTTTGTTGGAGGAGGAACTGTAGAAGGTTTACTATTCTCAGAAGGTCTCCCAAAGGAATGGGGAGATAAAGGCAAAGATGTAATAGATAGCATAGGTTCAATCTGATATCCTCCCATATCAGTTTTTTTGAGTGTCAAACTCTTTTCCATTTCTTTTAATTTATCCTCAAGGAGTTCAATAGATTCTCTGTTGGTAGGCACAAGGATATCAGTAGATTTTGTGAGGGCATTGCAATCATAGCCTGTATTAGTGGGTTTAGTCACTTCAAAACCTTGGAATGGGAACTTAATGCACTGATGGTATGTGGAAGGGATAGCTTGCATTTCATGGATACATGGACTTCCTAATAGAATATTGTATGCCAAAGGGATGTCAAGAAATTGACAGATAACATCTCATTCAACAGGACCAACTCTAATTGGAAATACAACTAACCCCCTGGATTTACGATCTTCCTCATTATAGGCTTTAATGGTAATATTTTTGTGAGCATCAATGCAATCTTTGTCATAGCCTAACTCAATAAGGAAACTAGCAAAGAAAATATTTAGGCTAGCATCATTATCTATGAGAACACAGCAAACATGCTTTGTACCTATCATGACTTCAATGTGCAGAGGATTAAGATGTGGGTGACTAAAA
Organism: Thuja plicata; assembly: GCA_018584345.1. Taxonomy (NCBI): domain Eukaryota; kingdom Viridiplantae; phylum Streptophyta; class Pinopsida; order Cupressales; family Cupressaceae; genus Thuja; species Thuja plicata. Next base: position 468,754 of record MU216903.1, on the reverse strand, counting down.
GAATGGTTGTCTTCCTCAGAGAAAGAAAAATAATGTGAGGAGGTCAAGTGACCTACCATAGAATGAAACTGGTCAAGATCAAGATCTTTTGGGACATTTTCCTTAGTGAGGGCATTGTCCAGGATTTCCCTATGAACAGGGGAGATTTTCAGGAGCTCAAAAATTGTTATCTGAGCATTAGTACGTTGCAATTGATCAAGAATGCTATAATTGGTAGCATTAGATGAGGAACCCACTTTGGGATTCTTATTAGCAGAATCAACCTTAGCTTTGTCTAAAGGTTGATTTGATGTAGATATAGATGGCTCAGGACCTTTGAGAATGATTTTAGCATGAGATTGAGTAAAAACATTAGCGCTCACTTGAGATTGTCCTTGTTCAGAAGACTGAGGTGTAGACCCTGACAAAGTGAAAGGTGTTTTGGACTTAGAAGTATCTTCCTTTCCCTTAAGAATGATGGCATTATAATATTTAGTATCAACAGGTTCAACCATATTAATGACATTGTTGTTATTGGTGTAAGTATAGTTGACCTTAGCATCAGTATTTTTGCCTTTAGATGATTCACCTTTTCCATGAGGAAGAAATGGGTCTTTGAAATCTTGGTGATCAAAATTTTTGTTGTGACCTACCATAGCAATAACCTCACTATTGATGGGATCCTGGATGGTATGCTGCAACTTAAGACAAGTAGCTATTTTATGACCTTTGTTTTGGTGAAAATCACAATAAGCAGATTCATTCCACCAAGAGGGTCTTGGTTGCAGAACATAAGATCATGGATTAGCCAACGGAGTAAGTAAATGGTTGTCCACAAGAGTCTTGTAAACTGCCTCAAGAGGTTCTCCTAAAGGATTGAACTCATGCTTATTCCTAGGAGCCCAAGGTTTAGGTCCAGAAAATCATGAAGTACTCAGTTTGGATTCTACCACAGCCTGTTCAGTGGCTTTGGCCGCTTGCATCGTAGTAGTGAGATTAAAGGCAGCCTTGGAAGGCTTAGGAGTCACATTGTCTACAGCACCATCATTCACAACATTTTGGTTCTTGTTGGGAAATTTGGATTTATCTTTGCTTGAGGAGGAAGACCCTTGTTTATTTTCCTTGTGTAAGGTCAATTCTCCTTTCTTGATCATAAATGTCTCGATTCGTATAGCTTGTTTAATCATGTCATCAAAGGTTAGAGGACCTTGTAGCTGTACTTGATACCCAAAGTTGGGGAGAAGATTATCGAGAAAGATGTTCAACTTTTCAGATTTGGGTATCTTGCGAGAATATCGTGTATAAAGTTGTCTCCATATTTGGACAAATGCCAAGAAGGATTCCCCATTATTTTGTTTCAAGTTGCAAAGATCTCGAATATGAACCAGATGTTGGATGTTGTGAGAATAGTGTTGTAGAAATAAATTAGCAATTTTGTCAAAGGTCTTGATGCCAGTTGGTAGTCTAGAGAACCATTCCATAGCTAATCCTACCAAACTATGTGGGAAAAGATGCATAAGATAGGTTGTGTCATGTATGAATTCCATGGAGAGAGCACCAAACTCTCTCAAATGGTCTTGAGGGTTAGATGTACCCAAGTATTTGTCATATTTAGGAAGTTCAACTCCTTTGGGAAAAGGAGGCATGTGAATATCTTTATCAAATGGGAAAGGATAGATGCTTTCTAGTGTGAATTGTGTGAAGGGTTTGTCTTTCTCTTTCAAGAGTTGAGAGAGTTGCTCTCGCATAGTTTGCATTTCTTTGCGCAAGCGAGAATTTTTAGTTTCTTCCTCATTCTCAACAAGTGTTTCTAAAGAATAATTGGAAGGTAACTTAGCCCCTTGATTGGCTATTTCAAGAATGTATTTTTTTTCTCCTCAGCTAGTAGAATTCCCATCATTTTAAACAAATCTTTGTTAGCACGGGCTTGTGCAATCTCTTCTTGAGTGATTTCTACTTCTACATTGTTAGGGGGGTCTTCAGAATGGGACTTACCCCAATTTCTAAAGAGGTCAGTTCTGCTAACCTCACCACCTGATTGGTTATGATCTGCCATCTTGCCAAAATTCAAGGATTCAAGGTGTAAAGACTCGGTATGAAAAGATTGAGTGTTCACTGAATATGGATCTTCTTGGAACAAAGGATTTCAAACCTGACTAAGATCTACAGGAAATGACCATTTATTGTAAGGTCACCATACCAGGGAAGGAGATCGAGATGATTCCTCACTAGATGTAGCCGATAATGGTGTGGAAAGTACAGATTCATCTTGATTGATTAAAGGAAATGTTTTGCCACTTCAAGTTGTGACAGTCATAGACAAAGTTTTGAACAAGGAATGTCAACTAGGACCAAACTTGAAACTATCTCAAAGTAATTGCACAAAACATGCCAAAAGGTGAAGTATCCTTGGTGCAAATTGTCTAAGATGAGGCTAGAACAAGCCAAGAGATGACTATTGCGACACAAGGCATGATGACACAGATGAAATAAATCAAAAAGACATGAGACAAGACCAGTTTAAGCAAGAATCACGTAGTTCTCAACCCAAGAAACCAAGTTTCAGAATGTGTGAAGATAGATGGCAGAAAAATAGACCCATATCAGAGACCAAATTTGACAGAAGAAAACTTGATTGGCAGATTTCGGTTTTTTGTTTTAGACAAAAGACTCCAGTTTTGTGCGATGAAATACTCTGTCACACGAAGTTTCTCACCGAACCACACAAAGAAATTCTCTCTTTGCGCAAAGAATGACACCAGTTGATAGAATAAAAAGTGACAGAGTAATGGCACTGATGTCTAATATTGCACAATAGTATACTACGTATCGCATGAAGCTTCTCACTGAATGATGCAAAGATTGGGAATTTTAACGCAAAACTATGCAAATGTTAAAAAAAGGACGTTTACAGAATCAGACTGTTAAAACCAGTTTGCATTTTCCAAGATGAAATCATGTTGTTTTTTGACAGATAGTTCAAGTTACAGATTTTTTTTGGACATGTTCAAGATTGACAGTTTGTGTGTTTTGACGATAGTTTCAATTTGTTCAAATGATACACCCATGCAAAACACATTAAACAGAATATTTATAGTACCAGAAAAAGAACATCACAATCCTAGGATAGCTAGGACAATATTTATTGAATCCCCACTTGAACCAAAGTTCATCTATGCTTACTCTTAGCGGATAACTTAGAAGCTTGGAAGTACGGGCTCCTCCTTACATATGCACTCACTTTTCAGGCATACCAAGCTTTGGACCCCAAAGGAATTGCTTCCCAAAGGGCTGTTATCTCTACTAAAAGCTGTAAGAATGTGGGGCATCTTAGTCGGTCTCTGACCTTCCACGCCAACAGATAGAGGGTTTTTGGAAAACTAGAACAATAGTTTGTAGTAAAGACATTCGTTCAGGTGGTTGTGATCAAGTCATTTTCCCAATAAAGGGGGCTCTCCCAATCCATTCAAAGCAAGGCTTTCACCTTAACAATGTCGGGACTTCAACGCGCCACTAGGGTACTAGAGGAGATTTTGGTTGCCACAATGAATTCACACCTGTATTTTGTGACATTAATCACAATAGAATTTTTTGTATACCAGTTTGGAAGGGCTTGGCTTTAGCCTATTACCGGTTGGGCATCCACTCTCACCAGCTCTGCTAAAGCTCTCTGGAGGTAGCCACTCTAGAAGAATCACATGAGTTTCTCTCACACCCAAGATTCATAAAGGTGAGGGGAGAGGATATGTTCATTTAGTTCTTAGGATTACAATCTAAAAAACACTTCAATCACGCAAGACAGTGATTCATTTTAAGTACCAACCGAAGTGTGTTTTAACTACTAAAAATATATAGAAGAAGTTGTGAAAACATGCAAGGTCTTTGACAAACGTCTTGCAATAAACCCATTAGTATTTTGTAATTCCTTTCTTCATATCAGCATCCTACAACAAACATGTCAGAATTTTATGATGGCTTTTCTTTGTCTTGGTGTCCTGCAAACCACTGTTATGTTGTTTCAAAAGATAAAATCAGAGAAGCACAGATGTCAAAAAAAAGCAGGGGGTTAGAAACTTGAGACAATAAAATATCAAACTGAAAGCTCTGGTCTGTAATTTCACGTGATAAAGTATGCTAGATCACACGAAAAAGTGTTGTATGCCACACGATGAACTATAAAGTTCACGCGAGACGTAAAGAAAGTTTGCACAAAATTAGAACAGAACTTGTACGAAAGTACAGACAGAATGCAAAAAAATGAAAAAGATGAAATGAAATGAGGCCAGAACAGAAATGTACCTGCCCCATGGTGGGCACCAAAAATGTATGTGGTAAATTTGGCCTTGTTAATTCACCATACACTTCAACATATTCCTTCTTCACCAGGTACACACAAGACTAAATATGGGATTATTCATCCTGTCTGCCTGCATGATTTGACCTATTGCCTTCTATCCAGACGGGGTTTTTGAAATTGCTCTCAGAACAAGAGTCTCACAACCATGGACCAATCTAGGAACAAAGGATTTATCTCCATGAATGCAATACAATGCAAGATTATTCTAAGAATTGAAAGATGTAAGATAATCTAAGACATGATGATAAATGCAATTATTCTAGAAATTGAAGCTATTCTATTGCAAAATGATATTATTCTATATGAGATATGACAATAATTCAGTATTCTAACAATGCATATTTTCTCCAGGGGTTTTGAATGAGGGATGAGAGTTCTTTTATAGACTCACAGATGATCAGAATATAAACATTCCTCTTTGAAATAAAACAGATAGAAAAGCCAGTTTAAATTAGAAAGCTTTATTCAAAAGAATACAATAAATTGTTTTCTTCTTGCTTTAACTATTTTATTTCTTTGATTTAATTATGTTTTATTTGAATTAAATTGTTTTTTTTCTCTTTAAAGCACAATTAATTCAAATATTCTATTTCTGAACAGAGATAAGATTTTTGAGAGAATATTCAATTAATTAAATAAATATGACCTCATAAATAGGTTTTTCTCAATTATCTGAATAATTAAATTCAATTATTGAAATGAGGATATTTATTTAATAATTAAATATTATTTAATTCCCTTTTTATGTGTCTTAGCTAAAGAGGGTGAATTTAATTTAATTAAAGTGCTAGGACTTTATAATTAAAATTAATTCAATCTTAGGGTTTATTTAGCCAATAGATATTTAGGAATTAAATATGATGTATGATTAATGTAGATTTAGGATTTTCTACATTTGACACTTAGGTCGAGTAGAGTCAGTTAAAACTCAGAATTGCCTAGTACAATAGGAGTTTGATGATTCAAAAGAATGACAAATGCAACAAAATTGGTTAGGGTCGCAAGATGCCAATTTTGCGGTGTTATAGTACCCAGACTTGACAACAAAAATGTAATTGGTACAAAGTGGGTATTCAGAAACAAGTTGAATGAACATGGAGAGGTAACAAGGAATAAAGCAAGACTGGTATGCAAAGGTTATGCACAAGAGGAATGAATTGACTATGGAGATACATTCACCCCAGTTGCAAGATTGGAGGGTGTGAGAACTCTACTTGCATATGCAGCCTACAAAGGATTTAAAGTCTATCAAATGGATGTGAAGTCTGCATTTCTAAATGGGATACTAGAAGAAGAAGTATATATTGAACAAGCTAGTGGATTTGTTGATCCAAGTAAGAGGAACATGGTTTGCAGACTGCACAAGGTGTTATATGGACTGAAGCAAGCACCAAGAGCATGGTATGAAATATTTCACAATTATCTGATGAAGATTGGATTCGCAAGAACAAATGACAAAAGCAATATGTACTTAAAGATAAAGCAAGGTAAAGGAATTTTATTGGCTGAAATTTTTTTGCATGACATCATATTCAGTGGACAAGATATGATATGTAAAGCATTTTCAAAAGAGATTCAAACTGAATTTGAAATGTTTATGTTTGGTGAGATAAAATTCTTTGTTGGACTACAAATACATAAAATGAAAAATGGTATCTATATTACACAATCAAAATATATCAAGGAGATACTAAAAAATTTTGCTATGGAAGACTCAAAACCAGTGAGTACACCCATGCCTACTAGATAGAAGTTGACAAAGAATGATGATACAAAAGAGGTAAATCAAACACTGTACAGATCAATGATTGATAAACTGTAATATGTTGTACACAATAGACCTGATATTGCATTGGTAGTTGGAATTGTTGCTATATTTTATGCTAATCCAAAAGAGACACATATTATGGCAGTAAAAATAATTCTAAGATATTTGAAAGGTACAGAAGACTATGGCCTATATTACAAAAAGAATGACAAGTTTGAACTCAGAGTCTATACTGATTCTGACTGCGCTGGTAATGTTGATGATAGAAAAAGCTCCACAAGAGGAGCATATCTTTTGGGGAAAAGATTAGTTTCCTAGACAAGCAAGAAATAAAATTGCACCTCACAATCTACAGCTGAAGCCGAGTATGTGGCAGCAGCAATTAACTGTTCAAACATTGTGTGGTTGAAGATACTACTGAAAGGTATGAAAGAGGAGATCACAGAACCAGTTGTTATATATTGTGATAACACGAGTGCCATTAATAGTTCTAAAAATCTTGTAATGTACTCTAAGACCAAACATATAGCTATCAAGTATCATTACTTGAGGGAGCTAGTACAGAAGAAGGAAGTGAGACTGGAATATGTGAACACTAAGGAACAGTTGGCAGACATATTTACAAAAGTGTTACCCAAGGATGCTCATGAGTATCTAAGAGGTAAATTGGGGTTAATTCCCCTAGCTAAGGCTAACTAGTTGGGAATGGTACTCTTGCATCAAATGTTTTAATAAGAATACTTGACACATTGATGCACAGTAAGTCACATTTTTAGGATGCTGCCTAAAAACTGTGAAGTGGAAAACCATAACAAAAAAATAAATCAGTCATACACAAAGATGATAGGAACAGCATGATACAAAGATTAGAACAGAAGAATCTGCATGATAAAGATGTCTACATCTTTGGCATTATTGTCAAAGAGGGAGATTATTGCTAAAAAGAATAGGTAACAACAAATACAAGAGAGATATTACTGAAAGAGGGAGCTGAATAGTAAATATCAGTATGATTATAGACACAGAGGGAGTCATAATGAAGCTAAAGACATCACTAAAGATTTGTTCATATCAGGAACACAGGCATTTTTTGGATTGTATGATAACTTTGGTTGGAAATTATTGTTTTACAGTTAAGTGTTGTCATCAATGCCAAAGAGGGAGATTGTTGGAAAGATTGCTACAATGTAGACAATTGTTATTTTGTCATTGATGTCAAACCTTAACTGGTGAGACTATTGTTGTATGTTTGAGTACCTTCTCCATTGATTGATGAAGATTTGAAAATAATGGGATAACAAGAAGACCAAGGAAATGGTTGAGTTATGAGTAAACACCACGGTACTTAATCATTTGACACTTTGGCAGAGTGATACGTTGTTTATCTAGCACTAATAGTTCACTGGAAGGTCAATGCCGAGCAAAGCAAAGTTGATGCCGAGAAAAGTGAAAGTCGATGCTGAGAAAAGCAAAGATGATGTCGAGCGCCAATGAAATGTTGAGGAAGACAGTGAAAAGCCGAGCAACAATATTTTGATTATTGATGAGATTTGAGATCTATGGCCGACATAATTGATTTTATTGGGATATGCACTATTAATTAAGATTGGTCCATATTCATTTAATACACGGGAAACCATTATTAGTGCATGGATTCAATGGCTAATTAATGACTGTATTGGAGAAGTAAATTAAATGTAAAGATGGAAGGATCTGTTGGATCTGACCTAACCTATGATTTGCGATCTTGATTGAGAGGAAAAAGATTTATTTGACCTAGATGAAGAGGTATAATATAACCTGCTATGGTTATTGTTATGGTATTCAAGTGTAAGAAGAATTTTAATGTAAAAGTGTTGCATGGTTAATTGACTAATTGGCAAGACCTAAGAAGAGAAGGCTGAGTAGAGAAGCAGAGAGAGATTGCTTGATAGATTTCCAAGAATATCTGGAGTTTAAGATGAAAATAGAAGCCACTCGGTGAATTAGCATTAACGCTAAAACTGGATCTAGATTTGCAAAGTAAGTTGTATGTATCAGATCACACCTACTGATTACTTTCTAACCATTGTAACAGTTCAAATCCTTTAACCAAGTTAACCTAATAGTCATTGTATAAATCCTTTGAACAAGGTAACTTTCAGATTGGAATGTTCTAAGTCCTCTAACAAGGCCACTCCTAACAAGGTGATTAAATCCTTTAACCAGGTCACATTTGACAGTGTGTTTTGTAACCTTTAACAGGGTTGGCTCCTCACAGGGCATCACTTCAGAAGAGTGAAATTTTGGTAGCATGTTACTGGTGGTTTTTCCCATACTTTGTTTCCATGTTAAATCATGGTATCAAAATGTGTGAATGTTATTTTTGTTTTTTACTATTTCTGCAAGCTTATTTCATTAGCACAGTAAACTGCACACTTTTATTGTTTATTATTGTCGAGCGAATCTGATTTGTTGAAGTTGATTTAAAGTTTTATATGGGCACATCTAGACCTGAGGATAACTAATTCACCCCCCCCCCCCCCCCTCTTAGTTATTCTGAATTCATATTATCATCTTCATCAATGACTCCCTTAGCTCCTCTAATAGCATTTACAACTTCCTTTATCCTAACATAATATTGCACTATATTTTCTCCTTCTTGCATTTTTAAATCATCAAACTTACCTCTGAAGCTTTTAGATTTGGCTCTTAGTACATTCGTATCACCTCCATAGATGGTTTTAAGGGAATCCCACATCTTCTTTGTTCTTGTACAATCTTTGATGTCCTCAAATTCATGATAGTTTAGAGATGATGATGTTAGAAACACTGAGAGGGGGGGTGAATCAGTGTTTGTCTATTTATTACTTTTCAGCAACTTAAACATATATCAAACATACATTTAATGAAGCTTAACATAAGAACTCATAACACATGATATGATTACAGGGAAACCTTGATCAGAGAAAAACCCTGGTGGGAATTAGTACCCACAAATATTGTACTAGTATAGTGAACCTATTAAAGTTCCTTTGCCCTGTTAGAAGCAGTCTTTACAATACAAGTACAATGACCTAGTTAAAGGTCTGACCCTATTAGGAGTCTTTTACAAAACCCTATTAAAGGTATATGGCTCACTTCCTAAGCTCACTATCCAATAAGATGAAGGGTACAACCTTCTGATAGTTGATATACAGTATATCAAAAGTGAACTATTGTGATGACACTATTGTCTAATTAGTTCCGTGTATGCGCTGATGCTATTACTCTCTTAAAGAGCTTTATCTCATACTTAATTCATCATACTTCTCTTCTATATCTTTCCCATGCATATTATTTTACACTTGTAACATAACTTTATATTACATACTTATATTTTCATACCCGAATAGACGTGACCCAAAACAAGACTTATGGTCGGCCCTAAAACATAATACACAACGCTTCTAAGAAAGTTGGCTTAAGCGTATTTAAAAAAATACTAATTACATTATTACAAACATATAATCAAAGGTGCTTGGCTGTTACATAACAAAATAATTCACGCTGATCAAAACACTAGTTGGCTTCCATGCTCTGTCTTCTGGACTGTTGGTGTACTGATCTGTCTGTAACTTCTTCGTACAATCATTCAATACTATGCATGTATGGACTTAGTATGTAGACATCTCATAGAACATATATCTGACCATGCATACTCTGATTCAATGTCTCGCACGTACGCTGATGTGTTGATTGTTGTATATCTCTGTCTACCCTATTTCCATACTTGTCATTTTATCTTCTAAGTTATCTTTGACAAAAACTTAATATGACTTTGTTGCCATGATGACAACACAAAATAAGTCATGCATCCTCTAGGAGTCAACTTTCCAACAATCTCTCCCTTTGTCATTTATGGCAACAAAGGAATGTGGCCAAGTTTCTCAAAATGACTTAATCACAAAATAACTGTATATTATTGCATCTCTTAACATATATACACATTCTCTATTACTCCCCCTCTGACATTAATGACAAAGGTGTACAAAACTTGTTATTTTTTTGGATACTTACTCCATGTAAACATCTAGGTACACAATCTAAAGAGATTGGATCTCTTTCTGCCAGAATACCTTCATTGCATCAATTGTCTTAAGATGCGCGCATAAGGCATATGCCATCTTTTCCATCTTTATCAAATCCATGCAAGGACCTTGATCATATGTCACAATGGTGGAATCAATTTGTTTGATGTTCACACTTAGAACTGCTAGAGAGGGGGAAAATGCATTTCTCAACTGAGTTTGTCTAACTCTTATCTTGTTGATCTCCAACTTAGCCTTTTCAATTTTGTCTAACTGACCTTGATAGAAATTGTTACATATTTTCATGTCTTGGGTAGATGTCTCAACTGATTTTTTGATAGTGTCCACCATGATCTCTGCCTCTTCTATCTTCTTGATATGTTCAGAGGTGAACTTTACTCTGTCCATGCAGTTTGCTATGACTTTCTTACCCTTAGCTGCCAATTATTTCAATATGGATTGCCCAATATTTAAAGATTTTAGCTCTAAGGTAAAATTCTTTACCAATTCATTCAATCTCTCCTTTTTATCTTCATCTTCTGCAATTCTAGTAGCAAGGTCTACTAGATCTGTAAAGTGAGTTTTTAAGCTTGTTAGAATAATGTCAACATCTTCAATTGATTGAATCTTGGATACTTTCTTATCTGTAGGTACTAAATCATTCAGAATGTTAACTAACTCCAAGAAAACAGGGTTCCTCATAACCTATTTTTCTTTCGCCTTTTCCATAGCTAGCACATTGATCTTTATTAAGTCCTCTTCTCCCCATGCATCTAGACTTGATGAGTCAGGAGTTAACCTTGACAACAATGAACTAGAGGGTAAAGTGGATGGAGTGAATATAGTGTTTTGACTGGTATCCATGCATTCACTCTTTACTGGTTTCTCCTTGATTGGTGTCTCATTATCTTGAGTATCTTTTTCTTCATTCAAGTCTATTGGATCATTGGAGAGATCTTCATCTTGTTGTATAGATGTATCATCAGTGCACATATCTTAAGTTCTTACAAATGCTTTATCAACTTTGTCCATGTCTTTGTCAGATGTTGTCATGGATATCTTGATATTGTCAACCACTATAGTATCTTCTGGGTCTTTTTCTATATCAGAAGTTATTGTCACTGAGGGTGTTGAAACCTGTGGACCTGTCATAGGTGCTATCTGAATCACCAGTTCTGTAACCTATTTGGGAGGAGTTGGAGTTACCTTTTTTGTAGGTGTCGTTGATGGATACATGTGTCTATCCATAAACACTTGTGCAAATTCCTTTTTATTTTCTTTTCCTATCTACTCATACTCTTTGTTCATAATCTGAAGATTCCTTTTCTTGGTTCTGAGATGAGGCTTCACCATATCTAATAGATTTGTCTTCTCATCATGTGAGCATACAGGGAGAAGATTATCCAATGTTTCTTCTCTTATCCTTATGTCTTCCTCAATTGCATGTCTCTTCATAATTTCTAGTATGTTCCATAACTTATCAGGTATCACTGTCTTAAGTTCAAGAACTGACTTCTTAAACTTAATCATATGAGAGATTATCATAGAGTATATCTCAATTTTATCAATCTCTTGATACTTGTCATAGACCTTAGCAAGTGTGTCTAGTCTCCCTTCATTAACAATCTTGTTCTTCAAGACATTTAGACTAGGTCTAAATCCTACCTCAGGAGGAGCTTGAGTATTCCTTGCTTTGCTCGGTGTCTTCCTTGAGGATGGGTGATTTGTGGGCACTTTTTTCCTTCCTCTAGACTTCTTGCTTGGTATAGAAGGTGGAGATGAGTCTAAGTCAATGGTGGTAGAGGGTGCAGAGGTGCTCTCTACTTTCTTCTTCTTCTGGATCTCATCAGTCTTCTCAATTTTTTTGGCTATCTTGGCTTCTCTAGCTTTGTCAGGATCTTCTTGAGTGAATCCATGAACTTTTAGAATGCTAGATGTAATCTTAGATGCTTTTCTTTTGTCATCAGCACTATATAATACAGAATCAACTGCATTAGTCTTCTCTTTGTAAGTGCCCCATCTGGGCTCATTGGGATCTTTGGGTGCAGACAAAAGGACCTATGTATATCCTTCCAATACATGTTCCTCCACTTCATACCCAAGTGGATGAATCCATTTAGTTCTGGGCTCAACTTCCTCCATGCAAGTGCAATCAGTTTCTACCATGAATCATATGGTTTCCTTATACTTTTCAACAATCTTCTCAGGTATCCTGAACCTCTTCTGCATCTTGATCCTAAAATATTTTATGTCCATATCCATAGCATCCTTTTCACTACTCTCTAATGTGGCTTTTAGTGAAATTTGAGACATTGTAGGTTTGCTTCTATCTAGGTAAATATTAGCAACCTTACCAACAATGTGGAAGTACAAGTAGATGACCAGAGACCCAAACCTGAATGTCTTATTCTTGTTGTGCTTGATAACTTGAATGTTGTCCATCAATTGACTACGCAAAATCTCAAATAGATTGAATTGAGTGTTATCCTTCACCATCCTTATAGTTTCTAGAACTGTTGTTGCTGACACACTATTTAATCTGCTTGCGTGCTAGAACTTGTAACCAAGGATCATAATTAGAAGTTTTATGTCATCTTCCTTGATAGAATCAACTGTCATACCACACCTGTCACTTCTGGATAGGCATGCTTTCTCAACCTGTTTCTTGACATCCTTTCCAGTAGGAAGAACTGGTCCAGTATTAGGTAATCCAGTCATGTTATGGATTAGGTCTACAATAATACAGATGGGGACTTCACCAATCCAGAAAAGATCATCATGAATCCTGCTCAACAATATTTTAACCCATTCTGGTTCATAGAATTTGTGCGCATTTGAATACTCAAAGATAGGGTTGTCTGTGAGGTGTGTCTATTCATCCTTGAATGAATATTTTGGTTTTATCATCGAAGCCATGAGAGTGGCTATACTATTATCTCCAATTGTTTCCTTCTTACAATTTATATATGCGCAGATGTCTTCTACGTGAACAACACCTAACGGAGTTTTGGAGAAAGCTCCTTCCACATCATCCAATATGGATTTGAATGGATTCTTCTTAAATACAAATCTCTTCCTCTCTACAATATCAAATACAACTGGAGTCGCCATACTTACTTGATGATTTCTTAAATAGGGTTTCACAAAATTTTGAAATGGTGTGACTGCTAGGATTCCGTTCCAAACTTCTTAACCATGATTTGTAACCACCAAATATGTTATGCCTGCGTGCTTTGATTCTTAGTGCTCCTGTTCTCTCCAAATTCTATGATCTCAAATACAAATGTGAATATGATCAAAGACTTACATCTTTTTATAAAAGTTACTGCATTTAATGTTTGCAACTGTACACAATTTTCACAGTGAATCTCAAAATTCATTCAGAATGCATTATAGATAATGCGTGTATGCATACCACATCCAACTATGATCATAAACATAATTTCATAGGCGCATACTCAGAGGTGAGTATACCAGTCGCGTAGGGGTTCTGAGCTAGAATAGCTCCCCCTAAGACCAAGAAGGTCTATTCAACCAAAAATAGAGGATGCGTCCAATGTGGATGCATCAACTACTTCATCAACATCATTGTCCTTCTTTACTTCAACCTAAATTTTGCTTGAATCTTCTTTTGCTTGAACAAACTTGACTTCTCCTTCTTCTTCAAATAGTGATTTCTTAGGATCCTCTTGCTTTTGAGTTATGGATCTACAAAACCTTGAGATGTGTCCAGCCTTTCCACATGTGTGACAAATGATAGGAGGTCTGATGTTCTTGTTCATCATGTTGCACTGCTTTGCTATGTGTCCATTGTAGTTACATATCTGACATGTAGTGTTCTACAAATTTCTTTGAGGTTGATTTCTCTGATTGTTTTGATTCATTCTTCTCTGATTCTGTTGTGACTGATTTCTTTGATTTGTTCTACAATGTATCGCCCTAAAACCAAACTTATTATAGGAGTAACAATAACCATTGAAAGGTCTTACCTCTTTGAAATCTCTTTCCAAACGACCATGTTTGTTACATGCATAACAAGTTATGTTAACTTGCTTGATTTCCCCTTTAGGTGGATCTATTTTAATCTCTGCAACATTTTCAACTTTCTTTGCTTCTGAAGATGCTTCATGTTCTTTCTTTCTTTCTTCTAATTAATTTACTTCAACTTGTGCTACACTGTATCCAAGACCAGTAGTGTCACCTTTTAGCTTTTGTGCATTGAGCTGAGATTGAAGTGAATCGGAAATTGTTTGGATTTTATCAATCTTATCCTTTGCTTCTGTTAATTCAAATTCTATCTTCTTCTTTATGTTCTCCAATTCCAAGACTTTCATGTTTTCTTTCAAGAGTTCATCTTCTAATTGTTTGTTTTCTTTGATCTTTTCTTTAATAGCAATTTGATTGTCTGTTAGTTGTTCATCCAGATTTTCAATTTTATCTTTCAGAGACATTCTCTTCATTGAGCTTTTTGACCATTTTCCCTAAATCACTTGAAGAACAATCTTTCAACTCTTTTCTCAATTTCTTGATAAGCATTTAGGAGCCATCAACTTTTAGTATAAGTTCTTCATTTTATTTTTTAGATCTGTCAAGATCTTCAAGAGCTGCTTCAAGATTCTTTTTCAAATATTTTACTTCTACTGAGTCCATGATCTCCTCAAGTGGTTAAACTTTCTTTCAGAGGACCACAGCTCTGATACCAATTGTTAGAAACACTGAGAGGGGGGTGAATAAGTGTTTGTCTATTTATTACTTTTCAGAAACTTAAACATAAAGAAAACATACATTTAATGAAGCTTAACATAAGAACTCATAACAATGATATGATTATGGGGAAACCTTGATCAGAGGAAAACCCCAGTGGGAATTAGTACCCACAAATATTGTACTAGTATAGTGAACCTGTTAAAGTTCCTTTGCCCTGTTAGAAGTAGTCTTTATAATGCAAGTACAATGACCTGGTTAAAGGTCTGACCCTGTTAGGAGTCTTTTACAAAACCCTATTGAAGGTATATGGCTTACTACCCAATAAGATGAAGGCTACAACCTTCTGATAGTTGATATACACTATATCAAAAGTGAACTATTGTGATGACACTGTTGTCTAATTAGTTTTTTGTATGCGCTGATGCTCTTACTCTCTTAAAGAGATTTATCTCATACTGACTTCATCATACTTCTCTTTTATATCTTTCTCATGCATATTATTCAACACTTGTAACATAACTTTATATTAAATACTTATATGTTCATACCTGAATAGACGCGACCCAAAACAAGACTTATGGTTAGCCCTAAAACATAATACACAATGCTTCCGAGCAAGTTGGCTTAAGTGTGTTTACAAAAATACTAATTACATTATTACAAACATATAATCAAAGGCACTTGGCCATTACATAACAAAATAATTCACGCTAATCAAAACACTAGTCAGCTTCCATGCTCTGTCTTTTGGGCTGCTGGTGTACTGATCTGTCTGTAACTTCTTTGTACAATCATTCCGTACTATGCATGTCTAGACTTAGTATGTAGACATCTCATAGAACATATATCTGAATGTGCATACTCTAATTCAATGTCTCACACGTGCGTTGATGTGATAATTGTTGTATATCTTTGTCTGCCCTGTTTCCATACTTAGTCATTTTATCTTCTAAGTTATCTTTGATAGAAACTTAATATGACTTTGTTGCCATGATGACAACACAAAATAAGTCATGCATCCTCTACGATTCAACTTGCCAATAGATGCAAGTTCCAGTATTTCTTGATTATGTTCATGCTTCTCTCTTAGTTGTGCAGCATTCAGAACTCCAATAGGGGCTACATATTCTTTTTCAATATGTCATTTAGCAGAATCACCAATACCAGCCAAGTGAAGTTTCATCAAACTTTTCCATGTAGGAAATTTTTCCTTGTTGATCTTTAGTCCATCCCTTTTATACATCTTGATCTTTATCTCCAAGTACCTTCAAACTTTTCAAGAGAACACAACTCTGATACCAATTGTTAGGATGAATTCAGAATAACTAAGAGGGGGGGTGAATCAGTTATCCTCAAGTCTAGATGTGCCCATATAAAACTTTAAACCAACTTTAACAACTCAGATCTGCTCGGCACTAATAAACAATAAAATTGTGCAGTTTATTGTACTCATGAAATAAGCTTGCAGAAAATTAACAGTAAAACACAACAATAACATTCACACATTTTGACACCATGATTTAACGTGGAAACCCAATATGGGAAAAACCACCAGTAACATGCTACCAAAA
>MU216903.1:409436-452220 GCA_018584345.1 Thuja plicata | reverse complement strand
CTGTCAAATGTGACATGGTTAAAGGATTTAATCACCTTGTTAGGAGTGGCCTTGTTAGAGGACTTAGAACATTCCAATCTGAATGTCACCTTGTTCAAAGGATTTATACAATGACTGTTAGGTCAACTTGGTTAAAGGATTTGAACTAATACAATGGTTAGAAAGTAATCAGTAGGTGTGATCTGATACATACAACTTACTTTGCAAATCCAGATCCATTTTCAGCTCTAATGCTAATTCACTGAGTGGCCTCTATTTTCATCTCAAACTTTAGATGTGCTTGGAAATCTGTCAAGCAATCTCTCTTTGCTTCTCTGCTCAGCCTTCTCTACTAGGTCTTGCCAATCAGTCAATTAACCATGCAACACTTTGCATTCAACTTCTCCATACACTTGGATACAATAACAATAACCACAGTAGGTTATATTATACCTCTTCATCTAGGTCAAATAATTTTTTTTCCTCTTAATCAAGATCGTAGATCTTAGGTTAGGTCAAATCCAATGGATATTTCCATCTTTACATTTAATTTACTTCTCCAACATAGTCATTAATTAACCATTGAATCCATGCGCTAATAATGGTTTCCCATGCATTAAATGAGTGTGGACCAATCTTAATTAATAATGCATATCCTAATAGAATCAATTATGTCGGCCATAGATCTCAAATCTCATCAATAATCAAAATATTGTTGCTCGGCTTTCTCTGTCTCCCTCGGTATTTCACTAGTGCTCGGCATCATCTTTGCTTTGCTCGTCATCACCTTTCACTTTGCTTAGCATTGAATTTTCTTTGCTCAGCATTGACCTTCCAGTGAACTATCAGTGATAGATAAACAACATATCACTTTGCCAAAGTGCCAAATGATCAAGTACCCTGGTGTATACTCATAACTCAACCATTTCCTTGTTCTTCTTGTTATCCCATTCTTTTTGAATATTCATCAATCAATGGATAAGGTACTCAAACATACAACAATAGTCTCACCAGTTAAGGTTTGACATCAATGACAAAATAACAATTGTCTACATTGTAGCAATCTTTCCAACAACTGAGGTAAGATCATTTCATGGATTAGCAAGTTTTTACAAGAAAATTATTAGAAATTTTAGTTCTATTTGTAATGCTATGACTGAAAAAATGAGAAGAGACAAAAGAGAAATCAAATGGACACATGGAGCTGATAAGAGTTTTGAAGCTTTGAAGCTAAAGGTTGTTGAATTACCTGTGTTAGCATTACCTAATTTCAATAAGGTATTTCAAGTTGAATGTGATGCAAGTGGAAGTGCAATTGGAGCTTTGTTGAATCAAGAAGCTAAACATGTTTCTTTCTTTAGTGAAAAATTGAATGATACAAAGAGGAAATATTTTGTCTATGATCAGGATTTCTATGCTATTGTGCAAGCTATGAAGAAATGGAGACATTATTTTATGCCAAAAGAATTTGTGTTGTATATTGATCATAAAGTTTTACAATATTTGGGTAGTCAAAATAAATTAAATCAGAGACATATGAAATGGGTAGAATATTTGCAGAGTTTCACATTTGTGATTAAACATAAGAGTGGAGTATCTAACCGAGTTGTTGATGCGTTGAGTACAAGAAGATCTTTGTTGACTAAAATGAGAATTGAAGTTCTTGGTTTTGATGACATGAAGAATTTGTATGAAAGTGATCCTAATTTTTCAGAGAAGTGGAGAGTGTGCAAAGCGTCTAATTCAAATCAATCAAGTAAGTATGAAGAATATTTTATTTAGGAAGATATGTTGTTCAAAGGTATTCAGTTGTGTATACCAAGAGGATCAATGAGAACTAATTTGATTAAGCAAAAATATAGTATTGGATTGGCTGGACATTTTGGTATTGATAAAACATTGAGTTTACTTAAGGAAAGATATTTTTGGCCTCAGTTGTATAAGGATGTTCAGAAATTTGTGAAAAGATGTGGATTTTGTCAAGTTGCAAAAGGAGTGAGTCAGAATACTAGTTTGTATAAACCAATTATTGTTCCTGACAAACCTTGGAGTGATATCAGCATGGATTTTGTTATTGGCTTACCTAGGACAGAAAGAGGTAATGATTCCATATTTGTTGTTGAAGACATAATTTTGCCATTAGTATGAAATGAAAGTATTTTTGCAACCATTGGTATCAACAACACCAAAAGATAGGGATAGAGCACACCGACAGACAAGTTTACAAGGAAACCTGACAACACAGTGTAACCCAAAAATGTTACAAAGGAAACCAAACGACACAAGTGCAACCTGAAAATGTTACAAGGGAACCTGATATAATAACCTAACAGAGAAAACCCAATAGAGGAACACAAAAAGAAGAATACAATGCAACCCAATAGAATAGATGATAGAGGAACCCAATAGACCAAAGAGCATCCCGAGCACTAGTCTACCGAGAGATAGTTAGAATCTCGAGAAATGTGGATCTGACTTCCACGTCAGATAAAACACTTGTGTTTTATATTTAGATTTTTTATTGGCTTTACATCTATTTCTTTAGGGAAAATAAATGTAATTATAATATTTTTAATCAGTCTAACTGATTGAAAACATGCAAACTAGGAGATCAAGGTCAAGTTGTAAACCTTCGATCATAGAGTTATCATTGTAATACATGAAACTCACTTAGGTCAAAATCATTGTATAAATAGATATGTAATCTATCAGAACACATGTGTGTGATGATGATTGTAGCCGAGGAGCACATCTATGGATCAGACTAAAAGTTTTATGGAGAAGAACAGCCAAGGATAAATTCAGTTATCAAGAACAAGAACCAAGGCTACCGAGCAACAGAGGTATTGATCAATCACAATAGGTGATACATTATACATGTAATCTTTATTGGATCTGTAATCAGCAGTTGTAGATTTCACATACTTAGGTCATTGAATATTTTTTACTACATTCTAACAAGTGTAGCAAATAGAATAAATCCTTGTGAAAGGTGGATTTAACAATCCTTTGTAAATCTCTTAACCGAGTGCACACTAAACAGTGTTGCTAAATCTCTTAATAGAGTAGACCTTAACCAGTCTCTACATAATACTCCAAATAGGGTAGATCATCAAAAGTGATCAAAATTGTAAGTGTTAATCGGCCCCTTCCATTCTGCAGATAGTGAAGCTTTGTGGGTTTCATCCCCACCGCAGTTTTTACCTTCTAATAGGGATTTTCTGCGTTACCAAATCTTGTGTCATGTGTCTATACATTTCATGAATGGTTTACATGCTTATTGAGTTAATGAATTGATATAACATACACAAAGATAGAATAGCATACATGGATGGTAATACAATTGATTACATAAAGGATTAAGGTTAAGTGATAAAAATTTTGAGGGTACTAATTCACCCCTCCCCTCTTAGTACATCATTCCATTATTTCTAACAATTGGTATCAGAGCTAGATCTCTTATTTGGAAAATTTTAAATACTTAAGAGAAAATATCATCCAATGGAAAGGTACAAGCTAGATAAGAGTATTGATAATCAAAAGTTAGAGACACAGATCTTCTATGAATAATATAAAGAATCTAGAATCAAGATGAGACAGTTGTTGGATGAAAGAAATATTATGGCATCTCGTTGTAATGAAACAGACTATCATGAAGAGGAGATACCTGATCTATTTGAGTCATCACAATCTACATCTAGCAAAGCATAAGACACATCTAAAGAAAGAATCATAAGTCTGAATAAGATCAATCAACATATGGTTGTACAAGTGAAATCTCTACAAATTGGTCAAGAGAAATAGATGGTAAGAATGATTAATGTCATGAACAATACTAGACAAGCTGAGAAAGAAATAACACTAACTATTGATGACAGAAGTAAGATTACTGAAAAGCTACAGGAGAAAGAGTCAGCAATACAAAGACTTATAGAACATCATCATGAGATCACCAATCAGATTATTCTTATGAGTCAGGAGGAAAACATAATCAACATAGAACTCATTGAAAGGATAGAAGCTATTGGTGAGCTAAGAGAAGAAAATGAAAAACTGAAACATGAAGAGAGAATTCAGCAACAATACAATGACCTGATCAAGAGAGCTGAAGAAATCACCAAAAGGATGGATGATTTTCTAGATGGACAAAGAAGAGTCAACAAAAATAATGGATTAGGGTATATTGAGAATGAAGAATCACCATACCAAGCTAATCCAAAGAATGTCTACACAAATCCAAGACCAAGAAAGCAGTCATGCAATCACTGTGGAAAACTAGGCCACAAATCAAATGTTTGGAGGAGCAAAATAAAAGGTATTCCTAAATCCACACCTTCATTCATAGGAAATTGTTATAAATGTAATAAGCAAGGACATAAATCATATGAATGTAAATATGAGATGAAACAACCAAAGAAGGAAACCTACATGAACAAATACTATCCTACATGTAAAATGCATGGGCACACATCTGATGAATGCAGGAAGAAGAAAAATCAAGCATGGAAGCCTAAAGAAAATGAAAGTGCTTATCAACCGAAAAGAGTTGGTAACTCATATGTTTGGGATTACAACACATGGGAAAACTACACAATATGTGGAAGATTTTGACACATAGTTGCAAACTTCATGAGACAATGGATGAGAAATTCTAGGAGCTGGACTAACCCTGGAATGACATGTTTAAACTGTCATAAAGTTGGTCATATAAGGAAGGACTGCAGAGACCGAGTGACAAAGACAAGCACCTTTTCCAATGGAAACACCATTTAAGACATCAAGAAGATCATAAACAAAACGTGGAGGAAAGCTACAAATGCTGAAGATGTTGGACCAAGCAATACAAATAGTGACACCTTATCCAATGGATCTAGTGACATAACCACCCCCACCTAAGATGAACAAGTAAGTATGGAACTACACTATACCAAATTATACCTTACATCAGTTCCATTATATATAGTTAAAATGCCAAACTAGAATGATTAAAGATGCACTATCGTATTACTTGTTATGATTCTATGAATTCAATCTCATTGATTAATGCATACCGAAAAGCTTCGGTCAACATACAAAATCTAAGTTATCCAAGCTTACCAAGAATCATTGGTGTACATGTGAAAACAAATTTAATCAATGTAACCCGAGACTCGTCGGTAATCAAGTAAAAATCTTTGTTGTCTTCGCTAGATACCGAGATCTATCGCTAAACGTATAAAAAGTTGAGTGAGTTGACACTTGACCCGAGTATCATGTTTTCACTGAAAATAAATATTGGCATGTAACCCGAGCAACTCTGTCTTTGACACCTGACAAGTGGGTAGAGAATTAATTGTGCCACTTAGGGCACTGTCTATAAATAGGGCGACGAAAGATCTCATTATTCACCAGCGATTTAGAGCAAAGAAGCATATCAAAGATGAGCAAAAACTAGAGTGACCAGATTACAGAGCATCCCCAAGCAGATTCATGACATTCAGATTCTAAACAGCATCAGCTAAAAAAGGTTAAAGTAAGTAACAAAGATCACCGAGCTCACTATTTTGTTTTATGAGAAAGCCCTAAATTCACGTAAATGATGGCAACCACTTCTCGTACAACCAAGATCAAGAATGCTAAAGAGAAGGTGTATCTGATAAAGAACTCCACATGTGAAGAACCAACATATTAAATTTTTCCAGAGGTTGCTTTGCAACCTGATGATGCTAGTGCGTTCTCCAAAATTCCACCTAGGGTTTTACTCATTGAAGATGTTCGTTCATACATTCATTGCAAGATCGCCGAGATAGGAGATCTTGAAATAGATCAAACTTACAAGAAGCTTTGTACAAGAGAAACCATTAAAGAGGAACACAAACACATAGAGGTCAAAGGGTTGACTTGTTCCCTAATGTTCTCGACAGAGTTGAAGACCGAATGGATTCGGGTAGTGCTAAGCAGAGTGTAGGACCGAAATATGTGGCTAGATGAGACAAAATTGATCGCCAGAGATATGATACATGTTTCTATTAGTTATCCTCTAACTGACAAGGTAAAAGCACTTAAACATCCTCCTCAACCCAAAATTGAGAAGATGATAGGAGTAGTGTGGGATAACAGACGATTAAAGGTTAACACTATCACCAATCAAGAACTCAAGTTCGGTGCATGTGTACTAGGCTACAATATATATAAATCTAGAAGGCTAAACAGCATAGCATGTGGAGCAGTTGACATTGCTTATAAGATTGTCAAGAAGGTTCTGCAATTGGATCTATCTGAGCTTCTACTGAAGTAGTTAGATCAGAACATGGGGGCAATCAGGTCCACAAAATCAAACTCATGTAAGTTTGGATCACTCTTAATGTGTACATTTTTCTACTTTTAGAACTTCTTTCCATCTATAGGAAATGTCAACTGGGATACTTCTCGACCAGTGACCATACAAATCAGTGAATTCATCAAGTCACTACGTGACAACTTTGTATCAGTTATGGATGAATACTTTGTTGGATTTAAGGAAAGAATGCAAAAAAGAATGAGGATTCCAGAACAACTGGTGTAAAAGTATAAAATAGATATATATTTTATGGTGGACACCGATTACACCTATATCAAACTAGTTGTACCGAGGATGGCATGTTGGCACCACTTGACTATGAGGTCAAAATAGATCAATCCAACAATGCTATTGAAGCATTGATTAATGAACCATTAGACAAGTTACCACCTAGGATTGGAACCTATGAAGAAGCCAAGGAAAGAATTAAAATAGGCTTAGTTGTAAAAAATATTGACAGGAAGGAAAAAATGGTCAAGACACTGAAGAAAAATTTGTTGGTAAATGATGAGGAGTCTGAGCATAAGGATGACACCGAGGGACAGTCACCCGTCGGTGAAGAAGAAAATTTGAGTAACTCTGAATCCACAGAGTCTGATGCACCACCGCCACCACCAACAAAGAAACCTAGGACTACAACTGCATCTAGGACTGGAATTCAGACAACAAAGGATGCAATTCCTTCACCGATCAAGAAAGGACAAGTAAGGACATACAAAAGGAATCCCCAAACAGGGAAAAAGGCACCAACAAAAAGAAGAAAGTTCCTCAGAACTAAGGAAGACATAGAGGACACTGAACATGATGAACAACCTGTTAAGAATAAGTTCCCTACCACCATTGATGAGGTATGTGCATCAATTATTAATTCAGGTTCAATAACTGACCCCAAGATTAGAAAATGACTAACTTTGGACCCCGAGGACTAGGATAAGTTAGAAGAGACAATCATTACAACAATGTGTGTATTCAAATATGTACCAATACAATTTGAAGATAAGATGCCACAAGAAATTATGAATAGATTGTCGGCAAGGTGGACATATGCACTAAAGGAAGAGAAACAAGTAAGGGAAAGAGCCCTAGTTTCAGTTATGCCACCTGAATCTAAGATGGAGGAGATTAAAGAAATGATGAAGAAACACTCCAATGGGTTCTCACAAAAATTAAGAGCCTAAAAAGTGCTACAAGGACATCTAATTGAGCTTGATAGGAAGAGTGAGGATGAATGGAGAAAGATACTTGATGTACCTAAAAAGGACAAAAGCCTCAAGACACAATTATCTCTTACCGACAAGCCACACAATGATGAAGATCAGGCTAAACTGAGCCCAGAGCACATTACTATAACTGATAATAAGGATGTAAATGAAGAAGCATTGAACACAAAAACTAAGAAGGATATGGACACTGCAGATGAAACATGGCCCGATAATACTATCATTGATATTACCAGAGGAGATCCTGCAGATGAGGTACAAAAAGATGAAGATTTCACTGTTGTCCTAGACCAAACTGATGAACAAGACACAACTACAGATGTTGCATAGGTGAATATACCGAGCCAAATACCATTGTTAATACAAGTTATTAAGATAATCTCACAAAAGGAAAGCTCACCCAAGCCATATGCAAGCATTACCAAGGATAAGGGTGCAGAGGAACAAAAACACATGTCTAATGAACAGAATGTGGTAGATGGAGAACCAAAAGAAACGGATGGAGAGAACAAAGACAAAGGTGAAGAAGAGAATAAATATGATGCTACTCCTAAGGATATCGAAGGAGATGTTGCAGATAAACCAAAGGTTGATGTGGAGACGTTCACTCCCAACTAACAGGCAGATATCGAGCAGCAGGCAAAAGACTCAACACCACCAAACCCTTCATCAAGCACATCTGACCAAGAAAAGTATCTTTCTATGGTGCTACATTTAGGTACTTCCCATACTATATCCAAGAAGAACAAGAACAAGAAAAACAAACTACAAGTTACACTAGATGAAATAATTGAGATACCAAAATGTGATCCAACTACATTGGATTATGAATCTCTAATTGAGTATGGAGAAATATGTCAGCGAAAAGCTATGCAATAAAAGTTTAGGAAGAAACACAAGGAATCACAAGTGCTACAAACGACAAGGGACATATTAACACATATTGTTCCTGACATAGATGTTGATCACAATGCCCCAATCCTTGATCAACTTACCATTCTTATCGACGTCATCCAATCACAAAATGTGGATGCAAAAAAAGCAATTGAAGAATGAGCAGAGAAGAAGTACTAGTATAAATTAACAGAGAAAATCAGCCAAAAAGGGGCAAAGAACAAGGTGAAGCTGTCTAAAAAAGTAAGTGAGTTAGAACCTATCATTTCAGAAGCAATAGCCTTACTTCAAAAGTTAAGCACTTTAGATAAATTCACTAAGGAGAATAGTGAAAAGATTGCACAAATAGATGCATATCTTAATTCTAGTGCTCAAAGTCTCTCAACAACAGACAATGCAATACAATGGCATTATGAAATGGAAGCTAAGAAGTTAAGACTTCAAATCCAAGAGTCAGAATCAAGGTTTAAGGATGAGGTAATTGAGCTACATGCTCTACTATTGCCGAATCTAACACTACTGCAGAAACATATGACAACTGCAAGGAAATTAATAGCCACCTCGAAGATATCTGTCACCGACAGCATCTATGATATGCATGCCAGGATCACATTAGAGAAAATGACACTTGAACACCTTCAAGAGAAATGGGAAAAGATGATGGAGGACATGAACAACTCTCATTCCCACATTTTTGACAAGTTGTAAGTGATTACACCTTTTCCCTTACTATCAAAAAAGGGGGAAAATGATATGTATATGAGGAAATTGATAGGGTACAAAGGGGAAAATGATATCTATAAAGGAGATGATAAGTGTATATACATATACTATACTGACATATACATAGGGGGAGTCATAAATGACAAGGTAAATACATGGTGTACATTACTAAACATTTTAGTATTTGCACATATCAGTTTTTGATACTAATGTCAAAGGGGGAGATTGAAGACATATTTTTTCCATTAGTATGAAAGGAAAACAATTTTGGAATCGTCGGTATCACCAACACCAAAAGACAGGGATAGAGCACACTGACAGACAAGTTTACAAGGAAACCTGACGACACAATGCAACTTAAAAATATTACAAAGGAAACCCGACGACACAAGTTCAACTGGAAAATGTTACAAGGGAACCCAACAGAATAACCCAACGGAGAAAACCTGACAAGCAGAATACAGTGCAACCCGACAGAACATATGACAGAGGAACCCGAAAGACCAAAGAGCATCCCAAGCACCAGTCTACCGAGAGACAGTTAGAATCCTGAGAAATGTGGATCTGACTTCCATGTCAGATAAAAAACTTGTGTTTTATATTTAGCTTTTCTATTAGCTTTAAATCCATTTCTTTAGGGACAAGCAATGTAATTATAATTATTTTAATCAGTCTAACTGATTGAAAACATGCAAACTAGGAGATCAAGGTCAAGTTGTCAACCTTTGATCATAGAGTTATCATTGTAATATGTGAAACTCACTTAGGTCAAAATCATTTTATAAATAGATATGTAATCTATCAAAACACGTGTGTGATGATGATTGTAGCCAAGGAGCACATCTATGGATCAGACTAAGAGTTTTATGCAGAATAACAGCCAAGGATAAATTCAGTTATCAAGAACAAGAACCAAGGCTACCGAGCAACAGAGGTATTGATCAATCACAATAGGTGATACATTATACATGTAATCTTTTTTAGATCTGTAATCAGCAATTGTAGATTGCACATACTCAGGTCATTGAATATTTTTGACTACATTCTAACAAGTGTAGCAAATAGAAGAAATCCTTGTGAACGGTGGATTTAACAATCCTTTGTAAATCTCTTAACCGAGTGCACACTAAACAGTGTTGCTAAAGCTCTTAACAGAGTAGACCTTAACCAGTCTCTACATAATACTCCTAACAGGGTAGATCATCATAAGTGATCAAAATTTTAAGCCTTAACTGGCCCCTTCCATTCTGCAGCTAGTGAAGCTTTGTGGGTTTCATCCCCACTGCAATTTTTACCTTCTAAAAGGGGTTTTCTTCTTTACCAAATCTTGTGTCATGTGTTTATACATTTCATGAATGTTTCTTTGAATATTTTACATGCTTATTGAGTTAATGAATTGATATAACATACACAAAGATAGAATAGCATACATGGATGGAATACAATTGATTACATAAAGGATTAAGGTTAAGTGATAAAAAAATTTAGGGTATTGATTCAACCCTCCCCTCTCAGTACACCATTCCATTATTTCCAACAGTTGTTGTGGATATATTTTCTAAGATGACACATTTCATACCATTTAAGAAAACATCAGATGCAGTACATATAGCAGTTCTTTTCTTTAAGGAGATTGTCAGATTGCATGGATTTTCGAGGAGTATCATCTCTGACTGAGATGGTAAATTTGTTAGCTATTTTTGGAGAACACTCTGAAAAAAGTTGGACACTGAGTTGAATTTTAGTTCTACATTTCATCCACAGACTGATGCACAAACAGAGGTTGTAAACTGAAGTTTGGGTAATTTTTTGAGATGCTTAGTTGGAGACACACCAAGTAATTGGGATTTGAGGTTGGCACAAGCAGAGTTTGCATACAAAATCTCAGTAAATAGAAGTACTAGAAAAATTCCTTTTGAGATTGTTTATGGCACACAACCGAGAGGTATATCAAATTTGAGAGACATTGTTGGGGAAGAGAAAAGAAGTGCAGAAGCAGAAGAATTTGTTGAGTTCATGAAGACATTGCATGAAGATGTAAAACAGAAGCTGGAGAAAAGTAATCAGAAGTACAAAGATAGTGCAGACAGATCAAGAAGACATAAAACATTTGAAGTTGGTGAAGCAGTAATGGTTCATTTGAAGAAAGGCGGATTTCCTATTGGAACATTTGGCAAATTGAAGATGAAGAAATTTGGTCCTTGCAAAATACTGAGAAGATTTGAAAGTGGAAATGCTTATGAAGTTGAGTTACCTGATGACATGGATATATCACCTACATATAATATTTCAGACTTGTACGAATATCATGAACCTGATGAAGAAGTGATAATACCAAGTGATTATCCTAAGAAACAGATAGAGGAAGGTGAGAATATTTTGAAACAGAGAATTGGAAAAAGTACAAGAGGAAAAGAATGCATGGAATATCTGGTAAAGTGGAAGAACAGACCAATTGAGGACTCGTCGTGGATTTCTCAATCTAAGTTGGATTCATTTCAAGTTGGACCTGATACATGATTCAGGGAATCATTTCTACTAAGCCCAGGTGTCTGATGCAGGAGCATCTTGGGTCATTGGTAATCCTACTCAACCAAAAAGATGTTTATTTTGTTCTTTTTTGTTTGGAGAGCTCTCAGAAAATACTCTGTTGTTCGGGTTCTGTCGCTCGGGCATGCTTGTCTCTGTTGCTCGAGCATGCTTGTTCCTGTCGCTCAGGCAAGCTTGTTTATTTCTATTTCTAAGGTTTCTCTTCTAACACTCGGGTTTTTTTTTCTATTGCTCGGGGTGTTCTTTGGCCAAGTCACTTTGTTGCTCAGTCAACCTTTACCCAAGATGCTTATTCTGGATTTGGATTTGGTGGCCAACTTCTTCAGCTAATTTCGATGGCTTAATTGATTCAGGGTCTCTCATTGGGATCTATGTGGACCTAAATATGGGTCTCACTTATGGATTTGAGCATCAACCTCTCTTGGTGGACTCTTGTATATATTTGTTTCTATGTTCTTAGTTTAGGGAGTGAGGCAGTAGGAGTTCAGCATCAGTCAGAATAGGATTGGATATCAAATTATCTGTAAGCACGTCTTTGGCCTCGCATGTATGAAGACATATTTGTAATTCTTTGAATATATGGCCCAAATCGGGAAGGCCTTACAGCCTGGCATGTAATGATTTTGATCAATTAATGATAAAGGAGCTCTATTATTTCTTCTCTCACTCTGTTGTTTTGGCTTCTACATTGTGTTGGCAAGCTGGTTTGGTAGTTGGGAGTGTCTTTGGCCCCATTACCTCATCCCTCCTTGTGTCACTAACTTCCACTACAATTGAAGTTATGTGTAGTTTTCTTCATGGTGCATTGTTTAAGAATAAGGAGGTGAAAAAATTCCTCAAGAAGTTTCATGTTCAACATCGCTTTTCAACACCTTACCATCCCCAATCCAATGGTCAAGCTAAAGTTTCAAATAAAAAAATTGAGAAGATTCTATGTAAGACAACTAGTAAGAATGGTAAGGAATGGGATTTCCAATTAGTCTATGCATTATGGTCCCATCACACAAGTGTTTTCAGGGATACTAGTACAACTTCATACAACCTTATGTATGGTTTTGATGTTATATAGGCCCCTAGAGTTGAAATTTCATTCCTTGAAAGTTTCTCTTATGGGGTTGATTGATAATGGAACTTACTATACTAATTATCTAAATCAAATGGAATTTCTTAATGAGATTTGGTTAAAGGCTCTTGAGCACCTTTAGGCCTATCAGAAATATTTATAGAAGAATTATAATCAAGGCATTCTTTCTCCTACCTTCAACATTAGTGACCTTGTTCTCTATGAGGATCAGATGAATGAGGATCAGATGAATGTGAATTCAAATCCCTCAATTGTTTAGGACCTTACGTAATCACCTTTATGTATGGTTCTAGTGCCTATGGTCTATTTGAAATGGATAGTACATTGTTGAAAGAACCTATAGATGTCAAGCACTTGCATTGATATTATACATAGAATCATATTATGCGTCATGGGTATAATACTTAATGTTCTATGGGGAATTCATTTCATTATGTTGTGACATTCCTTCATCAACACATTAGTTCTTTTCATTGTGTTATGATGTGTACATATGTATGGTTAATTTATGTAGTTAGAAGTTAAATGCATGTGTATTTCATTTCTATGCATAATATCTAGATATCTCATTTTAGTTGGTTATAGTGTAATATTAATTTATTTAATACCTTTAGATTATACATATTTAGTTTTGTATTCATCTATATCATTTCATTATATTAGATCATTGTCAAATTCAATTAAGCATGTCTATAACATATGTTAAATTAAGTCGTGATAGAATCCAATCTAATCATACATCATAAAGCATTCATATCATACATGAAATAAAATGCCTATATCAAAAGCACAAGTAACATGGTTACATCTAAAACATCATATCTATATATCATTATATTAGTCTCAATGCACATGTGTTACATCATTACAAAAACACATAATGTCGGTATATGTGGATATGGATTTATATATCAAAAAGAATGTACATAATCTCATCTACAAAAATATGTCTCTCTATATCAAAATCTCTTTAAAATGGATTAAGATCATCTTGGTATATAGTTTTGTGAACCTATAGGGGAAAGCAGATCTCAATCTAGGCACGGTGGTTATCTAACTTATGTATAACAAGAGTGAATAGCTAAGACACTCTTTGTACAAAGTCATCTTATCTCTCCCCTCATCTTAGCAATGGTCTCCTTGTGGGCCACTATTCATTTCCTCTAGGATCTAGCTCAAATTAGAGAGTTCCCTGTCACTGTCTAACCACCTCTAGATCTTCCAATAGTTTTCACACTTGGGGGTGATCAGGGCCAGTTGTGGAGGTGCTCAACATAGCATCAAACTACCTCTAGAGGTCATCAACCTAGTTTTATAGGGTGTCACATGCCCTCTTGGAACTCTTTTCCTATATCACTACTTATCCTCTCTCCACAAGGATGACACAAATCTCAATGACTCCCTAATCATTATGGCCCATCACTGTGTTAGTTTTTGGGTGATAAAGCCAAGCCATTTTGATATGTCATTGCATCCATAGAGAAGATACAAGTATCAGTATCTATATCATTATCATAAACATAAATTTATATCAAATAGAAAAATCTATATTATAATCAAAATCACAAGCATACCTCAATCACCCATCTTCCAGTTAGGATATACTGGCATGACTCTACTATTTTACACCCCTGATCTATCCAGTGGTGCAACTAGAGGAATCTCATTGTGAGATTCTTATGGTGATGGATCCACTAGATTTAAAGTAGCATGTGCCCCTAATAGTGAGACCATTGATATGATTGGCACTACCACTTAGGATGAAACACTTCTAATTTGAAAAGTTCGTCTCATTACCTCAACCTCCTCTCGCCACTAGTTTCTTGAGGGGCAACATGTGGGTCTCATTCCCCATATGATATTTTTTCTCCAAGGTTTCCTCCTAGATAACTAAATGGAAAGATGGTGTTAAGTCAGTAGCTTACCACCACCCTACAAATCCACTAGTGACATGGATCCCATCAATGTCTAGTAGATAAGAGAGTTTGTCATCATCACTTCCACTATCGCTATGCTCCAAATCATTTATTATGGGTCGTGGTCTATCATGCAGCCTGATTGTAATCTTGGTTGAGTGGATATATGTAGATGGGTCATCGATTGCACTTGTACTCGGCCATATTATTTCATACACCATCACTAGTAGTATGGAACCATGATTTAGGAGTGGTGATTGATGAGGAACTTATCATGTTACATGTGAGGGAGTAGTTATCAGTCTATGCTCCAAGTATGCATACCCCAGTATGACTACTAAACCACATCACCAATATCTAAGTGATCGATGCTAGTCTCCAATATAGTGGGTCCCCAAGCCTCTACTCCTACACATTAAGGAATAGGCATGTGTATGGGGCTCATCCATGTCAATATAAATGAGAAACCTTGCTATCCTAGTGGAGTGATGTGAACATAACACTTGAGATTGTGGTAGAGATGCACTAGCATGCTTCGCCCTTGGGGATACACTATCTCATCCTCCATCTCTGTAATGCAATGGATGTTTCCTACTTCTAGGAGGGAGCATGACTTGTCAACTACTACTCTAAGCACCATAGTCATAATCATAATACAGCTAATCATGGGTGTGGCTACTCTCCCCTGCTCTATCCATCAGAGTGGAATGACCTATCCAACATAGTACACATATCTATCTCTCATGACTTGTGTAGATACAAGCTCGATGACAGATACTCTCCATCCCAAATGGGGAGGTGCAAAATATAGTAGACATACATTAGAGTAATGGTCATCTCTCTTGTGGGAAGACAAAAATACATTATATTTATGTCCTAATAATCCATTAGAACCGTGAGCACTGACCATTAGAAGTACAGAAATGGTAGCCAATAAATCCACTAGAGGCTTGCATGACATAGCCACACCCTCTATATTGTTGTGAGATCTTCTTTGTGACTGAAAAGAAGTGCCAAAAAGTGACTTGTAGTCTCCTCCTGCACTTCTAGAAGAGCCTACAAATTAGGTCTCTACTACATCAATGAAATCTACTAATCTACTATATCTGAGCCTACTTTATCTTTCTAAATCTTATATTTTGAACGTTTGTCTTGAGGATGAATGTATGTTTGAAGGAAAAACATGCAAATGAATGCTCTGAACACCAATGTGGATCCCAGATGAAACTGTGGGTCTCAAATGATAGTGCGGGTCTCGGACTACAGGCGGGTCTCAAACGATGTTGTGGGTCCGAGACGATAGCATTGGTCTTGGACTCCAGAGCATCCCTAGGATGCTGGTAGGACTTCATCCATTGGGATGAATGTGTAACTTGAGGATGCATGTAATCCTCAACGATTATTGTGCATTAAATGTTTTTCCTACTCAAAATATAGGTAAAAATGAAAAAATGACAAGCACGAAAAATTCAACCTATCTCATCCAAGGTCTCACCCTCCTCAACTGCAACTATGAGTTGCTTGGCTCTAGTAAGATGTAGACATTTTCTTTGAGGATTTTTTTCTATTACTCCATATAAAATATAGTGAAAATACGCATGATGAATAGTGAAAATATGCATGATGAATAGTGAAAATGAGCCTTCATGGGACCCACTCCTCAAGTATATAGCTGAATTTTTCTGAAGACTTTGATTTTTTTGTGGTGATTCTAGAGTGTTCTCCTTACTCTTTTTCCCTATTAGCATATATTTGCACTTTATTATAGGGCATATAGTTTCACTTTATTATCTTTTTCCTTCTGACTCGGTAATGTTCTCTTGAGAATTCTTCTCACCAAAATAGCTTCTTTTGATTTTGGTGTTGATTACATCTTGATTTTGTAGTATCTAAACTTTCATACCAAACACTACATTTTTTTGCTAAGCATTGGCGACATCCTACGTGTTTGTTGGGTTGAACTCTATGGCCTCTATAGTATCCATTTTTAGTTAATTAATGTATTTCATGCACGTCGTGAATTCAATGTTTTATCTTTCCAAGCTACTTTACTTTAGTTGATCCCCATGGACAATCAACTCACTAAAGTAGGGGCAAAATGTAGTGTCATAAACTGCTCCAAGTGGATTTATGACACTTACACTTTGATCCTGGTGCATTTATGACAAAATCAATATTTTATAATTTTAAATTAATGGATTGAAAAGATGATGTATTGCAAATTTATGGTTCAAATTTATGATATATTAGGC
This sequence comes from Thuja plicata, assembly GCA_018584345.1. NCBI lineage: Eukaryota > Viridiplantae > Streptophyta > Pinopsida > Cupressales > Cupressaceae > Thuja > Thuja plicata. The sequence goes on along the minus strand of MU216903.1, from coordinate 435,283 downwards.
TAGATGAAAGTGTGGTGCACAAATATCTACAAGACACACAAATGTCCCACAAAGATTCCAATTTCAAAAGGGGTATATTTTGCATCAAGACCCTTTTGATGCACATATTTTCATGCAAAGGCATTCAAAATGGCTATCCCAAAATTTTTTAGCAACAAAAATCCCTCTGTTCAACATTTTGACAACTTTCTAACTATTGGATCTAGGGCTATCTCCTCTCTATCACTCAAGTGAAGCTCTTCCAAAATTTTATTATACACTCGTAGCAATCAAGCTTCTCCACTTTTAACTCACACATATAATCTCAAGAGAGGGGCCATAGATACATAACACTCTCTTATCTCTTATATGCTCTTATAGCCTTAATGCTAATCTTTTTTTGTATCTATTTATCTATTTGACCAATTGTATTATTAATCATATAATCTTTAGTAATAGGAGTTTTCCTCTACAACGGAGATTATTTCTATTTCAAAATATTTTATCCAATCGGTCTATCAAGTTGTCCCTAGAGGCAGAAACACCAAAATGGGGGTTGCATTGAGGAAAACTCCTATACAAGCCCAACAATTTTTCTTGTCTCAATGTGTAGGTGGCGAATAGGTTTGGGGAGTTTGAGGAAGTTTTGGCATTTATTGTGGAGTTTTTTTGTCCTTTGTATAGAGGAAAGTGTAGTGCGCAAACATTCCCACAATGCAATAACATCCAAGGGTGTAGTTTTCTGCGTTTAAGTGTAAGAAGTCCATGTCATACTATTTTTATTTCTATTATCGGAATACTATTATCTTATTAAGTGCTTTAGCTATTCTATGTTTTTTAGTTTGTTAGTATGGTTTAGGGCTTAGCATAAAATAAAGTTCCTTTCTTTTTCTTGATTTTCCTAGATCACTAGAGCACTAGTATTGTGAGGTACTAGAGGGCTATTTTCTCTTTAGAACCTCACCATCTCGAGGGTAGCAAGTTTTATCCCCTACAAGCCTATTTTAAAGAATCATATAATCTTGTGATCTTCTAGTGTTTCAAGTTGTATTTTTCAATCATATTTTTTTATGAACTAAACACATCAAACATTCTTATTGAAAGGAAACTATTCTCTATATCTGCAAAAATTGTTGTTTGAGTGTATCTCATAGGTAATGAGTTATGAAAGAATTTACAAACTTGGAATTACTACTTTGTTTGTTATTTCATATTTGGTAAATTTCAAGTAGAACACTTCATTTTTCAACCGTAGACTAGAGACTTTTTAGTCTTGGATGAAAAGACCATTTTTTTCCTATTTGGGTTGAATTGCCAAGGTTGCCTTTACCTTGTTGGAATTTCTTCACCACTATTGCTTCTTTGCTTGGCAAAGTCATTTGTGTTGAGCTTGACAATTTCAATTTTATTTGTCTACAAAAGCATGTATGTGTAGAGATTTATCTCTCTGGGGATCTAAAAGAGTATGTAGACATACAAATTAGTCATTTGCACCACACCCAACATATTTTGTACCTTAACATTCCAAATATTTGTTTTTGGCGTCAATTCTTTAATCATAAGATTAGGGATTACCATAAGAAGTCTGGACTTGTTGAGGTTCAACCTTGAAAACAAGATCAAAGGTGGACTACAATATAAAAAAAATTATAAAAAATGAATTCCCAGTGTTAGCACTGTCAAAAATCTTCATGGTTCTAGGCTTTTCCAAGTGTTTTTTGCCCTAGTCTCACAAGCCCTAATGTCTTTGTGCTTAGACCCTTGGTTCAATTTTAATGCAAAAATCCTAAAACCCTAAGTCTTTGAGGCTTGTTATAATTTGAAGTTATCTTTTTCGAGTCACTTAAGTCTTATTAGCCCATGCGACATTTTATCTTTTATGCCTTGTCTCATAATCTCACAATCGAGATGGAATATTCCTCATGGTCTAGACACTTGGCGCGGCGGTCATCTCTTGATCTCGTAATGATAGCAGTTAAGTCCTTAACATCTGGCGATCTAATGACAAGGTTAGTGCTTGAATTTTTATGTTTATCTCCTGATCTCGTGATGATGCGGTTAAGTGGGAAAAGATCTGGAGACTCAACGAGGACCGTCGATGCAGATCAGATCGGGTGGCTGTCACTAGATCTCGTGAGTTAAGTCTGGTCAAGTTAAATATTAAGAGATTCGGAGATTGCCTTTTATCTCTGAATCTCGAGATCAACCTAAGTCAAGTTAAGTTTTCTGGAAATCGCACGTTGGCCGTTGATCGAGACTGAGATCTAGGGTTATCATTGAATCGCCAAATAAAGTCAAAGTCAAGCAAAGTATTCAGCGATCAGGAGATGCAAAGTTGAGATGTGACAAGATGCAAACATGTGTCCAAGAGACTTAGAAGATCTAGGGTTGTCACTGAATCTCAAAATCAAATCAGAGTTAAGACTTTTGTTGAGCGACTCAGAGATATGCTTTATCTCTAAGTCTCGTGATCATACCATAGTTAAGCCAAAGATCTGGCGATTCAGTGATACAGAGGATTGGGTTGCTCAGGTTAAAGGCAGGTTAAAGACAAAGGGACAGATGTAAAGTGCATCTAATGGTGGGTGCTATGTCTTGAAGGGGAAGATGATCTATGTTTAGTCTTTAAGGCATTACGCTCGGTTGACACGTAGCAAGGCTGAGGTCGTGGATCTCGAGTTTAAAGGGAGTTAAAGAGGCTGCAAGTTTGTGTTGATCTAGTGGTTGGTGTTATGCCTTAAAGAAAAGATGCTCGAAGTACAGTCATTGAAGCATCACGCCAGTTTGCCACGTCCCAAGTCGGATCTAAAGTCAGCGCTAAAGGATCAGGTAAAGGTAAAGCAAGTTTCTTTGGATCAGACGGACAACACTATGCCTAGATGCAAAAATGATCAGCAGAAAATGGTAAAGGCATTGCGACGTGACGCGACACATGGCAGATCAGATCTTCAAAGCCTAGGTAACTTAAGAATGATCTACAGCCCTGTTTTAAATACATATTAAGTTCAAATCTCGACCATTGATGCCATATTCTGCGCCAGGTGTAGCCGTTGTATTATATTTTCAAATATTTGAATTTGTTTCTCAAGGTTTTCAAGCGGTGAACTGTGTCGTCTTGTCACTGAGCATTTAATTGAGAAATTTGATCTTATGGGCTTGGTTTGAACAGTTGTTGGATGATGTATCAAGGAAAGTTTGGCAATTATGAATGCATTTGTGCAGAGATTATCTCCTTAGGGTTTCTGATTGACTTGTTAATCATTTTTAAACCTTTGTTTTATCCTTCTTTGTCGTCGTCATCAATGAAGTATCTTTTCGAGAATTATATAAGTTAAGATCAGATATGTTTTTGGATCCTGAGCTTGGCAAGAAAGGATATTTGGCTTTCCGCGGTTCTGAAAGGGCTAAGTATTCCTAGGGTAATTAATGCAAACCAAACGTTTCATTTATTGTTCCTTTGACAGGGCCTTATTCTGCAGTTTCCTAGGTGGATGGCGGCTAAATCAAATTTTCCAACAGACTAAATCAAAGGAATGTTTCAACTTGCCAATGACAGAGTTGCTTGGTTGTTGAAGTGAATTAATTTTCTTTGTCATGTAATATTTTAAATGTTTTAGCCCTAATCCTAAATGATCTAAAGCTTGTTGTAGTCCTTGGCCTATAAAAGGACTCCCAAGATCATTTAGAAGGGCTGAAAATTTGGGCAAGTAACATAAGGCTTAGAATTGTATATTGTTTTCCAGTGAGTATAGCAAATGTATATCTAGAGAGTATCATTATAGAACAGAAAGTTGCAGATCTTTTGCATTTGTTGAAGTGGCATATGTTTTGAAGCATTTTGGAATTGAAGTTGGATTCTTTGTTCTTAATACAATATTTCATATTTAAGTCTCTCCTTGGTGCTTACCTGTTGAGTTGTGAATCTTCTGATTCATTGCATGAAATTTATTTGTGAATATGTCATTAATCCTTAGTTTTGATCTAGGATCAAATCAAATAATGCTTTGGTTATGACATAAGTTCTTTGGGTTTGTCTACTTAAGGATCTTATAAGAAGTGTTTGATCTAGATTATTTGTATTTATGGTTGAGTCCTTGACAATAGTTAGTTTCTCTTTCATGTATCTGAACTAAAAGCATTGCCCAATGGATAAAGGATTGATCAGTAATTACTATTTTCTACATTGATACATATGTTAATAGGTTTGGCTATATTCTGCCCTATCAAAACATCAAAACCATTTCAATTCATTTTACTTTTTATGGTTTTTATAGTTGTTTGTCCTACATGGTAGTGAAGAGTCAATGAATGAGTGGTTATCATTTCATACTTTCTTACCATTATCTATTGTTAAAATCCAGAGTTATAACTTGTAAAGAATTGAGTTTCTATCTAGATTAGGTGTACTCGCCTTGGTTTTGCAGAGCCAGAAGTGCAGAGGGCAATCTTGTCCCTATAGTTGGTCCAGTTACCTTGCAGAGCTTTCATACTTGGAGCTAACCACTCCTAACATCAGTCTCAAGGTATATTGGTTGCTTTCAAAGCATAACAGTTTTAAACACCAACACCCAGTACTAGCAAAACTGAAGCCAACCCTCTAGCTAATGTCAGCAACCAAATTGCTAGGCTGCACATAGGAGTGCCTCTGAGCCCTTTAAGAAAATGGGAAAGAGGTAGCTCCCTTTAATGGTGAGCCTTCCACCCGGCCTAAATTTTTTAAAATGCCACAATCAGTATCTATGTTATCATCATAATCCAAGAATAATATTCATTCTCTTCCCTTCCTTAGGAGCCATTATTGTTCTTGAAGTCCACTTGAACATTTGGAAGAAGCATAATTTGTTGCAAAAAAAGGACAATACAAATTCCCAACATCTAATCAGGTAGTTTTTCTTGAGATGGAATATTCAAAATTTTGGTTCCTTTCTTTAAGAGCCAAATAGTGATGTCATGCCTCTTAACTCTCATCAAATAATTGTCTCCTAGAATGGTCGAGGTTACAAGCCTCCGCAAGAAGTATGTGGTGAGGGAAACTCATCGAAAAATTTCAACTTTGGTTATCCGCTACTTATACGAGGTTAAAATGATTGGCTTCTTGCTTTCTACAACATGCCATGTTATTTGACCAACTAGTTCTTTTTTCTATACCAATCATGACACAAGTCATGAAGGGGTCATCACTTGTCTCCCTCATAGCTGACTCCCTCATTGGGTAGATCATGGATGTGACCCCACCAACCGAGTGATTTGGACGCTCTTAAATATGAAAATCATTCCTTTGGTATTATCAATATTTTCATTTCCATTGATGATGTTGAACAATCTCTTTTTGTGGAAATGGATTACTAATTATTGCAATGCCTACCACAACTTGGTTTTCATGTAGACTTTAGTTATGATTTACATGGTATATGATAAAGATGGGTCTCTCTTTATCTTAGATAGCCAGTGAAAGGGAGGCTTAATAATAAATGTGCAAAAAAAAGTCTTTTTTAACCCAATATGGGGTGTTAACACAATCATATGCATTGGTCTATGTGCAAAATATTTTAGGTTGGTCCCAACTAAGTGTTAAAGGCCTTGATCGTGTTCAATTTTTTAACATTCCTTCTCTTTTGCTAGCTATTTTTCAAATATGATGGAATGTTTGGTAGAATTCACTCTTTCTTATCATTTTCCAATTGGGCTCAATATTGAGTGGAAATTTGCTCTTCCCAAGGTTGTCAATTCATAATTTTATTATAATACTTCTTTGTTGACTTTCCAAACCACATTGGCCATGCAAGTTAGATGAGGCCTTCTCGACATATTAGGTGGATTGCCTAGTGAAAATGTAAATTTCATGACACCCATTGGACCCTTCCATTTTAGTTGTCACCACTCACTCTAAATCTCAACTACGCAGCTTGGACGGTTCGGGACGTGTGTACGTCTTAGAGACACTCACAAGGCGTACACTTGCCCACAAATCTGTAGATGTGCAGTGTCGTTGAGGCATTACAAACTACCACATTGTAGTGTAACATCTGATTCCATAGGCCACTAACATGAGATTCGACGCAGCAAACTTAAAACTCCATTTTTGGGTCTCATTTGGTCTTCCTGACTCACTTGATTTGCTTGGGCAATTCTTCTTGATCTATCCTTTACATGTGCACTCCATACACCATTTTCACAGCTATCTCATAGTATTCTTGAGCTTCTTAATGTATTGGGACTTATTCGCACTCTCTCTGTCATCCTTACCTTCACCTCCTTGAGCCTAGCTTCATGATCGTAAAGGGGAGTCTCATTCAATCTCATCTTGTCTTTTAACTAAAGATGTAATAGTCCCCACATGTAAGGCCCCTTCAACAAATCAAACTAGGTTAATTCAGGTGTTGTTATAAGCAAATTCAGGTGTTGTTATAAGCATTTTTTTAAAATCTGCAGGTAGTTTAGAGGTCTGCTAATCTTCTTTTCTAAAAAATCTAATTTCTAATAATTCATGTATTAAGGCAACCATTTCTTTCAGCAACAATCTCCAAAGTAACAAGTTATAATTTATTTCAATTACTGTACATGTTCAATTTTTTTAATATGAATCAAAACGCTACTTGCACCATCTTTCATTCTAAATCATTTAATTATTCCAATCCTGTTACTGGTAATAAGAAAAAAAACTTGTACCAGAAAAACATTATTTAAAAACATAAAATGACCATACCTTTTTGTTGAACAAGATTCAAACATTTGAAAATTCTCTCTAAAGATAGGGCCCAATGCTGAACACATAATGCATTGTACAGATTGATACAATATTCTCATTTAAAAACTATTTACTCTTTAACAACATGCCAACAATCTTTAAAATAGATTGTGTGTTGATCATTTTCTATGTCCGGGAGTTTTGCTATAGTTTTTGTCAGGCATTCTTACAGCACAGAATGACCATCTGAGAGATGAATACACAAGAATCTGAGCAACCCATATTATATAATCTCATAATGCTCTAATGCAAAAGACTCCCTGGAGCAGCCCACAACTTCACTTTTTTGTCATTGCCACACGTAGCTAGAATTGTTGTAAGAACATTTTCTGCAAAATCAAATCAAATTTTAGCATTTTGCATTCAAGAGATTAAGATATGCTGATACGTTGTGGCATAAAACCATTCATTTCTGATGTTATTGAATTTCTAGGTTTTATGTAAACATAAAATAAAAAAGCATCAAGCAACAAACCTAACTGAAAACATTCTCATACATCAAAAAAACAACAAATTATTGTCTTGGTAGTCTGAATGTTACCTGTTGCAATTTTCTGAGGTGCCCAAGCCATGCATGTGATGTCGGCTGAAACAAAGATATAATTTCAAACAAGGTGATTAGGAATGGCTCAATCAACCAATGAAAATTCTTATGCAAATTTCCAAATTTTGCTAAAAGCTCAAAACCAGCAATTTGATATTTTAACAAAATTGTTTACCAGAGAAAATATAACAGAAATGTTTGTAGTTGTAGTTCCTAAAACTACTAAAAGAAATAATAAAGGCCAAAAACTGCCCTCTTAATCAATAGGAGGTATGTTCAAACGATCGAATTCATTAATTCTGATTCAACCACACTTCCCTCCAGTAAGATGGTTCTTCAACTTTAATCAGAAAAGATGAATGAACACTGGTGAAAAACTCGTGACATAAATCGTGGAGCTTCATGTCAAGGCATTTTCCATAAGCTTGATGACACTTAATTCGTACTCTGATGCTTACATAGTTCAATGACACCATTAGAGAAACGATCCTCACAGATCAGAATCAAAAGCTCAATTGAAATCAGACCTGCATAAACAGTAGTTTTTACTCAGTGGAAAACCTATCAATTACAGCCAAGGCTGTTACATCATTATTTGGGGCACTTTCATCTATGCCACTGAGGGTGTATTTTTGCCATGGCAGTTATGCATATGTCATGACAGCTTTTTCAGCTACCTACTGATTTATCCCTGCTACAGAATTAACAGTTTTGAAAGTGAGACCTGAATAGGTAGAGCAATAGGAAAAAAGTCTCTTTACATCGATCACACAAAAGAACGCTCATAAAATTGCCATAAGAGGCACAAGTCCAATTGCCTGCAAGCATGTAACCATAGGTAGTTTGGAAATGTCTCTTATATTTCTCAAGTGCAAAAATTACAAGATGATCTACAATGAATACAATGATATGCTTTTATAGAAAAGCATGTCTCTAAACATAGAGAAAGGGGCAAAAAAGCTAAGATATGCAAACTAGTGCATGATATGCAAGCTAGAGGTGAAAAAGCAAATTGCAGCCCAACTAGACTGAACTAAACTAAATTAGGCTCAACTAAGTGAACTTAAGCTAGGCATGCATGTGCAAACATGTACTTAAATATGCATATAAATATGCTTGAGAATATTCCTTGAGCATGTGCACAATTATTTTATGCAACAATACCAAATGTGCCTAATTCAACAAAACTATGCATGTGCAATATAAATGCATGCTCTAACAACCCCCCACCCCCTTTAGTGAAACTTAGGGAGAAAAGACTCAGCATGAAATGCAAAAATGAATGGGTCCCGCAACTAGGCCTGATTAGGTGCCTATGTACAATGAAAGCCTCTCAAAGCAGAGAAATTAAGAAAAAACACATGGGAAAAAAACTCCTCTCCAAAAGCGAGCGATGCTACATGAAATGCAGAAAGGAATAACCTCCCAAGGAAAACTTCATTCACCCCATGCATTGAACGCAACTGAAGATAATGTGCAGATGCCAAAGGCTTAGTGAAGATGTTTGCAACCTACACCTCTGTCGAAATGTAGTCCAAGACAAGAACACTATCCTGAATTAACTGCCGAATGAAGGACATGTGGATCTCGATGTGCTTAGTCCTCTGATGCTCCATTGGGTTGTGAGAAATGTAAATGGCACTTTGATTGTCACACCAAAGAATAGTGGGACCATTGGGTGGAAAATCAAACTGTCATCAACTGACAAAGCCATGAAACCTCCTGACTAGCAAGAACTGCTACACGTTACTCAACCTCTATAGATGATAATGCAATAGCAGAATGCTTCTTGCAAGACCATGCAATGGGACCTAAACCAAGACAAAAAAACAAAGCCAAAAGTAGACTTCCAAAGAATAGTGGGACCATTGGGTGGAAAATCAAACTGTCATCAACTGACAAAGCCATGAAACCTCCTGACTAGCAAGAACTGCTACACGTTACTCAACCTCTATAGATGATAATGCAATAGCAGAATGCTTCTTGCAAGACCATGCAATGGGACCTAAACCAAGACAAAAAAACAAAGCCAAAAGTAGACTTCCAATCATCGGAATCACCAGCCCAATCTGAATATGTGAAGCCAACAACTCGAGAATCCCTTATGAATAGTGAATGCCAAAGTGTGTAGTGCCTTGTATGTACCTCAAGATGCGTTTGGCAGTCTTCCAATGACTCATGTGATTCATGAGAAAAGCGAGAGACTAAGCCAACCACAAAGGAATGATCAAGATTTGAGTGTGTCAGGTACAAAAGATTGCCAACCAACTGCCTATATAATGTAGCATCAACTCACGGAGCAATTGGCAAACAAAACACCTAACTGAAAGGGTGTGGGAGCAAGCTTGGAATCAAGCATGCCAAACCTCTGAAGAATGTCAAGAGCATACTTCTATTGACAAATGAAAATCTCATCAGAAGTCTGAACAACCTAAAGTCCAAGGAAATAGCGCAGAAGTCCAAGATCTATCATGTCGAAACGCTCCATCAATGCTCGCAAAACACTCTGAATCAAGGAGAGAGATCTACCTATAAGAATCAAATCACCCACGTATAAGACCAAGATCAAAACATCATCTCTTGATGCTTAGTGTAGACTCTAGGATTAGAATGGCAACCAGTGAAAGTGGATGAGAGCAAAAAAGAATCCATCTTATCATGCCAAGCCCTAGGGGCTTGCCTAAGACCAAAAAATCAACGCCAAAGTCTACAAACAAGGCAAGAGTCCATAACAAAAGCATGTGGCTGCTTCATATAGATCTCCTAATGAAGATCTCCATGCAAGAAAGCACTCTTCACATCCATCTAAAAAATTGACAATCCCTGGGAGGCTGCAAGTGCGAGTACAAGGCGAATGTAATCCATCTTGGCAACAGGGATAGGTTTCAGAATAATCATGCCCTAAACCTGTGAAAACCCCTTAACAACAAGACGAGCCTTGTACTTGTCAACATAACCATTTGCAACATACTTGGTACAACACACCCACTTGCATTGCACCAACTTTCTTCCATTAGATGAACGAGATCCCAAGTGTGATTCTTCTTCAAAGAAGAATACTCATCCATAGCCTTATCCCACTTTGGAATGTATGTTGAATCAAAAAACTTCTAAGGTCATCCAAAATAGCTTGATTCAAAAGAGAAACCCCAAAATGTTGTGTGTGCGACGATTATCTATAGGATCACCTACCCAATCTCAAGTTGCGTCAACAATACAATGGACACAGTTAGGAAATGGAGGAGGTGGTGAAGGTTGATTTGGAAGTCAATGAATCCTCAAGTGGAGTAGGGAGTAGCGGAGAAGAATGTGAGGAAGATGCCTCAAGAGGATAACACTCATCAAGAACATCCCTGTGGAACAAGAACCCTTTGGTATCTAGATCAAACAACTCGTATGCCTTAGAATCCTCACAATAGCCAACTCAGCTCTTCTTCTCCATGGATTTTCGTTGTCCATTTGGAATGAAAGCCCAAGCCTCACTCGCAAAAACTCTAAATGAAGATATTTCGGGCTTGACATGAGACCAAGTCTCCTCAAGAGTCATTTGTCATAATGCCATATTAGGCATCCAATTTTGAAGGTAAGTAACGCAATTCAAAGCCTCAACACAAAATGTGACATTCATATCACAAGACTAAAGCATACAATTAGCCATCTCCCGAAGTTTCTTGTTCTTCCTCTCGCCAACACCTATCTGTTGAGGGGTATAGGGAATTATAGGGGTATAGGGAATTATAAGCTAATGAAGAATGTCATGCTCAACTCAAAAGTTCTAAAAGAGAAAACATACTCCCCCCCCTCCCCCCAATTATTTGTGTGTATCCTCCTAAGATTAAGACCAGATTGCTTCTCCGCAAATGCCTTGTCCAACCGAAAGGTATCAAAGATATCACTCTTGTATACACCCATGTACGTCTAGAGAAGTCACCAATGAATGTGAGCATGTACCAAAAAAGGAGTCGAAAAGGACATGATGAGGTCACTATGAACCAACTCAGGGGGTGCCTTAAGCATGGTGGCTCTATATGAAGGAAACAGATCTCGATGATGCTAACCAAATGCACACCCTCCGCAAACACCACTCATGCATGAAATCTTAGGTAGACCAAGAACCAAAGAATGGGTGCTCATATGTTGTAGATACTTGAGGTTAACATGGCCAAAGCACTCATGCCAAAGCTTACTCATTGAATTTGCATGTGCAATAAAAGTTCACTCAATAGGAGAAGAAATCTCAAATCCATCAAAGCGATATAATCGAGATGCAAGATCAACATTACCAATAGCAACAACATCAGAATCATAGAGGTTTCAAATAATCACATCATGAGGTGTGAACTCAACTATCTTACCAATACCAAAATGACAAATCTAATACACTGATAGGTCGGTGGAGATGTTAGGGACAACAAGAACGTTTTAAAGACATCCACTCTCAAGTCTTGAGAAGGGGTTTCCTGAATCCACGGTTTGATACCATGTTGAAATTTCTATATTTCTCAAGTGCAAAAAAATTACATGATGATTTACGATGAATACAATTATATGCTTTTATAAAAAAGTAGGTCTCTAAACATAGAGAAAAAGTTAAAAAAAACTAAAATATGCAAACTAGTGCATGATATGCAAGCTAGAGGAGAAAAAACAAATTGGAGCCCAACTAGACTTAACTAAACTTAAATAGGCTCAACTAATGGAATTTAAGCTTGGCATGCATGTGCAAACATGTGCTCAAATATGCATATGCTTATGCTTGAGATTATTCTTTGAGCATGTGCACAATTATTTTATGCAACAATACCAAATATGCCTAATGCAACAAAACTATGTATGTGCAACATATATGCATGCTCTAACATCCTTGACAGACATTTCCAGGGTTAAAATTCTTGTGTCAATTTATTGTGGTTAATTCTTTTGCTATTATATGATTGTTTCATTTCATTTCATTCTAATATAGTAGTCTTTTCATTGCAGCACATTGGGGGCACTAATTCCAATATTTTGCATTCTAACTATCATTGAAGAATAATTTTAAAATAGACCATTTACAGTGAAGAACTTAAAATTCGAAGATTACAAATCATATTGGTATCAAAACAATTTCAAACTTTGTCTGTTGTAGGTGGTGTTTAAGCAATCTGTATAACAATGACAGCCAAAGAAAATTAGAATTGCAACTTTACAGATCTGAGATTTATATTAAGGAATCAACAAGTGAGGAAATGTCTAAAGAAGGAGAAGAGAACCATAATAAAGGAGTTGCCACGCTAGATTCAAGCATGGAGTATGCGATGAAATTTCTATAGAACGACTAAGCAGTAAGAAATTAGGGCTAAGATTCAAGCATCCATAAATATGGTTATCGAAATCTGAAGTTATTAAGAAATCACAAACCAAATAGGTAGTATTCAAGCTTAACTTCACCAAACATAGCAAGGCTTAATACATCAACATTTAATCAAACACTTGTAGTGATAAAAGTTTCTGATTTCTGATCATAAATTTTGTCATACAAATGACTAATAACCATAAAGGTTACTAGTGCACAAGCACAGTAGTATAGCAAATAGTTGACATGGAAAACACTACTTCAAAACCTGTCTATTTTGTGATGACATTTCATCAAACATATAGCAGACGTCTTCCAAGCTCATAGCTAAACATTAGACTGCTACAGGCATTCATGAAATGGCAGATTTGTAACAATTACATCTCAAAAAATAACCCAGGAGTTTCCAGATTTTACAATACCTCAAAGCTGCAAACTTAAGATATCTAACAAGTCAATAATATGCTCTAGGCGAAAGCTTGGGACTGTAAAAGACTTTGACGGCTGGGGTATGATTGGATCTGCACAAACTGTTTATAATCTTTGTTCTCTGCCCACGTTCTTGAACTTCAATGTGAACGGCTGCCTCTAATATCTGTCCCAAATCGTCCAGCAGCTAATAAACCTTATCAAATGCCAATGAGAAAGTTTCAGCTTCCTGTACTTGGACGTCCAAACCTGCTTCTATTCCATGTCTTATTCTAGCTGTAGGAAATTCTTATTTATCTCCAAAATCTGTGATTTAATAATCCCAATGTGAATTCTGATTGAATCCACCAAACTGAAGGGATGGGTTTTCGTCCAGCCTTTACTCATTCCAAGGGTCTTTGTCCTTAGATAATCCAGTCACTGATTTTCAGTAACAATGGAGAAAGAGTTTCAAAATCCAATTCTCATAACATAACTCAAATGAAAGGATGGGCTTGCTTATATAGCTTTTTAGTGGGTGAATGCTTGTACTTTTAGCAATGTGGGATAAAACATTCTTTACTTTAATTCCTCCTTATGAAGTAGCTTCTCGAACAAGCTGGAATAAATAAAGTGACTTTATATTATAACTTTATTATAGGCACTTCATAATTCAATTAATGATATGCACTCAATAATTAATTATTATTAAAGTATAACTTTAATAATAATTATAATATTATAACTCCATCATTAATCATCGCAAATCAATTCTGACTTCACCAGGAGATAGCCCGCTGCTAACTGGGGTGCCTTACTAAAAATAGTAAGTCCCTCGAAACGGAACCGAAAACCTCTAAATATCAATGCCTCAGAACAAATGTAAATAGTAAGTCCCTCAAAACAGAACCAGAAACCTCTGAATATCAATGCCTTAGAACAAATGAAGGATCTGGTGAGGTAAACACTTACAACGGCCACTTGAAAAGCTTTGTCATGCCCCAAACTGGACCCTCTAAACAACTCTATTAGCCTATGAGGGTCGGGAAATAGGCTAATCCCTCGAACTTTGATGCTCACGAAAAACGGGGACATTACAATCCGCCCTCCCTAAGATTGATTGTCCCCAAGCAATCACGATTGCAAAGAACTCCACTGCACTGGAAGTCCAAAGCAAGACTAAGAAATGTCCCACACTGAAACACAACTGTAGCACCATCATAACCACAACTGCACAAAAATGAACAACCCATCTGTCCAATCTTTGCGCACTGAGACTGTGCATGTGAAACAAATTATGTACATGAAGATCGAAAGTGAGACTGCAAGTAATCCACACCATGTACAAACTGCAATACTCCCTAGTGAACCCAGACTAGAACCTCGATGCACGCGTAGGACCCCACACCACACTGAAGAGTGTCAAACCAAATATACCTGGATCCCAAATCCTGGATAGAAGCCTGCCAAGAAGAACAACCGCGAACTTTTCTTGCGCTAATCTGATCACATCACCATGCTGCAAATGGTGAAGCAAACTAATGGACCCATCCAACCTGCAGTACTAACCATGTCACCACCTAGATCCTAGTATAAACGAAACTCACATCCATGCATAATAAGGAGGTGAGAATATGTGGAAGCATCTACTATACCAAACCTCCCTCTACATTCTATCAATCCCTCATGGGTGTGAAATCCAACTGTACTGTGGAGATAAGAACTCCCAAGGGTGTTTGTATCACAACCACAATATCCATCCCACAAAGGATGGCATAATCCTGAAGACAATACACACCGATGCATCATCAAGCCCTCCACATGTGGATCAAAAGAAAAATGATGAGCACTCCTCACTGTGTAGTTACGGTAGAAAGCTCCAGCCTCTGTCAATGGCTCATCACTGACAACTCTGGAATCAGGAGATGGCTCTAATCCATGACCCTGAACAGTTGATTGGGCAGGGCCTCTGGTGACCCTCTCTGCAAACCCAACCACAAAATCTCTATGAGGAAGCATTGTAGTCAGAGTATCTACAATTGCTCCCACCAAATGTTGAATGTCGTGTGAACCTCGGATGAGAGTAGCCTTAGTGACTACAAACGGTCCCTCCTAAAACTCTGACCTCTCAAGCAGGTACTTAATAAACGTATCTTTGCAGTAAAAACAATGAGTCAGGACCAACTTGTTCTCTTGCAACCCTCAATTGATCACTCTAACTCTGCGACACAAGTTGGCGTCCAAAATCAATTGCATAGGATGAAGTAACAGATTTGCTTCCATGGGAGGGAAACAAATCAAAATGAGAGTTATACTCCCAACCAGATGACTCTGTGAATCCCCTGTGAAGATGATGGATTAGCGTCGTGTACTAACACACAAATCTCTAGAGAATCCACCACAGTCACACAAGAGCTATCAACAATCTAACTTGCATCATTTGTCATAGTACTAACCTTAGGAGAACCTAATGCAACAGTTGGTCCTCTACTGCTCTCAACCAAGATACTCATCCCATCTGAGACTACGGCGCCTGTATCAACAATGGATGTAGCCACAACCTCACTAAAACCCGTCGATATATGATTATCACCAATAGCCATTGTAAAAGCATGTATTGTATCTATAGTTGGTGAAGATTGCGCAAAACTCAACTCGACAGTAAGCTCCTTAATCCATGACTGACTCACGAAGGGCCAACTTCATGCTCTCCAAGGAGTCCATAATCACCCCAAGCTCATGAGTGAGCTCATCAACCTCCTCTTCCTTTCCCTTCAAGGCATCATAACAGATACCATCCAATTCGAGAAGATAATCTTTGTCTGCAAGTAATTGTAGGTAATTGTGTTTCATTATTCCAATTGCTTCACGAAGTGCATGAAACTTTGTAAGGGAAAGACCACTATGACAACGCTCATCTGTCACAGGAGTGCTCCAACCATAAGTAGCCAACATATGATGAGCAACATCAAAATGCTCAATGGTTGTGGCAATCATATTGTCATTCACCTTTAGTTTCCCAACCAAATGATGAGGACTCTGTAACTTATGATTCCAATACAAGTTTTTTGATTCAACATCTGCACTATAATATGGGGCTGAATTGACATCACTCTCCTCACTATAAGCAGCATCATGAGTGCTATCTACTTCACTCACAATATCATCAATTGTACTGCTGCTATGTACTTCAAAGGAAGGCTCAATTGGCACTGTAGAAGCTTCTGTTACGTCAATATCTTCACACTTCCGCTACCAAAATCGTTGTATGTCCATCTGAGGCACGATCCTGGGATTCAATGCCAACAAGTGAATTTTTTAATTTGTTTTCTAAGGTCTGATATGAAATGAAAAATCAGACTCATTGTGGCATGAATCTTCATCATAAATTGTATCATTAGTACCCAAATCTTGAGTACCAACATTCGACAACTCCAACGAAACATCATCCACAAGTGAAATCTCTATTGTCTCATGCTGATACAAACATAACTTGCTGATATCATGAAAATCAGAATTGCTATAGGTTGTATTGTCCAAGCAATCTCCATGTTTGACACTCCCATCTTGCATGTCAATACTCAAGGGAACACCCCCAACATCTTTTGCACTTGCCATGACATCAACACCATCATTACGCTCAAGCAAGGAACAGCTGTCATAGAAATCAGAATTTTTATTATGACTGATAACAACTTCTTGAGCTCTAATAATGTCAACATTCTTTTCAAAACTTACCTTCTTTTCCATTATTTTCTTTGTACTAATAACATTATTTGTATTAGCATTTACTTTCTTTTTCTTTGCAAACAAGGGATCCAAAATTTTCCGCTGTTGTAAGAACCTTGTTAAATTCCTATCATAGTTTTGAAAAACCTACATGAGCTCTGGCATGAGTTCTTGTATAGACTCCATTTTACCCATATTGAAACAAAAAATAGGAGTGTTAGTTACTCTAATATCAACTGTGGGAGCTCAATGATTTCCAACACCAGCAGGATGGCAGGAAACCGCTTTGATACCACTGTAAGAACCCCAATAGGTTCTAACTTAACCAACCCACTGATTTGGTAAGCAAATGAAATGTGGTCTTGAAATTTGATAATTATATGTAAGAATACCTTGTCACTTTGATTAGTTTCTTTTCAATTTTGGATGTTTGACATTTTGGCAAACACTTTGCATGCAAGCTCTAATACCACTATAATGTCCCATACCAATTTTTCCCCTTAAATGTTCAATATGCTCTGAAGAAATTTCGTCAAACAGTTACCTTGCAAAAATCTAATACAAACTCCTTGCATAGGAATTCTGTGGAACATTTGAATGGTTATAGAAAATCTGAAGTTATTAAGAAATCGGGAACCAAATAGGTAGTATTCAAGCTTAACTTCTCCAAGCATAGAAAGGCTTAATACATCAGCATTTAATCAAACACTTAGAATGATAAAAGTTTCTGATTTCTGATCATAAATTGTCATACAAATGACTAATAACCATGCAGGTTACTAGTGCACAATCGTAGTAATATAGCAAACAGTTGACATGGAAAAAACTACTTCAAAACCTATCTATTTTGTGATGACATTTCATCAAACATATAGCAGACATCTTCCAAGGTCATGCTAAACATTAGACTGCTACAGACATTCATGAAATAGCAGATTTGTAAAAATTACATCTCAAAAAACATACTCCAAGAGTTTCCAGATTTTGCAATACCTCAACATTGCATACTTAAGATATCTAACCAGTCAATAATATGCTCGAGGTGAAAGCATGGGCCTGTAAAAGACTTGGACGGCTGGTGTATGATTGGGTCTGCACAAACTGTTTATAATTGTCGTTCTCTGCCCACGTTCTCAAGCTTCAATGTGAATGGCTGCCTCTAATATCTGTCCCAAATCATCCAGCAGCTAATAGACCTTATCAAATGCCAATGAGAAAGTTTCAGCTTCCAGTACTTGGACGTCCAAACCTTTTCTATTCCATGTCTTATTCCAGCTGTAGGAAATTCTTATTTATCTCCAAAACCTGCAATTTAATCCCAATGTGAACTCTGATTGAATCCACCAGACTGAAGGGATGGGTTTTCGTCCAACTTTCACTCATTCCAATGGTCTTTGTCCTTCGAAATCCAGTCACTAATTTTCAGCAACAATGGAGAAAGAGTTTCAAAATCCAATTATCATAACATAACTCAAATGAAAGGATGGTCTTGCTTATATAGCTCTTTAGTGGGTGAATGCTTATACTTTCAGCAATGTGGGAAAAAATATTCTTTACTTTAATTCCTCCTTATGAAGTAGCTTCTTGAACAAGCTGAAATAACTAAGGTGACTTTATATTATAACTTTATTATAGTCACTTATAATTCAATTAATGATATGCACTTAATAATTAATTACTATTAAAGTATAACTTCAATAATAATTATAATATTATAACTACATCATTAATCATCGCAAATCAATTCTAACTTCACCATGACGTAACCCACTGCATTCATTGCTAACCGGGGTGCCTTACTAAAAATAGTAAGGGTACATCGCTATCACCCACTGACTTACTATGAATAGTAAGTCCATCAAAACGGAACCAGAAACCTCTAAATATCAATGCCTCATAACAAATGAAGGATCTGGTGAGGTAAACACCTACAACAACCACTTGAAAAGCTTTGTGATGCCCCAAACTAGACCCTCTGAACAACTCCATTAGCCTATGCGGGTCAAGAAATAGGCTAATCCCTCGAACTCTGATGCTCACGAAAACGGGGACACGACACAAACTTGCAGTATAAGGAGGTTTTGTGATATCATGGTATTCTTTGCAATATTATATTAAATAACATAATAGAGTAAATTGCAATAATATTGGAACTCATATTCCTATACGAATTTAAAAGTATTATTTAAATTCATTTTGCAATATTATATTTGATTTTCTTTGAGATATCTTTAATATGCGGGAACTTGACTTGGTGAAAAATATCAAGGGAATTATTCAAAGACAATAGGAACGTATGAAATAGTATATCTGATATTGGGTCACCTCACATCGGGCTCACTCATTGATAAATATTTGTGAAGGAAAAGAAGCCTTGTCTTGCGTACAGATTTGGCCAAAAGATATTTCTTGGACGGCTAACATATCTTTCATTCTCTTGGCACGACTTCTTGTGCAATAACGTCTCTTTGAAAGGGGTTGTTTCTCAAATTCGTTATTGTTGGCAAGGTTGTCAGTAAAAATAAAGGCAAACAAAGCTGATGAAACCATTGAAGATTAATGCTGGTGCAGAGGGTCTGGGTTAGCGTGACGGGAGTGATTCTGTGTGGTTGTTACTATTCTGATGCTACCATTGCTTTATTCTGATGCTACCATCTTCATTCAATGATGTGAATATTTGGGCTTGGATTGAAAGGAAGAGCCTATTTGTTGATCTTTGTGGGATTCTTTTGCAAGTTGTGGGACTGATGTATGATTGCAGACAAGCACCATTGCTGAGTGCATGGGTGTGGAAGATGACAGCTGAAGAATATGTGTGTGTGTACATACATGTTTATGTATATATGTGTGTGTGTGTGCGCGCTATGTGAATGGCCTTTCTTGGTGCAAGCTAGAGCCATTTCCTTGTTCAGAAATCAATATATATGAAGTTGATTGCAGTGTTTGAAGGAGCCAATATTCCTTTACAAAGTGTCTTGAGTATTGTGTTTAGTATTTAGCTATCACTATTCCAACTGTTCCAACCCATAAGTTCATGCTTGCCTTGAATGTTGAATGAAGGTGCTGACTGAGACCTACTGTGGCATCAACTGCTGCTATGAATTAATGTGATTTGCAATATATGTCAGGTTGCTTAAAGTAAAAAGGTAAGGACTAAAGCTTATTGCTTGTATCTGCTATTACAAATCGATAATAAACTTTGCCATTTCAGTTTTAATGAATTTCGGGAAAGCATAAATCTTATAGTCAAGATAGTGCAAATTTCCTAACCACTGAGTTACAACATCTGCTTAAATAAACCAACATCAATACTTTACAATTTGAAACTATGCATTCATAATGGCAAGCAAATTGTTTGACAAAGTAATTCTGTAGGGAAAAGAGTGGAGATTTGGGGTGAATTCAATTGGGGATCTTGCAAAATTGGAATACATGCATGCATTTTTTGTGGCATGAAAGATTCAAACTGAACTTGGAAATCAACATAGAACTTTTCCATAACAGGAGTACACAAATTGAGCTCAAGAAAAATACAATAAAAATGTGAACACTGCAGCTCCAAACCCTCCCCAAACTTCAACTTCCCTTCATTTCAACTCCTCATATATCTCCATCTAGGCAATCACACAACAAATTGTCAACTTGTAACTAAAGTATCCCACATTTACAGAAATGCCATTTTGAGAGGGAAAACAAACCAAATGTAAATTTGGATTTGATATCCAAGTAATAAATATTTTGCTTCACACCTATAAAGTTAAACAAACATAGAATACACAACAATTATTTCTGGTTGATATTGATTGCCAGTTTGCCCAAAATGCTCTAACATCACTTGGTATGGAAATATGCAAGGATACGACCCAATCTTTCAAGACCTATAATTTGATCAAATGAAGGTTTCAAGCCCCCATTTCCCAGCAATAGACTTATCATAGCGATTTCTCGGACACCGAAGCTCTTTTGCCCTGTTTATATGAGAATCGAGGGTTCTTTGGAACCTTGAAACCCAAACCCCAGATTTCCTAGAACCCTGAAATCCTGCAAATACTCAACGAAATGGTTTGTCATTTGGATACAATAGTTCCCTAGGTAACATCTGATGATTGTAATTCTGCTTTGCCTCTTCTGCAGGATTTGTTAGAGATTATATGGCAGGTGTAGCAGCCCAGGTTGAGATTCCCAAAGCACGTAGAAAGACAAAGGAATCCAAGATAGAAAAGACACCTACTACAATGAAGTATGTATACAAGCAGCAGGTGATGCTTTGTAAACTTGATAATGAAGTTCAATATATCATAGTCATCAACATTGGGCACATTGTCATCGAAGCCATTAAAACAAATAATGAGAGCCCACAAGCAAATGTACACTACAGGAAGGTGGGGCAATCCAAATTAGTACAAGCAACAATATTCCCTCAGCCAGTGGAATCTCCTGAGTTGATCCTCGCCATAGCCAACCACTACAATTAGGCTACCTGCCAATGCACGGATGATAAGGGTAAAATGTAGTAGTTGACTTATCCCTGAACATCGTGGCAGTAACATTCTGGATTCTCCAATTTGATGAGCTAATGATAACAACTGAAGAGGAATCCTTGAATCAGTATTTGGAAAGGGTGGATGGGAGTATGGAACACTTGAACAACCACTGGTTAAGCCAACCTAGGAAGTCCAACAGCAAAGTAACGGATAAGATCCAACAGCACATGAGCCGATAGTCTATATTTGATATATTATATTTAATAGTTGGGCAAATAATATTTCTGTGATGGATAGTAATATAATATTGGGAAGAAAGCATTGTGGGCAGTTTAATCGATATGGAGTTTGTTGTCGGGAAATATAAACAGAGTGTTTTTTAGTCATTGCATATGGCATGGGGAGTATTGGCGATTCAGTCTAAACGTCCGTTCCAAGAGATGCCAGAAGTACCCTGCATATTATTCAGGTGGTAGGTGCACAGGAAAGAATCAGAGCAATGCATTTCAATTCAGTGCAATGTTGCTGTAGTGGTTTTCTACTTTGACAATGTCGGTGCTAGGTCTGTGATTCCTGAACGTTATATTATGCAGAAGTAGTTTGTGCTTATTGCTGGATTAGTTATCTTGGAGCAGTCACACTAAATTACCTTTATTGGATCATGCTTGTAATTTCTGGGCACTGATAAGAGGTAAGACCTTCTGTAGTTTTGAGCTTGAAGTTTATGTTGAGTCATTTAAATTATTGTTGGCTTCAGTGAAGGTTCATATGGTAATAACATACTCTTACAGTCTGCATTACTGTTCTGAAAAAGAATATATCAGTGTTATTCTTCTATTTGTATTTCATGACTGTTTTGGGAAGGGATATAGCCTGTGTTCTTGTAAAATCATACTTCAGAAATATTTGTCTTTCTTAATGCATAAGTTAAGGTTTTAAGATCAATGCTGGGAAAAGAACAATCTATAGATGGCTTTTAAAATTTAAACAAAGTATCATAGTATTTACAACTAGGGTGGAAAGATAGTACCCGATTTGATCACCAATTGTGCTTGAATTCCAATGGATAAATCTGCCTTTATTGCGATGTCCAGGTGCTGCTATCACACGTCCGATTTCCAGCCCCAAGTTGATGTAATTTGGTGCCCTTTAATATGCGATCAAACCCTTGAATTCGCACTACAAATCAGATCTGTGTTGTCCTTCCAAATATGCTATAAGAATGTTTCGATATTCGCAATGGCTGGAGGAGTTTGATGTCAAGAAGTCTGATCCAAATTCGCCACAATTTGTTCTTCGATTCTGCCCTAGATTCGCATGGTTATTATATTAATGTTGCTGCTCCAATTCGTATAATCATTTGCCTAATTCGCTGCCCAATAATAGAACAAGATCCAAGACAAAATTCGCTCCAATGAGTAGAAGAATAGTTTGCTATATCTGATTCTAGGAGAAGAAATACATGTTATGTTTTTGATGATTTCTCTCCTAGAATCGATACAATATATATATGGGTTTGTAACTAATTTTACACCCTCCCAAGAGTGCCGACTTGGCCTATAATGGGCCCTTAACTAATTAAAACCACATATATATAATAACTTGCATTTTATAATAATTACTCATATTATTATAAAATTGCACAAGTAATATAAGGGTGAAATTAATAATATTTTATTATTAATTTATTTGTCCAATTTGATCTTAGCCAAAAGGCTATAATATTAACACTCCCTCTTAGTCTTCAGGGTAAGATCAATCTATAGATCCCATCTATACTAGGACACACCCTTAACTATCATCCTTGATAGTGGAAACAAAAACATAACCATCTCGGATACCTTATCGTGAGATGTCATAGATTCTATATCTATGAAGGTAGATCATATCTACCACAAATCCATATGTATATTATAATTTGGTTCCATGATGTTATCCTTCCTATTTGTGGATTGATCAAGTCCACAAGAATATCAAGTCCATGATATTCATGTTAACATCAGGCTACCAAATTCTCCAATATACAGGAATATCAAACCCATGATATTCAAGAGCATTGGCCTTAACGAATATCAAGTTCATGATATTCACCAAATGCTCAGAGCAATGGCCTCCAGACATCAAGTCCATGACGTCCACCATACACTCAAGTGTGGATCCTTGATCCAAGAGATATCAAGTCCATGATATCATCGAGCATTGGTCTAAAGAATATCAAGTCCATGATATTCACCAAGTGCTCGGAGCAATGGTCTCCCGACATCAAGTCCGTGATGTCACCAATACTCAAATGTGAATCCCTGATCCACGAGTCCCCAGGACTCAAAGAATATCAACTCTAAGATATCCAACAAAACATATAAATGTGAACTGCCACAATCCACATACAAATCAGAAGCTAAGTAAGCATTAATGAACTCATATAACTTTGCCACAAAGAAATATGAATTCTAAAACACACAACATAAAAGAAATGTTAGTCCAACAAACTCATATTTTCACCATGCCAAGTTTATTCCTGAAATGTTCAAGTTTACCCCTTGCTAAAGGTTTGGTGAGAATATCTGCATTTTGTTCATCAGTACATACATATTCCAATTGAATGGCCTCTCAATATGTTTGGACCTATTATGGAACACAGGGTTGATGGCAAGTTTAATGCAACTCTGATTGTCACAATAAATAACAATAGGTTCCATAAGTTGTCCAAATCATCCTACTATGAGTTTCCTTAACCAAACTACTTCTCTAGCTTCGAGAGAAGCTGCAATATACTCTGCTTCTGTTGAACTCTGAGCAACAGAGTTTTGTTTCTTGGTAAACCAAGAAATCATAGCTGATCCTAAGCTAAAACAACATCCGGATGTACTCTTCCAGTCTGTAATGCATCCTGTCCAATCTAAATTTGTAAAACCATGAAGATCCAGTTTTACATTCTTGTATAATAGACCATACTCAATGGTCCCACGAAGATATCTCAAAATATGCTCAGCTACACTCATATGCAATTGTTTAGGTTCTACCATAAACTGACTTAGAGCATTTACAGCATAACATATATCAGGTCTAGTGTTAACTAGATACATAAGAGATCCAATGATTTGTCTGTATAAACTAACATTTGTTGCCTCAAAACTAGCCATGGCTTCTCTTAACTTGAGAAGGTTGGTTTCCATAGGTGTGGACATTGGTTTACACTCCATCATACCGAATCTCTTTAGAATATCAACAATATATTTCTCTTGATTCACAATAATCTCATGAGATTGTTGCCACACTTCTAAACCAAGAAAATAATGAAGAAGGCCTAGATCCTTCATTTCAAATTCCTTTGCAAGGTCTTGCTTGCAATCTTCTATAAGGTATTCTTCTCCTGTGAATAGGAGATCATCTATGTATAGCACCAATATCAATAAATCTCCATCTGATATCTTGAAATAGAGATTAGGATCTGCATCGTTCTTTGAAAATCCCAGATTTTGAAGATAACAATCAATCCTTTCATACCAAGCTCGAGGAGCTTGTTTGAGCCCATATAAAGCTTTCTTAAGCTTGCACACATAAGATTGTTGATCCTTTGTAACAAATCCTTCAAGTTGCTCTATATACACTTCCTCTTCAATTTCTCCAATTAGAAATTCAGTTTTAACATCCATTTGATGGATCTTCCAACCTTTGGAAGCTGCAATGGCAATTATTGCCCTAACTGAGGAATATCGAGCAGCGGGAGCAAAGGTCTCCTCATAATCTATTCCTTCCTTTTGAGTGAACCCTCTGGCTACGAATTTGGCTTTATGTTTCTCAATACTACCATCCGCAGCATGTTTAATCTTGAATATCCATTTTGATGATACCACAGACTTGTTCTTGGGTCTAGGAACAATATCCCACACATCATTCTTCATTATGGAATTCTTCTGACATTGCATCTTTCCAAGCCTGAATTTTATGTGCTTCGCGAACAGAAGAAGGTTCGGAATCTATAATCTCACTCATAAAAGCAACATAGTTAGTATACCTCTTAGGTCTTTTACTTTCTCTAAAAGTTCCAGTAGGGGCTACAAAGTTGTTTGCATCTTCTAACATTTTGGTGGCCCACAATGGTCTTTTCTTGTAGATGGAAGTGTTAGGTTCACTTATAGGTATTGGATCATACTCAATAACATCATGATACTCCCTCTGATTCTTAGGTGGGTTGGATTGAAATAATTCATCACATGTTATATCTTTATAGGTTGAGAATGCAAGGTCTTCTTCAAATATAACATCTCTACTCAACTCAATATGCCTTTGCCCTGGAACATAGATCCTATAGGCCTTGGCAGATTCACTATATCCCACAAATATTCCCTTCTTTCCTGAGGGTTCCAATTCGGTTCTCTTTTCTTTTGGAACATGAAAATACACAGGACAACCAAATATCCTAAGATGACTCACATCAGGTTTGTTTCCACTAAACGCCTCTTCAGGAGTCTTATTGTTCAATGTTGAATGAGGACATCTATTTTGAATGTAAACCGCAGTGTTGGATGCCTCAGCCCATAGTGAAGTATGAAGATTTTGATCATGTAACATAGCCCTTGCTGCTTCAACTATGGTTCTATTCTTTCATTCAGCTAT
>MU216903.1:397355-408911 GCA_018584345.1 Thuja plicata | reverse complement strand
CAATTGATTCAACCATTAAGGCTTGAGATGAAATAGTATCAAGTCTATAAAGACACTCATGTCTTAGCCCTATGGTGTATGCTTGTTTCAATGTTGAATTTTTGGTCCAAGCCAAAACTTTCCCATCAATAAATGCAATCTTATAACCCTTATCCTCAAGTGTTGATATTGAAACTAGGTTTCCCTTTATGCCCGGAACATATAGGACTTGAGATAGTTGTAAGGATATGCCGGACTTCATTTGAATGTTGCAATTCCCAAAACCCATAATTGGATATGAGGTTTCATCTCCTATGGTAACTTCTTCCTTAATGTTTTCTGAAAATGAATCAAAGTTTTCCCGGAACCCGGTGATATGCCTCGAAGCTCCACTATCAATAACCCAGAGTATTTATTTGAGGTTTGGGTAGACAAGGCTGAGTATAGGGCTGGATTCTCAATGTTTCAAATCTTAAAAGTTTGAGACTGTTTTCCCTAATAATCTGAATATGATCTTTTACTCTACCTAGGCTCTGATACCATGTTAAGATTTTCAGATCAATGCTGGGAAAAGAACAATTTATAGATGGCTTTTAAAATTTAAACAAAGTATCATAGTATTTACAAATAGGGTGGAAAGATAGTACCCGATTTGATCACCAATTGTGTGCTTGAATTCCAATGGATAAATCTGCCTTTATTGCAATGTCCGGGTGCTGCTATCACAGGTCCGATTTCCAGCCCCAAGTTGATGTAATTTGGTTCCTTTTAATATGTGAATTCAAACCCTTGAATTCGAACTACAAATCAGATCTGAGTTGTCCTTCCAAATATGCTATAAGAATGTTTCGATATTTGCAATGGCTGGAGGAGTTTGATGTCAAGAAGTCTGATCCAAATTCGCCCCAATTTGTTCTTCAATTCTGCCCTAGATTTGCATGGTTATTATATTAATGTTGCTGCTCCAATTCGTATAATCATTTCCCTAATTCACTGCCCAACAATAGAACAAGATCCAAGACAAAATTCGCTCCAATGAGTAGAAGAATAATTCGCTATATCTGATTCTAGGAGAAGAAATACATGTTATGTTTTTGATGATTTCTCTCCTAGAATCGATACAATATATATATGGGTTTGTAAGTAATTTTACACCCTCCCAAGAGTGCCGACTTGGCCTATAATGGGCCCTTAATTAATTAAAACCACATATATATAATTACTTGCATTTTATAATAATTACTCATATTATTATAAAATCGCACAAGTAATATAAGGGTGAAATTAATAATATTTAATTATTAATTTATTTGTCCAATTTGAATTAGCCGAAAGGCTATAATATTAACATAAGTAAACTCTGCAAACTTGCGGCAAGCAAATGTAAATGTTAAAGAAACTGAAAAGTAAAACTAAGACAACATTACAGAAGGGCTTCATTCTTAAAATGTTTGCGAAATGTTTGGTAAAATGTCTGATGAGTTAATGAAGAGACGGAGCAGACCATAGTTGGGATATTATACTCTCATTGGTGCATTTTGGTTGATAATCTGATGTATTGATGGATATGTGTGCTTAATGCTTTCTCAAGTATAGTTGATAATGTAAATTAATTTAATACTGATCATTCATTTTCTTTCACCCTGATCTATCTTTTTCATTTTATTTCAAGAAATTTAAAGTTAGGGAAGTGTATGCTCTCTCTGCTTGCAACCAGCATGCCCATTTGTATGAACAGCCTAATGTCCACTTAGCCATTTCAACACTGTCGTGACCCGACCATAGAGACCTTCGCTGGTCTGGATTTCCAAATTCATAAATCTTTCAGAAGAAGATAGGTGGAAACATCTAGCTTGTGGTGAGTGTGTCAAAAGGCCCATCAGCACTTCCAACCCTTCTCTAGGACAAATCCCACTTCCTTTTGCCAAATTCATTCAACATCCTTTCTAACTTCCACCTTTAACCAAAGTTCCCTTAATTTTTCTTCTCTAGCATCTTTTTCCGAAATTCAACCCACCATTGTAACTCCACAAAAAATCATCTTTATCTACACTCAAATAGTCTTTCATGGATTCAAGTCCTATACTCCACGGAGTTTCCGGGACGGGGACGTTTCTGGGGACAAGGACGTGTGTCCAGTACGGGTACAGCTCAAAGCCAAATTTTAGGGGACGGTACGTCAAGTGACGGCTATTAAAAAATAGGGGATTTTTTTATATAGAGAGAATTCAAATATGCATATCATAACATTGATAAACCATTCACCATAGACATTTTAGAAGCTGAATACATCGCAAATTAACAAAATTGAAAACCCTCATCTTGCAACTCAAAAATGAAAACTTTCTTGCTGCTGCTCTTTCTTTTTCTTCTTGCCAAGAATGGTTGAAATAAAGAAATGAAAAAATGAAAAAGACTTTACCTTTTTAGCCTCCAAATAGGGTTGCATAGTTTTTAATTGCTATTTCTACCCATGTGGGGCCCACTCAGCAATTAAAAGTTAAAAAAAATGACTTTTTGCAAAACAGTGGATATTTTTTTTGGCTGGAAAAAAGGGGACGCCGTTAGGTATTGGGGACGGTCAGCGGACGGCTAGGTCATCCCCGATACCTAACGGCGTCCCCAAGTCCCCTATTTTGCGTGGAACGCCATTTCTGGGATGTTTCCTTTTTTTCATTTTTGGAACGGCATTGGGGACAGGAAATTCCTGTCCCCGCATCCCCGTACCGTCCCCGAGACGGGAGCAGGGGAAATTTGGCAAGGGACGCATCCTCGTGGAGCACTGGATTCAACCCATTATCATCTATCCACCCACATCAATAATTCTTACTCCATTCTACACTTTTCACTTCATCTGCATGTAAACTACCACAACTGGTTTTACCAAAAATAATCGCTTCCACATCTACTATTACAAATGACATCTTATCAGTATTAGCAACATTATGAAAATAAAAAAAATTAATCACCATATGCTCATCTACTACTTCCTCACTTACACAAACTGTTACAGTTTTTTTATTTTTTTAAAATCATAATTAGCTCCTTTCTGCACATTTCTTCATTCTCTTCCCTTTATGCATTCAATTACACTTCATCCATCAACAACGCCCTTTTCTCTAAAGAACTCTCAATTGCTGCACTCTTTTAACTTTTACATTATCAATATATTATTATCATAGAAACTTGATTATCTCTCACCTCTTCCTTTTCATCCTGGACAAAATCTTTATGTGACGAATGACACAAACTGAACAGCTCCTATTTGTGTCTCCTATTTAGCAAAAGGTTCTCTTTATCTGCTCCTCAATTAAATTTAGAGCCTTCACAAGCCATCATTTTAACCTCTGAATCAGCTACTACCTTCAAAGGAATTTCTGCAACAATTTTAACTTTGACAGCTTGTACTTCACAAACTTCTAACATCACAAATTTATCTTCAACATTGTCCTCTAGCATGAGGACTTCCTCTTCCTTGTTTTCACATTCTTTCGTATTTCCAAACAAAACAGCCTTAGATAAAACAAGATTTCCATCTTTACCTTTCTCCTCCACTACAGTCTTATCCACTTTCATATTCACGCATTCATAAAGACATATTTCATTCATCGTTTTTTCTTCTGCAATGCCATCTATTTGACATTTTTTGTCCTTCTTTATCATATGTAAAATAACCACTCTTTGTTGCTTAGGCTCCGACCTCGTTGTTCTCAAATAGATGTCCAGTATCTTTTCAAAGATTCCATCTCTGATAGGATTTCATTTACTTTCATGTCACCAATGTGACATCTTTCACTATTTTCTGATCATGTCTACAGAAACTCTTCCGCGTTGTTTAGCTTCCAACTTTTTCAATCTCAAAGGGATGTCCGCAATCTTTCCAAGGTATTTTTCCTCTTGGTATTGCTCTATAAGTTTCTACTCAAATATTTTCCACTCAATCGGCCTCTTCAAGACCATTGTGAAGAATTGCATCTATAATCTTAAAGGGCATCTGCCAGTAGCTTGTGTATCATATCGAACTTCAAAGCCAATATGTTCATAGTATTTCACATTATTACATCAAACATGTGAAAGACCAGATCAGGTCTTGACACTTACCAAGATCACATAATCAATAATGAAAATGATTTCAAAAAGCCGTATCCTCTTTTATTTATTGTGATGAATGGAGCTCCTAATTTGTATTAAAGAATCACATATTGTGGAGACACAATGCTGTAAGTTACCCAATAATTATACTTGAAAAGAAAATTGTTTTCCCTAAATATATGAACCGTGAATGTCTAATCTAACAGACTTGTCAATTCCATTCCTCAAAAGGCATGCTAAACCAATAAGAATTCCCTTCATAACCACTCTTCATAAATATATTCATACTGTTGGACTTTCTAACATCACCCATGTGGAAGGCCAAGTCAAGTTCCAATACTTATGAACGCATCATCAGTGATAAAAGTGATTTCAAAAAAAATTCTTCTCTTATGTATAATGATAAATGGAGCTCCTAATTTATTAAGGAATCGTATATTGTAGATATTTAACCCTTAGCCATTTACTTGAAATATGATCCATGTGTCTCTTATCTTACAGCCCTGTCAATCACATTTCTCAAGTGGTATGCCAAACCAATAAGAACTCACTTTAACACTCTTATTTCCATTGAAAAGAAAAAGAGATAAACCAAAATGGTGCAGTAATTGCAAACTAAATTTGTAAGGGACCACAGGATTACAAAATTAGTATTTAGCTAAAAAGGATGTTAAGGTATGACAATTTAACTACTCAATACAGGGCTCGGCATCTACAAGTGAGAAACCAATGCTTGAGATTGTGTATCTTTCAAAACCAAAAAATGAGTACAAAACGTATGTTAACAAATGGACAAAATCAATAATTCACTCAATGCCCCAAATCATGTATGCTATTAGAAGTCAATTCAAAATTCATTCATCTTTTTTATTTCCTTCTCTTCATGTGCATCACTCATTCACATAAGATACAGTACAAAGTGCAATGACTGATAGTTTATTCTAACCAATATAACAAAAAGAAATTACTGCTTGAAACCACTACTATGGCCCAACAGAACAAAGATAAAGCAGGAGAAATTAAGATGAAAAATATTGAGGATGGAAAATAGAAGACACTCACCATCATGAGCTTTGTCTGCTGTATCAAGAACCTCTCCAGTCTCCAAGCTTAGCCACTGTAAAATGGGACCATGTGATGCTGCAATAATCTTATCGTTTGGAGAAAGGGAAATCCGGTCATACTGCATAAAGCATCCCTTTTCATCATGCAGAGGTATTGGAAACACCTTCAGACACTTGGGATCCTCATCAAGATGATACCGAACTGCCATCCATAAATAGAAAATGCATAATTTTAGAATGTAATGCCATCACATATGAACATCGTTTTCTTGAGCAATTATTCCCTATACATAAAAAGGCCAGCATGCACATGAGAAACAGAGCTAAAGAATAATCAAGTCCCAGTTGAAGAGTGTAAAAAGTTGCTGAGTGTCAAAGATTCCTATCACAGTGAGAATAGATACAACACCCAATGGCAAATGAATTGCTCAAAATGGTAAGTTATTAACTTTCAACAAATTGAACCTTGACTTGGGAAAAGAAAGGACAACAGCCCCATAAGGATGAAACAATGAGATATTCCAACAGGTACATGTAGGATTTTTGCCAAAATATCTACTAATTATACAAAGAATATATAACATGAATGCACATATTTGAACACAGCACACTACACAATCATACCAAACTGTTCTGCTAAAAGTAAACACATTTGATTTGACATAAAAATATCAAGGTCACACTGAAAAATAAATAATGAGACCTCAAGTGTCAAAGAAAAGAGATCTATGTGACCCATAACCATACTAAAGCTAGTACTCAATATCTGAGTAGATAACATGAATAACCTGCAGCAATGAATCTTAAAAATGTAAACTCAATGCAGATGCACTTAGAAATCATAGAGGCAATGAATCTACCTGGTCAGAACTGAATTTAAACTAATGAGATAAATTTTACTGTTCGTGTTTTATAAGCAAGTATAGGGCGTTAAAAACATCAAGTGAAGTTATGATGCCAGTACTAGATGGCAGCAAACAAATTTATGATTCAGAGAACGGTACTTGAAATCATCCTAAAAGCAAATGTCACGCTGGAATCTCAAGGCATTATGACAAGTTCAAAGAGAAGCTTTTAACAACCTTCTCGGTCACATTCATAAACTGAAATGCTATCAAACAGATGGGTTACAACTTGCAATAGAAAACATCTGCTTTGAAATAGATGAGAAATCAGGAACTATCAAATCCAGGGAGAGACACAAGTGGCTCTAATTGATACTCTACACATCAAATAACAAATCATTAAGCTTCACTAAAAATAGTTCCAAAATTGTGAGGCTTTGGTCATAACCATGCAAGTTTTACATACCATTGATGTTCCATAGCCTCATTGAACCATCCTTAGAAGCGGTAAGAATTCTTTCTGAATCTGATGTGAAGCAAAGCCAAGTCACTGCACTCTGGATGTTGGAAACCATTTCAGCAAAAATAGTATGGCTTGAACTTCTTAAAACAATAAGTTAATCATTTTATGAAGCAATAAACAGTCTAAGTTAAGCCAATGGATACAGATGTACATTCCAAGGGCTGAGTTATTGATACACCATATAATCAATACCTGGGAAAGGAAACCCAATTCCTAAAACTTTCAACTCCAAAGCATGGAAACAAATGTACAAATATTTGTCCCTTATAAGCTGCAAAACATGAATCCAGTCTGCTAACATAGACCAAGGCTACAGGCTACAGAATGCTGACGACCATCCTAATCTAAAATATTAAACCAAAAGCTTAGTGCTAGCTGACAAAAACACTTGAACCACCCTGGTAATATTATATGTGGCAGAAAAACAAAAGCCTTCTCAAAAATAATAAAAGAAATTTCAATAATCCATGGAATACATATATCGTTAACTTCCATACAAAAACTTCAACCATTTCTCTAGAATTTTATTTCATGAATACACCATCTAGAGTCCAGGACCAAACAAACAAAGTAATATTGAAAACCCGTGTCTCAGATCAGAGTTAATGGACACCCAAATTTTAAGCTAATGAATGTCTTATTAAATGATTAATTGACTCCGCAAACTAAGTACAAAACTTAAATGTAAAATTTGAAGACAAGATAAAATGATAACACAAAACACACCTTATGACCTTTCAGCTGCATCACATTCACTGTCTCTTTGACTGAGCCATCCTTTGCATAAACAAGTTCCCACACCTAAAATACAAAAACTAATTGATCATGTTAAACAAGGTTATAGTTTAAGTTAATTCAACAATTATATCTACAAATAGCATATTTTGTCTAAATAAAGCAAACGCATGGAAAGAGTACACTAATAAATAATGCCTGCTGAATTCAGTTTTAGCATAATTAGGTTATCATATCTAAACAAAAAAATCTTGTCTAAAAATGAATGTAAATGATGCATGGAAAGTGTTCACATAATGCACATATTAAAAACAATTCAAGCAAATTTTGGTAGACCAGATTTACAGTTTTATGTATATGCTACGCTAAATTGTTTTCCACACATGGCACCTTCTGCCTAAATGTATGCATATAATTTTTAAAATGCAGTCCTATACATAAGCAGAATCCTGATTTAACAGAAAAATGGTGTCTTGTTCCAGCTAAGTAGCTTCAAGAGCAAATGTCCACAAAAGATTTGGAATTTCTTGTCCACAAAATTCTGGAGCTTGCAATTTCCTCTAATTTATCCCAGGCAGATGAGTGCCACTTGTTAACTACAGATCTGTCAACACTTTTCTTAGAGGCATGTTTTAATAGATGCTGCATATTCAGCCAAATAGTTTACAAAGGTTGTCGTTATGGTACATAAATTTAATTATGATTTTGTATCATAATACCTCAAATCTTAGTTACCGGTTTGGATGCGGGTACGAGAACCCGGTACATGGATGTGTGGGAAAAAAAAATTGGGGCTTTGGATGTATTTGGATACATGTGTGTGGATCTGTGTGTGTGTGTGTGTGTGTGTGTGTGTGGGCCCACAGATGGGACAAACAATGAAGCCGAATTTAGGGCTTTGTAAGAAGGGGTGAATGGTGCAAAGAAAAAAAATTGAGTAAAATCGATATCGAGGTAGACTCTATGAGTAAAATCGATATCGAGGGAGACTCCTAGGTTACAGCTATACATGAGGATCTAATTCACATGGATTACATGCTGACACACATTTACTGCAAAGCAAATCAGGCCGCGGATTTTTTGTCCAAGACAGCGCTAGACTTGACGAGCAATCAAATCACAGTCAGGGTGGAGGTATGGGTTGGCCTCAATGCTATCTTGAGAAATGACTTCTTCAAAAAGTTGAATTTGAGTAAGATTTTGGGGGGAACATTAATGCATTTGTGGTTTTTCTTCACATTTGCCCACTGGCAAGTCTCTTCTACTCGATGCAACCGAAGACGGGACTGATTGGTTACGTTGTCTGTGATGAGGAAGTGAAAGAACCAAGGGCAGAAATCTTTAGAAGCATGCAAGCAAGTCTGCTCAAAACTCGTATGTATACATATGCATTTCTAGTTAGGGTGTGTAAGGATGTTTTGTCTCTTGCACATATCAAACGGCTTCAGGATTGTGGAAGCCACTCAGATTCGCTGAATACTCCTTGTAATTGACTTTGGTATTGTAGCGGTTTGCCAAATATATATATATATATATATATATACGAAAAAATTAAAGAAATATACAGATTTGTAAAACTAAATTATTTGATAGCATAGTTACCCCAGCACGGGGGTACGTCAGTATGGGAGGATGCCGGGACGAGTTTCAAGTACGCGAAATAAAAGGGTCTCAATTTCGGTACAGCGGCGGGGGGACGGGGGGGGAGGGGCCAGGGGTGCTGCAAAGGGGCCAGGGGTGTTTCAATATAATTATATAACATACCAAATTGGTTCTTGAAATACTTGAACATAGAAAATTTTGAAAATTGCACCATGAACCAAAACCATTGAACATTCAACATAGAAACATAGATGATAGTAACATACATACTCATAGTAACATAATGATAATCATAAAATTATATTAGTAATATGATCCTATCAAAGATTCAAAATTCATTGTTCAAATATGAAATATTCAAATATCATAAAGATGATCATGATTACAATCAACAATGAGTAGCATGATATCAATCATGATTCATGATTCATATCAAAATGTGTACAACTACAAAATCATCATATCAAAATGTAAGGAAGGGAGGCCTCTAATCATCCCCCAAGCCAAAGTCCTCATCACTAGAACTATCGGACTCCTCACGGTCAAGTTCCGCCAAAGGAACACCAACTAGCCCTACATCGGCTTCTGCTGCAATCTTGCCCTCATCAATATGAGATGGATCCTTTGCCTCTACATCCCATCGTGCTGTTGGGCTCTCTTTGTACACGTGTGTCTTGCAATCTACGATACACAAGACACTGTGTACAGCAACTAGCTTCTCCGCTCTCTTAGAGGTAAGTTTGTTCCTCTTAACAAAGTGGATGAAGCTATAAGTAGACCAGTTCCTCTCTGCAGCTAAGGAACTAGAAACCTAAGATAGCAAACAAATGTTCCTCGTGAGAAAAATTTTAAATCAGAAAAGTAAAACAATAAACTCTTAAGTTCACTTAAAAATTTAATTTAAAAACACGAATAGGTTCTAAAGATGAGGAACTACAAACCTGAGATAGAAATCGAATGGCCAATTTGCTAATCTTTGACTTCTGTGATCCATGACATTTCCACCACAAAATTGGATGCTTCTGTGCCATAGTTTTGATGTCCATCTTTGCCAAATCCGTGTAACCTGGAACACAATAAGTTGTAACATAACGTCATAAACATACCCAATAGTAAAACTAATGTTACTAAACTCTAGATAGTAAATTAAAATAACGAATATTGAATTAACAATTTAACAATTACCTGTAAGAGTGGCAAACTCAATGCACTCAGAGCGAATCTCAGCAGCAGTATCACCATCATACATCTTACCAATGCATCTAAAGAACCCAGCCTTCACCTCATCATCCTGAAGTGGTGTAACTCTACCATGCCTAGGCATGTACCACTTAAGATTCAATGCATAGGCAGCCATGTGCAAAGGAGTGTTCAGCTTCTCTCATCTACGGTGAATGATAGGCTAAATGTGCTCATTATAGAATGCTAAAGTGGGGTCCCTCTCACGCACAGCAGCCCTCATTTGGCCAAGCATGGAATAGATGCACTCAAAAACCTCTCCAAGGGTAGGTGCATCCCCATCACCATATCTGATCACCTGGAAAATTGGAGTAATGATGGAGACTATGTACAATGCATCACTCCAAAACTGATCAATCTTCACTGTCTCCTTCACCCTCTTCCCCTGCTTTGATTTCGACTCAGCCCACCGATTCCATTCTTTTGTCATAACCATGAGTTGCAATGGCTCTTGCAACTCAACCATTCTCTCCAAGAGAATGTGATATGAGGCATATCTGGTCTCAACTGGTTTCAAGAACTCCTTCGCAAAGCTCGTGAAGAGTGCATGTGAAGTGTGGTGATTGCAGATAAACATCTGCACATCTCTCGCATCATTAACCACTCCTTCAATCCAGTCAATCTTCCCCATGTCCTTTAGTGCATTGTTCATGGCATGCACACAACATGGAGTCCACCAAATATGTCTATAGGCTGCCTCAACAAGCCTCCCTGCAGCTTTGCACACATGTGTTGCATCTGTCACTACTTGGACCACATTTTGTGGCCCAACCTCCTCAATGGCCTCCCTAAGGACGCGAAACTGACCCCAATCTTGTTATACTGCCTATCCAATATCGTGGTCCTCAATTTGTGCTCACCTGGTGGCACAAATGATGGCCCTGCCTCCTTTGCCACCAAGGACATCATCTCCTTATAATGAGATCGAGCTACATGCAATGGTATGTCATTGGCAAAGAAGAATGTACCAATGGCATCGTCTATCTGATCCTTCATGTGCACATTAAACAAATCAGCAATGGGACTAGAAGAACTTCTTGCCTTGCATTTCCCCTTGCTACTCTCCCTTGCTGAACTCTGAATGGATGAAGGTCTGGAAGTTGATTCTAACATAGTCCCTGCTCTCTGATGCAAGATACGTGTAGAAGTATCTCGCTGACCCTATAACTGCTGAATTGCTTGAACCTGTTGCCAAGCAGCCAAAGACTTAGGCACTGGAACTGCACTATCATCAGGAATGCCCCACAATTTGTTTATTTCAATTCTAAACGACATTTTCAGAATCTGACAGGAATTTGCATGAGCCCACACCATATCCAGACCAAAAGAGGTGTGAATTAACTCTAGTAGTGCTCCCAAACCATTTTGTGCCACAAAAATTACATTTCCATCTTCTTGTGCCACCACTTGTATTTGTTGGGGCTGAAACTCTTACTGCAAATTGTTTTAGAGGAGACTTTGGATCATAAGCACCCCT
>MU216903.1:380298-397305 GCA_018584345.1 Thuja plicata | reverse complement strand
TGCCACAAAAATTACATTTCCATCTTCTTGTGCCACCACTTGTATTTGTTGGGGCTGAAACTCTTACTGCAAATTGTTTTAGAGGAGACTTTGGATCATAAGCACCCCTAGCATATGGTGTCAAAACTTGAGAGGGGCAATCAATTGAAGGTCTTCCTGGTGCAACATAAATAGATTTGGCTTCTGGATCAGCCCCGTGGTCGCTTTCCTCATGCTCAGGCCCATACTCTGATAAACTTGCACCCTCAAAGTCAGAATTCAATTCCATGCCTTTACTAGAGGCCATTTAGAATCTGCATTTCAATTTGTAATTTTAATTTATTATTTTTTTATTTTTAAATAACTAGTTTAAAAATTGAAATACGTTTCAACTTTCAGCCTAAATAAGTATATCAAAAATATTAAAATAACATTGTAGCAATGCATTCAAACATTTAGATTTTTAAATTTATTTTTTTTTTAAATTAATTTTAATAACATTGTAACAATGCATTCAAACATTTAGATTTTTAAATTTTAATTTTTTTTAAATTAATTTTAATAATATTGTAACAATGCATTCAAACATTTAGATTTTTAAATTTTAAAAAATACTTTAACAAGAATGAAGAATGAGAATCTAAATTTAAAACAATAAATTCAAGTTTTCAATATTTTCATTTAGTTTTAGAAAAAAAATTTAAAAAATGAAAATCTGAAAATAAAACAAAAAAATTTCATTGTAAAAAGTTTAAAACCCTACCATTTGCTTGATGAATCTTGATCTTCTTGCTCCTCTTGCTCCTCTTGATCTTGCAATCACTTGCAAAATCACTCTCCAATCACTCTTTCAACTCTTTTTCACTCCTTCCTCTCAGCTGTTGCAAAAATGAAAATTATGAATGAGAATGCCAAATGAAGTATATGGGCCTTATGAAGGCTTAGAGGGCCTTATATGGGACCCACAACCTTTTAGGG
This sequence comes from Thuja plicata, assembly GCA_018584345.1. NCBI lineage: Eukaryota > Viridiplantae > Streptophyta > Pinopsida > Cupressales > Cupressaceae > Thuja > Thuja plicata. The sequence continues at coordinate 396,348 of MU216903.1, read as the reverse complement.
TTCCCTAAGAACCAATTAGAAAAAAAGAAAGTATTTAAAAACTCTAAAAAAAAGTCACTTTTTTAACTCTGTCGCTGATCATACCCCGTCAAGTACCGAAGTACCGTCCTAGAGTACCTAAGTACCCGACGAGTGCGGCGGTGCTACGACGGCGAAACGACAGTGCCTGGGCGGCTATGGCGGTACTCCGGTACGCAAAGTACCTGTCTCGGGGACGTCCCAGTACCCAGTACTCTGGGGTTTTGGGCCAGGTACACATTCCCAGGTTACACTGTTTGATAGTATGATACTTCAACATTGATCAATGCCAAATGCCAAATGCCAAAATAACTACTAAAGGGTGGTTTTAGGGTTTCTAGCAAAAATAATACTAAAAAAACACCTTTTTAATGTTTTTTCATAGACAAAGTCTTTTGGTCCCGCGGATGTGTTTGGATGCGCGTTCAGATGCATCTTGGACCATGCATCCACAGTTCGGGATGCGCATCCGGAGCGCATCCAAACTGGTACGCAGGCTCAGGGTGCGCATACAGTAACTACGCCTCAAATCATAATGCAACCAATAGACCTACTGCACAAATATTCAAAATAATGAACAAAAATCTCAATCCAATGCTCGGGGAAACTATCAAGTTAAATAAAATAGAGAATATACGTAACCAGGACCACGCTGGAATACACACCCATATGGACATCAAGACCCAAATAAACAACCAGATTCATTAAATAAGTATTTAATCTGATGCAATAAGAGTCCCCAACCCTTGCTCACAACAATGACCATAGTAGTGGCTAGCTCACCTTGAAAAGGGCAGGTGCATCTGAATCATCACAAGGAAGACAGCCATGAAGCTACCCAGGAGTGAGTTGATGTAAACAAGTTACCTACGAGACAGAAATAAGGGAACATGTTGGCGACATCCTCACCAAATTCTCTTCACATTCCTCGTGCGGACTCATCCTTTCCCCAAGGAAAACAAAAGTATAACTGACTGAAAACACGTAATATCCAAAGTTCTAAACTGACCAAGGAGACTTATAATCCATCTAATTAATATTTTGTATAGACAATTTGGACCTCCATTTTACAGCTGTCACTAATGGAAAACAGGGTTAAATTATCGTAAACTTTGGCTGTGTGATTTGTTCTCATTACTGGAAAATGTACAGCACTTATTAAATCTGTAGATATGTCATAAATTTCACAATAAATTGAAACAATTGAAACATACAATGAAATAGGTTAATATCCATCACTAATGGTTAAGTCATGTTCAATATACATTCCACAATGAACAAATTTTACATTAAAAAATCCCAAACAATAGAAGAATTCATTCATAATAGATTATTAATTTCTGCGCTTAAGGTCTAAATCTTTTAGTCGTCATGACCTATACATATGCACCAGTAATCAGTTAAGGATCTTAATCAAACACAGACTCAGCACCATGGAATCATATATTGCATTATAACTTACAGAATGAAATGCAATTATTCAAATTTTGTATCATTATGTGATTCAGTATACTTTTATGTTACCCCAAGTTTCTGAGATGGGTACACAGTAGGGGACGAGGGGATGAATTTCGGAGATGGTGTTTTTGGGCCATTTTGGGGGATGGCAGGGGACAACTATACAAAAATAGGGAAAATTTAAATATATAGGGAAATTTCAAATAGTCATATGATAACATTAATAAAGCATTCATCCTATATATTACAGATCCTTAATGCACAACATTTATGTTGGATTGAGAGTTCACGTGAGAGTACATAGCTTTTTCCATTATACTTATGAACCACTTAATTGCTTTCATAATTCATTGTCAATATTTGCTAGTGATTTTAAAAAGTAGTATACAAGTTACAACAAAATACTCAAAAGCTACAACTTTCACTTTTAACTACAATATGAAAATTACAAAAACAATTTAAGTTTCATTTTATTTCCTCCTCATTTAGGGTGAATTGGGATGTGAGGGTTGTCGGCATGTTAAGTCAATTTTCTTTATCTAGCAAAGAAAAGATTAATTATCCACAAATATATTCAAATCAGGAGTAGAACGCAATCTTAAAAGCTTTCATTAATTGCTTCAAAATTCACCATTACATTGACCCTTGAAAGCTAGGGAATGCACTAAAATGTACATAAAGAAAATGCTAATACTAGACCTCTACCAACGCTCCAAGGAGCTAGAAATTAGAATACTCCGCTAACAAAAGATATTTACAGAGATCATCAACTTGTAAATAATCAAAAGAGTGGGGAGTAGATATGCCGTATTGTGATGTGCCCTTTTTGTATTTTCTGGTTTTCTATGTATTTTACTGAGTACTTCGAACATGAAAATAAACACAAACAGCCACTGTCCAAAACTTTAAACAACACCTTATAAATATCACTTTCATGGACTGTATTCGGATGTAGTCGCCTTTCATTAGTAACTGAGGACACATAAATGGGCTGCAGAAATAAGGTGATATGGGAGAAATAATTTCTTTTTAGCACTCACTATTTTATTTAAAACATTGTTTTGTTATGAGGGCAGCCAGCCCTCCCCAGGATAATTGGGTGATGTCACAGCCATTCCCGCCTGCCACCCACCCCTTTTTTTCTGGGACGTTCCCTATGTTTTTCCAAAAAATGGGGACAGCCTAGGGCCATCCCCTAGGCATCTCCCTGTTCCCAAAACATTCGGAAATGGGGACACCCCAAAACATGTTGGGGACACATCTTTGGAATTCCCTAGTATATTTCATGTGAGAATTTTGTCTACTACTAATGAGTATAAAGTAATAACACTGAATTCGGCTGAGATTAAATTTATCGCAGATTTGTAACTTGTAATCTGTATTTTTTAAATGATATATGTTTTTTTTTTTGCATTTTTCAATCATTTCATACAAAAATCCCTTCACTATGTTCTTTTGCAAGTGGCTCTATGAGAACTTCTAGGCCCCCCACTTCTGTATCCTAGAATTTCTTCATCCAAGCACAAAAATGCTTTACAAGGGCTTGGAAGTGCTACTTCCCAAAAATGCAGGTCCACAATCCACGAACATAGTTTTACCCTTAAGGCCAAGGATTGCCATTCATGAGAGTAATACAAGAGTGCATGAATAGATTATAGTGGATTTGGGACCAATATATGAGGATAGATAAACTCTTCTGCACTTTGGGTTTAACTAGACCCAGGAGGGTGTTTCTAGAGGTAAATTTTTATCCTAAGAGAGTCATATTTTACATATGCTTAATCAGCTATATGTAGATGTCATAGTACTAGGTTATCTTTGATCTAGTAATAGAATTTGGCGTTAAAGTGTACCTTGGATGCTATTGCAATCTGCTCATTTGTACCATCTTTAATTGTGGGTAAATCTTGACACAGTCTTTAATAAAATCATGTAATGAGAAAAGTAAAGGGAAAGCTGTAGTAATATTGAATATGTTACAGACAAGTAACCTTGACATCTGCAGTAAAGGCAGCAGCAGCCACAAAACGTCCATTTGGTGAAAGAGCGGCCATGTTGTTTTTCAATTGATTTGTGTCCAAAACTCCCAAGTGCTTTCCATTCTCTCCTTGGAAAAGTTTGATATCTGTGCCTGCAAGTTGAGTTAACAACTTAACACACTTCTCTGTCTAAGTAAAGCATTCCTCCTGGAAGTATAAAAGCTTAGATATAGCAATCAAAATTCTAAGTTTCTGTACAGGGCTAGAAACATGATAATAAACTTACAGAATACTACTCTTAAACAGAATCAAAATCTGAACTTAAGGATATGGCATACAGAACTTAAAAACTATGAGGCAAGTATTGCGTGTGTATGACATTATCAAAGAGCAACTTTTTTTATTTTTTAATAATTAATAAAGGTGGTACACTTGATAAACAATCATAAATTTGTTCAAGCTTTAAAGTTTAATTTCTTATTAGAGTTTAGTATCTATTCCAAAAAAAATGAGTTGATTTTATTGTAATAGAAGGGTCTACACAACAATTTATTTGATGTTTATCACATTCAAAACTTTATATGCAAACTCATTCAAGTCACCAAAATGACTTCAATCATAGTCCAGGCTAAACTTCCTCATGGACCACAGAAAAAATGGGAAGACCGGTATTCTCTTTGATGAGACAAGCAGACCCGTTGAAATATTCTAACTCACTATTCTTAATGAGAAATACAAAAAAAATTGGATTTTTCAAAAATTAACCAAGTAACAACAGAGTTAAGGAAATCTGAACTTCATGCAAACGTTGTGGGATTTTCTCTTGCGATGTAATTACTTGCATTAAAAGACTGAAAAGTTCTGATACACATTACCAACTAATTCTGATCGCAGCAATTGGAATATCAAGATTGATATAAATATTAAAGCTTTTACATACCAAGTTCACACCACTATCAAACTTAAACAGTTAAGCCAATGATTAAATACCAAGCTGGCTGAATGCATAAGCGAACCTAATACTGATGGAGAATCACAGATCAAGCTGTGAGTTCTAACAGCTGCGAATTATTACCAGGTGTGATTTGCCTCTTTTATGCCGAATTTCCACTATAAATGATCACTGCAACTTCCAGAGAATCTGCTGGGGTTTATTGCTTGATTAAACATAAAGAAGTGAAATTATTGAAGGCCAACAAGATTAATGCTCTTCTACAGCAGATAGTAATTATCTCAATCTTTATTTGCAGACCTGGGCACCATTGATGTCTCTTGATTGATTGAAGAATTCAACAGTTGCTTGTGGTTGTGTCCAAGCATGGACTTCTCAAGGGTTTTGTCCTGAAAAGCAGTAGGCAATTTTTGCAGAGAAATTTCATTAACAATGACTGATAGATAATGAGAAAGATTGGCATCGAACTCATATATAGCCTTCCAAAAAGCTATTGAACTCTTCATGAAATTCAATTTAGGCTTTTAATAATAACATTCGCCATCTTATTGACTTAAATGCCCACCCTGAGGAGTTCACTTAGGAAGGATAACATCTTCACTTACATTGGACCCCTTTCAATGATGCATTGCTAAGTGAATAATTAAATGTTAAGAATTATAACTTTAGCTTTTTGCTCCTTTATTTAATTATTCACATCATTCCCTTGTTAATTATTTAATTTTCTAACCTCCGTGAATAGGAGAAGCTACAAAACTCATCCGAATTAATTAGCAAGTGGAAGGAGACATTACAATCCTCTCTTCCCGGGATTGTTGGTCCTCTAGCAATCACACATTGGGATGCTGCAGAATGTGTTCTCATCCCATGTTGCATCCTCTTCTGGTAAATCTCTCCATCGGATGAGGTATTAACGGATCACCTTGTTCCTCAATCTCCTCTTGTTGATGTGAGTTTTATGCCGCTACAACATGCAGAATCAAATACTTAGTATTCGGAATAAAACGCCAAATCTCCAACTCTCTCTTGAATAAGGATGCTCGTATGCTAAACAATGTATATGGATTGTGTGATCAAATGAGACAACCCCAAGGTTCCTTATTATTGTGGACTTTCACTTAGTTATTATGATGTGATATGTTGGGTATCAGAAAGGGACTTATGCTATTCAATCAATGGATATCAACTAGTTCACCTACTTCCAACCAAACAAACTACAAAGGGAATGAGTTTAGAAAACTATTCTACACCTAGAATGCAAGAGATAATGAATGTCTTTGAGACTCTACTAGACTTAGTTTAGCCATCAACATCGACCAAGCTAGTGCGATCTCCTAAGATAAATGTAAGATGTTCAAACTATTACAATTCCATTAACACCATCAGTGGATACATGTCAATATGTGCAATGAACCCAGTTGGTTCAAACTCTACCCAACCTGTAACTAACTATGTTTTTTGGTATTTTTGCAAAGTTTTGTATTTTTTTACTTTTAATATATATGCTTTTTATGAATTTCTCTAAGTTGCAAACCATATGCAGGAATTGCTTCTTATTGACTGATAGTTTTTACAATGCAAAGTAATTGCATTTATTAAATACTGAAATTAAGTTTGCAATTTGAAATAAAAAACCTGGAATGAATCTCACCACTTGGAATTTGACGAGCAACCTCTCCAATTTGTAAGAAAACCCCATTAAACTGTTAGGCGTTCATAATAGGGCAGAAATAAACACCAAATCAAGGTTTTTGAGCCTAGGAATCTCATGCCACAGTTGGAGGTCACACGTGGGATGCTGGAGTCTGTACGACCAGCATAGGCATTGATTGCTGTGTTAAAAATGCTGCAAATAGCTACTACAAGATGGCTATGGATTTGAACCTTGATTTATCACTCTATCTTCCACAAAACTTCACCGTTCATGCACAAATATGACTCCGATCTGAAGACATCATTGAATCGAAGACTTCAAAGTATCTTTCACCACCTCAGAACGCTGAAACTATGAAGAAATTCCATTCTCCAGAGTCTAGTTGCTGAAACCCTTGCACAATTCTCGGAGACATCAAAGAAACCAAGTCAAATATCATAAGCATAATGAGGTTGATTTTCTTCCTTGGCTTTTATAATTCCTCAACAAGTTCAATTCATGAAGCTTCACTAATAAGTCTCATTAATGACATATATTTGATTTTGATGTTGCAAGTTGACTTTATAATAAAATCCTTAGTTTGAGCGCCCACTTTAAAAAAAAACATTTAATACTCATTAATGATGTTTTTTGGCCCATTCAAATTATGAACTCTATAATAGACTTTTATAATGAATTATTAATAAAGTACACTTTATTAATCACTAAATAACATGAACTTGTGCCATTAAACTTATTTCACTAACTCAATTGGGAATCAGGATGACCACTACCATGTCTAGGTGTAATCTCCCTTAAATTGAGATATTAAATAAATAATATTAATTATTTAATATTAGTTATTTACATTATTAGTTATTAATAATTAATAATTAAGGTTTAATATTTAAATATTAGTCATAAACCATAAACTAATATTTAAATAATTTAAACTTTGTTAAGTTTTAGTTTTTGGAAGTTGTTTTACAAGAATGTCTCTCCTTAAATAAGCATTTTCAGAATGATGAGAACAGGTTGGAAATTTTGGTAAAGAACGCAGAACCATTATTGGTAATGGAGTTCATTTCACCTTCGCCAGTGTGATATCTGGCCTAAGTGACATCTGAAGATGAATTGACAATTCTAGCGACTGTGCAAACGGTGCCAAGCAATTGGAATACAGAATGAGAAGGAAGATTTCGAGATTGAGACCAGCAACACCTTCACCAATGAAAGATCTAGCATGTGTTATCTCAAAACATATTGATCGTATGTGAATAATCATGTACTCCGAAAGGGAAAAAGCCTCTTGTTCTGCCAACTGGGACCCTCTAACCATCAGCCTTAGCCTACGAGGACCAATGATAGGCTAAACCAATCATAAACCATGGTGAGCTAAAATGAGGACATTATAGTCCACCCTCCTTGAAATTGCTTGTCACCAAGCAATCTCTCATGTGGAAGCTCACTGTACTCAGCCTGAAGAGAAATCACAAGTCCACCAGGATCCCACGAGTAGAACTGTGTAATGTCCCTATCGTCACTAAACAATTCTTGCAACATCATCATCAACGCAACCAGCAGAGTCTACCAAACTAAAATAATCTCAACAACATATTGTCACAGGAACAGAAACATCATGTGAGAGCAACTCTGAAGATTGGCAATACTTGCCCCCAAACATTGTGTAGGATAAACTATTTAAATAATTATTCCTCTAGTATTAATTAAATGATTTTATCGTTTAATTGATCCCCTTTTTAATGTTTTAATTAAATAATCATTATTGTTTAATTAAATTAACTTTATTGTTCTTTTCACCCACAATTAAATAATTATTTTAATTATTTAATTTACTAAATGTTCCTTCTATAATTAAATAAATTGTTAATTTATTTAATTATGCACTCTCTCCAAAGACAACTAATTCTTCTTAGATAAATAAAATTAATATTTTATTTATTTCTTCCTCATGCACAATTTAATAATTCTTTAATTATTTATACTAATTCATTCCTCTAGTTCTACTTCTATAACTGCTATTGACCACCAGTCTTACTGTCTAATCAATTCAATTTGACTAATTCATCTATTCAGTCATCTCCCCGATCAATTCACTTAACTAATCGATTCAGTTTGACTAATTCATTTATTCAGTCATCTCCCCAATCAATTCACTTAACTATCCAATCTACCCAGTCATCTATCAATCAAATCGGTCAACTTGTCAATCAATTATATTATGCAACCAGTCATCTGCCAATTAGTCTAAGTTGTTTGTCCAATCAATTCTATCTCAATCAATCTCGTCCACACATTGCTAATTAATCTCCTTCAATCTAGATTGTCCATTCGAAATCATGAAATCTATAAATGGAAGCTTATTCCTTCATAATTTCTCTAACTACATTTCTTGAATCTTTGTGCTATCATACTTGAAGATGAAGATTTGAGAGCTTAACAACACAGAACAGAGAGCCAAGGGAGACGATGGTGATGTCAATTGCTTTTGTTTGATTGCATTTCTTATGTTATATGTATTTGATTTTCATAATGACCTCTCCTTGAAGGAGTTGGAATTATTGCTTATAGTAGAGTTTTGGTGGTTAGACTCATTAATCTCTTTGTAGGTATTCTCAATGCTTGCATTCCCCTTGTTACATCTTGTAGACATTATGTTTTCAAATTCTTTCCCCAAATAGCTGATTTTATGGGCAATTTCCTCCTCCAGTGCACTCAAACTTTAGAAGCCATCAATACTAGACATAATCAACATGTAAAGACATTCTAGTATTCCTCGTTGATCATCCAGATCAGATTTGATATGTCTAGATGTCCTCGTGTAGTAGGATGCCGTGAAGGTTAGGATTTCTTGATAATTTTGTGCCCTAATTCTTTTGATGGCTTGCAAAAAAAGTTATAAAAAACGTCATTTGAAGAGGAGAAAACAAAGGAGAAGAGAGGACAAAGGATAATGGAGAGACATGAAAGAATAGTTGCAACGAAATCAAAGAAAGAGTATCGTAATTGTTTCAATTTTTGTTTTTGGGTAAGGTTTGGTTATGGTAACAATTTGGGTGTATCCTAATTGTGTAAAAATGTTTGTAGCCATTATATTTTGTTTGATTAATGGTAGAATCTACCTCAGTAGAATGCCTCATTGAATCTTCGATTACATTTCTGACTAATATTGTTTAATTACTCAACCAGCTGTTTGTAAAACTTTTGCAATGATATTGTATGGTATCTTTTTGTTAAAACATAATATTATTAGAAGTCGTACCCTTATAACATTTATATAATGTTCCAAGGTTATAAAACCTTATATATTATATGTTTTATTAAGCATATCCCATCTTAAATAATTATAGCCTAATAACTATTAGATTATTAATTATTTATGAATGGGGGTTATCGAAAAGGTGTGACTGGTGAAGCCACCCTTCCTCCTATATTTACAAAGTCACAAAGTCCATTTTAATGCTCAAGGATTACTAAGTAGATTCACTTAATAATCTGTCACTATCTATTTGCTTTCCTGAATGTATATGTAGAGCCCTATTTACTTGTATGTTCAAAACAACAGTCTTTTGTGATATCTTGATTTAAGGTACCACCTTGATTTCACTTATTAGATGTTATGTGAGATTCCAAAAACTCTATTGCCCAGCTAGAAATAGACGCCAATCGGTCACTTGTTTTCTCTCTTTAAGTCCTCAACACACCCAAAAATCAATCAAATTAAAAATCTTTTAGTTACACTACCTCAATGTGTTTCACTGCCATATTTGAAAGTGTGTAATACCATAATGGATAATCATAAAATGCATTCTTAGATGCTCATATGAGAGGATATTTGTTAATTAGATGCTTACCCTTATATTGCCTAAACTAGCACATACATATATAGTGGTACTAGTATTGGGATACACTATGCTCCAAAAATAGTTTGCATTAAGGGGGTCCTTAATCTATTTATCATCAACCTAGCATCTTAGGGAATTCCCCCCTTGGTCTTGCAAAACTAGAAGCAAAGGTCTTACCAACCTTAATTATTGGCCTATAGTTGCCTAGGTTGACAACACTTTGTGGTGATCTTCTCAAGTTTGACATCCCTGGCACTTGAGAGACTAGCAAGCCATAGAGATTTGAGGACTACAACTTAGTTCACCAACACTACGGATTGTTGTCACAAAAGTTTGCACCCTTGTTTAAGCGATGGTTGTGAGCTAAACAACCTTGTGAAACATTGAAACAACCTCCAAGTGAGATTGAGTCTCCGGAGAAGGTTGGCTTCCTTTACAATCAAGGTGCACCTAAACTACTGCTTTTGAGGGAAAAGGGGAGACGAATATGCATGAAAGGGAAAGGGGGTGATGCACCAAATTGAATATTGATCTACTCCTCCAATAACTAGTCTTAAACTTCAATAAAGACCACAAAATCACACTATTCCCTATATTTATCAACTTCAAAACAATATGGAAGTTAAGAATCAATACAACCCTATAAGGAATACAAGTATTCACCAAATAAGATTGATCAACCTAAATTAACACCAAATAAGGCGTAAAATCTACACAAGCTATTTGGGTCAAGAATAGGTAAACAACAGCAATTTTTATTGAATAAGGCAAAAACACGATTACAGCGAGGAAAGCCCCAGAGAATGTGCTCCACATCGTTGTCCTCATGATTTGTCCTCTATTGGCGTAAAGGAATGATCATCTGTAACCAAATGAGCATGTGGAAGCCTAGAAGAAATCGACTAAAGATACATTAGGAGTAATGGCACCGCTGGGAGTCACTGGGGCGGATGAATCATAATCATCAATCAGTCGGTCCACCCATTTGGCCTCTGCTAAGAGTTCCCTGATAAACGCTTTTGCATGTAAGTTAATCTGATATCGGGGAGAGTCCTCCGAAGACAACATCCTAATTAATCACGTTGGTTGCAAAGAACTTCCGCCTGCATATCAGGGAGACAAACAAGAAATCTCGTCGACAACAACCTTGCATTATTGGCATTCAAAATGATTTCGGCGAAACATAGGGGATGTCTTGTTGATGTGAGTTTTGTTCCACGACAATATACAAAATCAAACACTCAATGTTTCGAGATGAAACACTAAATATTCAACTCTCTCTTGAATAAGGACACTTCTCATGCTAAGCTTGCAAAGTAAGATCATGAAATGACTTCAAGGTTCCTTCAATTGTGGATACTCGCTCAGTGAAATAATGTGATTTGTTGGTAATCACTTAGGGGACTTACGCTATTCATTCAATGGATATCAACTGCTTGCACTTCTAAAGATTTCCTTTAGTTTGTTTGCTATTCTGTTCCAGTTGGGTAGTTTTTGGTGTTTTTTGTGGTGGTCGATCTGTGCTTGTCCTTCTGTGTTGCAGTCGTGTCAGCGTGTTCTTGGCTTCGTCCTGGAGCTTATCCTATGATCACACCTCATTTGGTTTCATCGTGCGTAAGTTATGGCAGATTCTTCACCTATCTGTCATGTTCTTCATTTCCCGGTTGATCATTGTGTTTTCTGATTGGTTTCCCGATCTTCCGGTTGGTTTTTCAGAGCGCGATCGTGCCAGCTCATTGTTATGTTTGAGGCCGACATTATTGTGTGATCGCATACTAGCCACCTTGTACAAGTCCTCTGTGATTGCGAGTCAGATCTTCGCTTTGCCACCTCACAATCAACAGGTCAAGGGCTTCACAAGTCAGGAACTCAGATCTGTCAATACAAGAATCTACATCTTATTCAACCTCAATCTTGTTCATCCTTCAACTCTATACTCTGATACCATCTGATGCAGTCAAGGATGGAGAAACCTCAAGGAGATTGGTCCAACCCTTGCAGCCAACAAGAAACAACAGAAGAGAACAAGACAAATAGGTAAAAACAAGAGATTCAGCCTTTTATTATCATCGAAAAATCATTTACAATAGATCTGCAACATGTTGTTTCACGTGCCAGTCATACATGCCAAGCACACAGGCATGATTACACTCAAAACCCTCCAAAACCTACCCAAGCTAAGCCAAATAATCTTATGAGATCATCTTTCTCGTTAGGAACAAGTCCATAAGCTTAAAAAGTCATCGCAACATCTAGTCGGTCTTGAAAAGATTACATTCCCCAAGAAATGAGTAAATACATTACACCCAAATAGGTCAGGACCCAAATCTTAAAGAACAACCTCCAGTGAAAGATTTCAGAGATGCGATCATACAATAATGTTGGCCTCAAACATAACAATGAGCTGGCACGATCGCGCTCAGAAAAACCAACAGGAAGATCGAGAAACCGATCGAAAAACACAATGACCAACTGGGAAATGAAGAACAGGACAAATACGTGAAGAATTTGTCATAACTTACGCACAATGAAACCAAATGAGGTGTGATCATAGGATAAGCTCTAGGATGAAGCCAAGAACACACTAACATGACCACAACACAAAAGGACAAGCACAGATGGACCACCACCAAAAACTGCCCAACTGGGGCAGAACAACAAACAAACTAAAGGAAATACTTTTAGTTGATGCAAGATTGCCAAGATCCTAATATGATCATGCATCATATTCGTTGCCTTTCATCTCACTCCAGCACCTCTATGAGACAACTCGCAGCCCCTCGGAGAAAATATTTCGTTGTTTAAGAGCAGAGAGGAGATTGCTTAGTTTGTAGTTAGAAATGAATTAAATCACTCTCATTATATAGGCCTTTGGGGAGGTTGAGGGGGGCGAAGCTCAAGGTGAGCCAACCTGCATTATTTGAACCAATAATATCCCTTAATTTAAACACATTCTATTCCTCCAAGGTCGGCTTTAGCAAGGGAAAGAAAATTTAATCAAATCGCCATTTTCCTTGGAGAGAAACCTCGGCGGAATTCCTCTAATCAGAGGAATTCTGCCAAGGATTCATTTAATCCTCTTGGCTAGATTTCTTCCTTAATTCGCAACATCACTCCTCAACCTCGAACCCTCCCTAAATCAACTTAATTTGGCAAAAGAACACCAGTTGGGGGGGGGATAATTTTCAGATTTAGAGGAATTTCTAGGCGCAATTCCTCTCATCAGAGGAATTTTGCCAACTTTGGCTCCATATACCTTCGACATTCTAATAAAAAGACTTGTTCCATTAACACCATTTGATCACCACTTGCCTTGTTCATCAGCTACTTTGGAAATTAGATGCTTGCAGCCATATGAGAAGCCAAAAATTCATAGGCAGAAATTCCTAGAGTTGAGGAGTTTCCATGGGCAGAATTCCTCTAATCAGGAATTCCGACCAGACTTGATGCACTTGGACTTATCCAAACAAATCGCTCTTGAATCCCCATATCACCATTTTGCTCTTTAACCTCGACACCCGCACACTTAATCCTTTCAACCTTCATCCAACCATAGTGTTTTTGTGGGGAGCGGAGTTTCTTAGATTTGAGGAATTTCCATGGCGGAATTCCTCTAATCAAGGGAATTCTAACCTGATTTTAACATGTACAAAATCTTCCTTCACAACTCCAAAACGCTCCTAACTTGCCCCTTCATTATTTTAACTCTTAGTCCATACTTAGGCAACTTTGTTTACTATCAAAATCAAGGCCTTCTAGCAAGGCGGAGATTCTTGAAGTTGAGGAATTTCAATAGCAGAATTCCTCTAATCAGAGGGATTCTGACCAGCAATCCTGATACCCAAAACTTTCCTAACTTTCAAGTAGTCAAACACCAATTTGATCCTTTTGATCCCCAATCTTTACATCTTCGGATATAAGTTACATTTATTTCCTTTCTAATACTTAAAGTTATATTTATATAGATCCTTTCTTCTGGGAGTTTTCAAAAAATTCTAGACTTAGTAAAATTTCAGGATTTAGCACACCTTCAGTAGTGTTACCTCCCACAACCTTTCTTGACTTTCTAAGGTCAAATTGAAGCTAGAACAAGGATTCTCAAAAGGTTTTAACTCATTTCCACACAAATCACTTGGTTTCAACTCCATCTCCATGACTAGCTTAGCCCGACTTTCACTTACATCCCAAACATTCTTGACTATCCCAGCAGGCCAAAATTGCTCAAACTTATCTCTTCGACTTGGAACCTTGAAAATTGTTGCCACCTAAAAGCATCTAAGCCCACTACAACAACTGCTAAAGCAAAACGAAGGGGTCCCCATTTGCAATTGGGCGATGATGTGAAAACCTCACACCATGTCCCACCGACAAAATTCATCGGTGTAAAATCACCCATCGGGCTAAGCAATTCCGTCCCTGTCGATCACCAAAGTTTCCCCGATGTACCGCTCTGCCTTGGATATAGGCAAGACTTTTGCCAATGTAAAATCCCATTGGGGAAACTTACATTGTTGGACCACCCGTTTTTGTGTCCCCTCTGATGGCTATAACGTTTTGCTAATGGAGTGTCATCGGCAAAAGTCGTCTACCATCTTGTTGATGACCCATCCTCTACCTCACGGCGAACTGCATATACTCATTTCGATAAAACCTCCAGCAATGAACCCATTAAGGAAACATTGGCCCTCATAACACACTTTTTCATCTCATCTGATGTTCGATGCTTTTCGATATCGACAAGACTCTTGTCGATGCAACCCCATCGAGGAAACACACACCATCGGGCAGCAATTTTTCTTCCCGTCCGATGTCTGATGAACCCCAATATCGGCAAGACTTCTGTCGATATAGGGTTGTGTTTTGGTGAACTCTGTCTGCCATATTTCGGCAAGACTCTTGTCGATGACTAATCCTTGAAGAGCAACCATTCCGGCAAGACCCAAAGATGCCTTGTCGAAAACATCGCACATCGGAACTACCCAGGCCGCATTACGACAAGACTCCTGCCAATGTCACCCATCAAGGTAACTTGACCCATCGGAACGTCGTTTTTCCCCTCCAGCAATAGTTGTTGCTGCTCCGAAGGATCTCATCGGTGAGACAAAGGACATGCTACCCCAATATCCACCTCTCCAATCCTAATGAACATTTGGCTTGGAATTTCGAGGAGACCACGGATATCTCTCCCTGAAATCTATCCTTAGACTCCTATAGGAGCTCTACATGCTTATTTCGGTGAAACATGAGGAATGCTTCACCAAAATCCTTATCCACAATTTCTTCATTGGTTTGACTCTATACTTTTTCAACTGAATCCCTGTGATTGAAACTAACTCAAAGGGTTAATGGGGATAGAAAAGTCAACAGGTACCACAAATATCTCTACTTCCCTTACAAACACCAAGGAAGGAGAAAGTGTATCTATTGACAACTCGCGCATTTTGTAGTTGACAATTGAAGTCAAAAGAACTTGATTTCTCTTGAAGTAGTTTGAAGATTGAACTTTCCCCAAACACCTCAAACACAACTATACGCCATTGGTTGGTTCAGTTCAAGCACCAAGAAACATGTCAAACAACAACGCTAACTACTGCACATCATCAAGCCTTTTTAGGGTATAGTTCTTTTTGTTGTTGTGTCATTAGTTGTATGTGATGTTTTACTTAGGCAAATATATCCTTATCATCAACATGTAGTTTATGAAGCATCCAAGATATGTAATGGTAGATGTTAATGACAGAAGATATTGCATACCAGAGGTAGTACCAAAACATTCACTTATCAACACCAAGCAATATAAGAGGATAATTAGATCTAGCATGAAACTTGTGCATTTAATGGTGTAATTTGAATGGAAGAACATTCCAAGGTAATAAAACACAATGCAATTTCTATTGTAGCAATGACAAAGACCAATAATTTGAACTACACGATGGTAAATTACAAGGCTATCTTTCAACCACCAATGGGCATTCCTTGTCATGTCCCCATTCTGGCTGACATCGTTTAGCGTGCCGGATCAGTCTATCACAGGCTCTCGTAGACTGGTGGTGACATGGAGAGAGTCATCTTGATGATTATTTGGAGAGTGGATGGTCGTATTTGCTCTTGGAGAGGTGATTCGGAGCTTATTTTTATTATTAT
>MU216903.1:329134-354226 GCA_018584345.1 Thuja plicata | reverse complement strand
CAAGGCAATTCGAACCCTAATGGGAAATACACTTGCACTTTATAATATAATAATATTTTCCCAATTAAAAGTGTCCATGCTATAGGAAAACAATACTTTATTAAAAATGTTATAACTCAAGGCACCAGAAGGTCTCCGGATAGTGAAAATATTTTATAATAATTTGAGACCTTTCAATCGAACTATCACACGAAGGCATCCCTGACCAAATGAAGCAATTATTCCCTTATTACTCCAAAATGGCTATTAAAATAGCCTTATTATAAATTATTTGATCATTAACTTAGGAAATATTTGAATATTTGAAAATATTTCCCCTTTTGCCTCTGATAGCCCAAATCAACCAACTAAACATGAAACTGGCCATGTCACCTATCTGTGACTGATACCGGACGAGATGGGTGAACTGGCAGTCCCTTCCTTAAAATCTAGGGATGCTCCAAGAAACTAGGGAACACATCCTGTCATTTTGAACTTGAAACCAACTAAAGGGTCATGAATAACCTCACGACTGGCAACTGTCACGACCTCCTAAAATTCAGGGATATCCCCTAAAATATAGGAACTGCTCCAAACTGGCTCCAAACTACCTGTAAAGCCAAGTTCTGGTCACTTTATGCACTGAATGAGTTCCTATCCATCTCTGCTAGCCTACGAGACTCCAATGATAGGCCAACTCCTTCGTCTCTGATGTCCACTCTAGAAAGGGGGCATGAAACTTGCCACAATGATTAAAAGTAAGTTTGTTGTTCTTTTCAGTTCCTTGCTGTGAGGATTCACCTTGTTCAATATAACCTAATCCAGTCTGTCCATGATGTCTGAGTTGAGTTTGCTTTGTTAACTGATCCATGCTTACCTGTGAATTTATCATACTCTCATTGGTTTGCTTTTTAGTATTGAGATCATTCTGCAGTCTTTCATTTTTTGTCCTCAGATTGATAACTTCTTGATTTGCATTATTGAGTTGATTTATCATATCTGCTTGCTGAAGTGACAAATTATGGATTTCATTTTCTTTTTCTTCTAATCTTGTACTTAGCAATCTTTTACTTCTTGTGCCATTTCTTTTCATTTTCTGCTTGATTCTTTTGTTCCATGACTTCACATATTTTAACTGAATGAATTTCTTGTTCTCTTTTCAAGTTTCTGACTTCTTCATGTAAATTGAGATTCTTTGCAAGTAGGTCTTCAATGGCTGCATCTGCTTCTTCAGAACTTCTTTCTTTGCATAGGTCTTCAATTCTTTCTTCTATGTAACTTTTGTCATTCATCTGCACTCCTAAATCTTTTCTTCTTTTCAGGGAAAGAGAGAGTTGCTCCTTGAGTTTTCTGATTTGATCCACGGCCACTTGTAGATCTATCTTTTCATTTTCAATGGCTTTCTCCAGTCTGTATACTTCCATTGCCTCTGATCTTTGCTCAAGCTGTTAAACTTTTGTTAATTGAACCTTTAGCTCTGATACCAATTGTTGGAAATATATTGAGGCTAGGTGACTGAGAGGGGGGGTGAATCAGGAACCAATAAAACTTAATCTCTTAAATCCTTTATTAGATTATCTAATCTGATTGCATGCATGAAACAAAAAAGTAATAAACATCCACAACACTTGACACAATATTTGGTTACCCAGAAACCTTCCAAATAGAAAGTAAAACTAGGGTGGGGATGGTACCCACAAGATTTATTACTGCAATATAAATTTAGCATGTTAAAGCTTACAATTGACCACTTCTGATGGCCTGCCCTGTTAGGAGCAATAAGGATTGTTAGGTCCACCATGTGAAAGGATTTTGTACAATAATATTAGTATGCAACTCTATTAGGAGATTTGTAAAGGACTGTTAAGTCCACCTTGTTAGAGGATTTTGTTGATGCACCTGTTAGGATGAACCAGTAGATGATCTTCTATGCAACTCTGATTTGTTGAATAAGATCCAATGATATAATAACTAATCACCTGAATGTGATGGATGAGTCTCTGTTATTCCTTATACTGTTGTAGCCTCTTTAATCAATCTGCAACTTCATATTCGCATACACACTTGTTTCTCACACATTTGGATAAACAAAATACCTTATATTTATACTTTATCCAAATCAAATACTCTGTAAGTCGGCTTCCATAAGATAAATTAATATCAAACAATATAAGCTAAGTCGGCCCAAAACTGTCACTCGGGTCCAGTAATCCACTCGGGCAATATACTGGCACTCGGGCAATATGTTGTCACTCGGGCAATATAGTAAACTCTGGCACTCGTGCTACACTGTGTACTCGGGTCATATTGATCACTCGAGTAATACTTATTACCATTGTCTACTCGGTCGACACTGCCACTGCTCAGGTTACACTACAACTGCTCGAGTTGCACTTCAAGTTGTTGGCTCGGTCAACTCTGTGATGACTAAGTGTTTTGGCACTAATTGACAACATGTCTTGCCATAAGGTCATCATAGTAGACACCCTTGGCTCAAACTATACGTCATAAGTCTGTGTCAGCAATACCACACAACTCAATCTATTCTAGCAAGCAGCAGCTATGAGTGGTTGTGACAGAAGAATATGAACTGTCACTTTCCAACTGAACCATCCTATTCCTTTCTCTTGTATTAATATGTACATTGTCATTCTTTGTAAGGCTAGACATAGATAGATGGTTAATAAGGATAAAGACATCACATCTGTTACAAATTGTGTACAAAGCTAAGCATGATACAATCTTGCTATAACAGTTCTAATGTATGTTCTCTATCTCTGTTGTTGTCAAATCCCCCTATCAGAAATAAATCTTCAATGCTAATAAACTAGTTGAATCTCTTTGATTGGGTTGTCCACTGAGCTTTAACACTTAGGCCTAAGATCACAAGGGTGCATATTTTCACTCAATGTACTCAATATAGGGATGAAGACATTATGATTGGTTGTCTCTGATGCAAAATGTCATACAGCAATATAAGTTTGTATAAATTTCAGCTTCTTTTACTCAATAAATGATAACTGAAATTTGTAATACAATTGTCAAATAGGAATTTTTATATAATACTAATAGCCGTCCACCAGCTGTTCTCAAATTCTGGAAAATAATTACCACCCAAAACCCTTCCCACGCCCCCACATCCCTTGAGAGAAAGTCACAATCCAAAGAAACATTATTACGGTGGCTATTTATCAATCATACTACAAACAACAAGAAAGGAAAATAAGTACCCTCAGAGCATGACGCAATTATTGTACTGCCATCTGCATTTCCATAGCTTGCAGAAGTTCCAACAAGAGTTAAGATGCCTTTCTTGTTATGCACTTGCTGCTTTTCCCATTTCACTTCAGGCAGGGGAAGTTTAGATTGTTCATTAACATCTTCAGATGACTTACGAGCTGCTTCTCCATACATGTATAAGGAAGATCCAGAAATATTATGTGCTCCCACAACTAGCTGTGATGCTTCCTTACAAAAGGTAACCGCTACTGGATGGCTTCCACTTGGCATATTGATCCGTAGAAATCTATACCAGATCAATTAATAAAATGTTAGCAGTAGCATCCTGGATCACTTGGATAAGGTTCAAATAATAAACAATAAAAACACAACCAATAAAAACAGACAATTAAGCTCACAAATAAAAGAACCATATTAATATCCAGAAATAACCAAAGTAGATAGATGGGACTATAAATGGCAACAAATTACAACAGTCAGTACAAGGGTTATAAATGATTTTGAGTTGCTTACTTGAAACTTTTGCTCAATGCATCATCCAATTTAAATACCCTCACTACCCTATCTGCACAAGCTGTACATGCACATAAATGACAGTGAGGATGGAGATAAAAGAGCTTACCAATACAACTTAAAGGAAAGCAACATCTCGCATTATGACATTTGAAAAATGTAGTCCTACAACAATATATGCCACATACATGAAAGCTAACATCAAGCAAAACCTGGAAACCTTCTGAACATGGGATTTTGACACAATTTAAATAAGAGCAAACTTCACAACAGTTTAAAATTATAATGATGACTGATTACAGCCACGTGATATCTTAATGTCAATTAGATTTCTAATCTACTTCACTGATACAACATTGTTCAACAGAAAAGTTTTACATACACCACATGGATCTGGCAATTATCTTATTGCACAAAGTGTGCCTGTGAACTGAAGGAAAGATGAAGATAACTTTTGTCAATAACTGTTTTGATATCTACCTACAATTATGTTAGATGCAATTATGGATGAGATAAGAAAGACCAACATTAGCATTGCCTTCATTTAAGGCAAACAAGAGACAATTTTATTTCTGGTGTTTATCTGCAAGCAGTAGTATGGTCTCACATTGTGTGGCATTTATAAGTTTATCTCACGGTGAGATTAAGCAAATTGATATGGATAATTACCATGTTCTAAGTTTTTCAACAACAGACCACGCAATCCTGATTTTTAATACTCGGTATTCAGCTTCCAGATTCAAAAATCTCTAATAAGATCAATGTATAAGATCTATATATTCTGGATACATATTAAAAGTCTTTTTAAAACAGGGACTTTAATAGTATGCCTCCCAAAAATTTTCTCGCCAACTAACAAAAGCGAAAAATCCACAGATAAGAGCAAATAGGTCTTTAACTCATCCCTTCACCCAGCTTGCAGCAATATAGAGGCACTTACCTTAATTTGCACCCTTTATTTTGTTTTGCCCCTATTTCGCAATCATTTATAGAAGAGAAATTTACAGAATATTTGTTCGATAATGGAAATACTTGCACCAATTAAATAAATCATAAATGATAATATCAAGAAACCCACAAAACTGAAATAACTCAGATTTGCATCAGGTGATCCATTATCTTTACTCAATTTGCAACCAGTTACCCTTGGTGTGCTCACAGGCATACAATCTTCCATTTTAAACTTCTAGAGCATTTCTTTGGGATACTTAGTCTGAGATAAAAATATACCTTTATCTAACTGTGAAACTTGAAACCCAAGAAAGAAAAAAAGTTCTGCAATCATAGACATTTCAAACTCTGTTTGCATTTGAGTAGCAAAATCTTTGCATATGCCGTCATCATTACCACAAAAAACAATACCATCAACATAAATAATACTACAAACATATGCTAACCTATTGATTTGAAATATAAATTGCTGCAAGTACCAACTCTGCTGAACGCTGCTAAAGATATCAATCTAACCTGGAATTTCAAGCCCTTAGTGCCTATTTCAATCCATATAAAGTTTTCTTCAATCTGCAAACATAATCTTCTTTATCTAGTGACTGAAAACCTTCTGGCTGTTCCGCGTACACTTCCTCTTCCGGATTTCCACTCAAAAATGCTGATTTTATGTCCACTTGCCAACCTTTGAAGTTCTTATAAATAGAGAATACTAAGAACATTCTAATGGCTTCCAATCTGGCTACATGAGTGAATGTCTCTTCAAAACCAATGCTCTCAACTTGTGCATACCCCTTCCCTTGCAAACAATTCTTGCTTATTTCAGAAAATTTTGCCATATTCATTTTGTTTGTTCTTAAATACCCACTTAGTGCCAAGCACATTTTTATTTGTAGGTCCAAGAACTAACTCCCATGTTTTATTTTTCTCAATTTGGCTCAATTCTTCTTCCATTGTCTTAATACAACTTCCATCCTTGCTAGCTTCATCGTAGGTCTTTGGCCCAATTTTGGACAAAAGAGAAAGATTAACTTGTGATGAGACCTGATAGCTCTCTCTATCCACTTTAGCAATTGACTAGTTTTTTGTGTCTTTTTGCGATGTTTTGTAATTCTTTTTTTTGTTTTTTGAAATATATGTTTTTGGGTTCTTTTGAAATAATAATCAACAACAATGTAGCTTGCATGAAATAAAGTCTGAAACTACTGGCAAATTGCATGCAGGAATTGCTTTCAATTTATTGATAAACTATTACAATGCAAGTAATTACAATTATAAAATACTAAAATCAGTTTGCAGTTATAAATAGAGAAACCTGGATTGAGGCACTCTCTTTGGAAATCGTCTAAAAACCCCTTCAAACTGCATATAGGAATCTGCAATGGCTGGGCGTCCAATATTGTATGAAAATGGTGCACAAATTGCTAGGCGTTTAACCCTAGAAGCCAGACGCCAAAACCATGGGACTCACGTGGGCCTGTAATGCTGGTCGGTTGTCAAGAATTCATCACCTTCTTGTCAACAAATCACTGCTAACAGATGCCTGTAGATTTATCCTTGAAATATTATTCACTCCTCCAAAACTTCAACCAATTTGCACAATCTAGAACTCTGAATGAAGCCCACAGGTAAGCAATATTCAACTGGTCTTTCACAGTCTCAGAATTGGACATACACTGAAGAATCATCATCCTCCAATGCTGTAAATAACAGAAAGCCTAGGTTTCATGGCTCAATGCCCAAGAGCTTCATCATCAAAACATTAATAATCACATGCATAATAGGTTTGATTTCCCTCCTTGGCTTTTTCTAATATTTTACCATGAATTTTCACTCACATATCACTTTAATGACTTCAATTTATTTTCCTTTTCTTGCATAGTTGACTTTATTAATAATCCTTCATTAGGCACGAACTTTATTTAACCAATTAAAGCTCTTTAATAATATCTCATGGCCCCAATTCACTTAATGTACTCTATAATAGACTTTATAATAAATTATTAATAAAGTACGCTTTATTAATAATTAAACCATATGCTGTAAATAACAGAAAGCCTAGGTTTCATGGCTCAATGCCCAAGAGCTTCATCATCAAAACATTAATAATCACATGCATAATAGGTTTGATTTCCCTCCTTGGCTTTTTCTAATATTTTACCATGAATCTTCACTCACATATCACTTTAATGACTTCAATTTATTTTCCTTTTCTTGCATAGTTGACTTTATTAATAATCCTTCATTAGGCACCAACTTTATTTAACCAATTAAAGCTCTTTAATAATATCTCATGGCCCCAATTCACTTAATGTACTCTATAATAGACTTTATAATAAATTATTAATAAAGTACGCTTTATTAATAATTAAACCATTTGCACTTGAGCCATTTAAATTTAACTAACTGAGTCAACTGGGAATCAGGATGACCACTGCATATGCCACGTGTCCAGGTGTCATGCCAAAGATAGCAGCTTTGTGAATGACTTACTATAAATAGTAAGTCCCTAAATATCTGCTCAAGCCAAAAGTGTCAGGGCTCAACACTACAAACAGCCAATTCAGGTGCCCTGCTATAATTAGAAACCCTGATTTTCCCGAAATAGTCAATTACTATAAATAGTAAGTGTGCCAAAGTGTACCAAACAAAGAGCAAACCTGAACGTTTCTGCACTCCAGAAGGGAAAGAGCCTCCTGCACTGCCAAATGGGGCCCTCTAACCATCAGTCTTAGTCTACGAAGGCCAATAATAGGCTAATTTAATCATAAACCATATCATGCCAAAAAGGGGACATTACATAACTCCATCATTTGCCTATGCAACATGTCTTCTAGTCTAAACCCCATCATTTTTGTGCCCTACAATCTGTTGTTCATGATGATTCTTTTCCACAAACGTTCAAGTAATTTTTTCAACAATGTTGTCAAGAGCCCTTTCTTCACCACTTTTAAAAAAAATTTCTCTAATATTTTCAGATTTTTCTTCATCAATAGGTTCTGATTCAAGTTCTTTTGTTTTATCTTTCTGCACAATTTCATCAATCTTTACATTAACACTTTCTACAACCTTTTTCAGCCTTTTGTTATAGCATTTATAAGCTTTGCTATGAGTGGAATATCCAAGGAATATTCTATTATCACACCTAAAATCCAAACTGCCCAAACTATCTTCATCTCTTTTGATAAAACATCTGCTGCCAAATACCCTGAAGTATTTAACAAAAACAGGTTTGCCATACCATAATTCATTGGGAGTTTTATTGTTGTTTGGACGAAGCTGCACTCTATTAAGATCATATTCAGTTGTATGGATTGACTCAACCAAAAACATAACAAATACCTTGGCCTCGTAAGTAAAGTTCTTGCCTTTTTCTTTGAGTGTCCTATTTTTTCTCTCAACTACACCATTTTGTTATGCAATTCTTGCTGCAGAGTAATGTCTTTTGATACCATGCTTTTCACAATATTCATCAAATTCATTATAGGTAAACTCACCACCACTATCTCATCCAAGGCACTAAAGATTTAGACTACTTTCCTTCTCAACCATAGCTCTAAAAAATTTAAATCTTTCAAATGCTTCAGATTTTTCTTTTAAAAACGTTACCCATGTCATTCTAGAAAGATCATCCATAAACAACATAAAATATGGCATTGTTTCTGCTCTTCTCACTTCAGCAATCAATTTTCCTAATTTGATTTTTCTAATTTCACATCCCTGAACATTAAAAATCACAATATATCCACTATCACACATTTGAATAACACTTAGCAAATTATATTTTAATCTTTCAACATACCAAACATTATGTGTTTTTAATGTGTCATTTATACTCAAGGTACCTTTACCACCAATCTTGACCAATGTATATCTCAAAACTTTCACTAGGCCACCATTCCAATCAGAAAGATTGATTAACTTACTCTCATCACCAGTTATGTGAGTAAAGCAGCCACTATCGATTATCCATACATTCTGCCTTTTAGCATGAAAATCAATCTGAACAATCATGGATTCAACAAACTTCTTTCCTTTCTTTTTCAATACTTTCTTTGTTTCTTTCTTCAAATTGTCAAGATCCCAAGAACTTGTTTTCATTCCTTCTCTATTCTGCAAAAATCATGTTACATTGTCTTGCAAAATGACCAATATTTTGACAATTATCACATATCATATTGAAATCTTCTAAAGAATCAAAACAATTTCTACTAACAAAGTTAGTACTCCTTCTCGATATAACTCTACAATTAATTGTTTTATGACCAAAATAATTGCAGAGTACAATAACCATAAAAATAGGGATAAAACTTGTTTATTACAGCTCTTCTTGTAGGAGGAAACATACAATTTCTGCCTTTTCCCTTTAATAAAACTATCATCATTATCCTTCATACTAAAAGAAATACTTGTGCTAGAGGTTTGACCTTTGTCAAAACCCAAACCAAATTTGTTTTTGTTTACCCTTTGACAAGTTAACATTTCATCCAACATATTAGAACTCTTCAAAAAACTTTCTTCTTCTTTTAGACTGACTTTTGAATTGTTCAAGTTCATTTCTTACAGCCACTACTTCACTTTCTAATTTCAAACATTCTTCACATGTCAACAAAAGTTCAGAATTTATTAACACTTCCTTCTCTTGGCCTCTTCAACTTCAACTTTCAGGTTGATGGTCATTTGATTACCTTCTTCAAGTTCTTTGTTCAGTGCTTCATTTTCCTTCAATGCAAAAATCTTTTGCTTGTTGTTCTCCTCCTTCAATCTTCTGATTTTGTCTAAGGCACATATCAATTCACCTTCAACATCTATCTCTCCTCCTTCAACATCATGTGAAACATCATTACTTTGATCCTCAGTAGTTGATCCAACAGCCATGAATAATGTCACACATTTTTCAGCATCAGATTCGTACTCGTCTTCTGAATTTGTGATTTCTTCTTTGATATAAAAGCTTTTCTTGTTCTTTGAAGAATTTCTTTGATTGTAACAAAACTGATTTCTATTTTTCTTCTTGAAGTCTTCTTCACCATCTTTGTCATTACCATAAGGATACTTAGCAGCAAAATGCCCAATCTTTCCACAATTGAAGCGCTTAAAAGGCAGCTTCCCTTTGTACTTGTCAGAACGCTTTTTCAGTTTTATAACAAGATTTCACAACTTTTTCAGTCTTAAACGCAGCTTATCTTTTGAATATATCTTCATCAACCATCCTCATCTCATATGTTTTGAAATGGCCATGTAGATCAACAACCTCTCTGGCCTCTTCAGTTGCAGAAATCTTAGAATTATATCTTGAAAGAAAAGATCTCAACACCTTCTGAACAACAAGAAGATATTTTGTCTTCTCCAACACCTTTAATCGCACTATCTCATCAACTCTAAGAAGATAATTAGCAATCTGCTGTTCTTCTTTCATCTTTAAACCTTAAAACTTCGCCTTATATGTTTGTAAATTTGCTTGCTTTACTTTGGCATCACCTTCATAAATACTACTCAACTTGTTCCAGAAGTCATTAGCAATCTGACAATACATCACTTTAACAAACTTAAAATAAGTTAAACCGCAAAGAATTGCAATCTTTGCCTTTGCATTATTTTCATACTTCCCTCTTTCTAGCCTGATCAGTTGAAGTTGTAGGGATTACATAACGATTTACACACACATCCATACATCAAATCTCAAAAAAGACAAATAAACTCTCCATTCTAATACCCCAAAAATCATAACTAGAACCATCAAATAGAGGGGCTTTATTTGAGGATCCTTCAAGACAAACCATGTGTTGTCTATCCAAGACCTACTTAAGTTGTTTAACCCTTTACAAGTACTAGGCTCTAATACCAATTGTAGAACACAATTTTTCTATTAAGAAAGGAGGTGAATCAGTAAAAGATCTAAACTTTGTATCCTTAATCAATTAAAATAGATTCTGAAGAATTGAACAGCAATAGATACATTGCAATCAGTATTGAGTTTGAGAGATTTTGTTATGTAATAAATACTTACTGCAAATTATAGAAGTCTTATTGAACTGAGAGTTTTGTAAAAGGAAATTGTAATCCTCAAGGTTGGTGCCTCTAGGATACTGAGTTGGTGCTCAGATTGAGAAGTTGGTGCTTCTGCAAGAGTTGTTGCTCTCGAGCAAGGAATTTGGTGATTCCTTAGAGTTAAATCCCTTAAATCTTTTGTACACATTATTCCTTCACAAGGCTAGATAAGGATAGTAGATTCTAGCAGCATTTATTCCTTTGGTTTTTCACCCATTCTGGATTTTCCATGTACTTCCTGTGTTTTGACTTCCATGTGTGGTTGCATTCTTTTCAATTCTAGTTTTATTCTTATTAGTTTATCAAAGAAATTTTAATTGATTAAGGATATGAAAATAAGATCTTTTACTGATTCACCTCCTTTCTTAATAAAAAAATTGTGTTCTACAATTGGTATTAGAGCCTAGTACTTGTAAAGGGTTAAACAACTTAAGTAGGTCTTGGATAGACAACACATGGTTTGTCTTGAAGGATCCTCAAAAGAAGCCCCTCTATTTGATGGTTCTAGTTATGATTTTTGGGGTATTAGAATGGAGTGTTTATTTGTCTTTTTTGAGATTTGATGTATGGATGTCTGCGTAAATGGTTATGTAATCCCTACAACTTCAACTGATCAGGCTAGAAAGAGGGATTATGAAAATAATGCAAAGGCAAAGATTGCAATTCTTTGCGGTTTATCTAATTTTAGGTTTGTTAAACTGATGTATTGTCAGATTGCTAATGTCTTCTGGAACAAGTTGAGTAGTATTTATGAAGGTTATGCCAAAGTAAAGCAAGCAAATTTACAAACATATAAGGCAAAGTTTTAAGGTTTAAAGATGAAAGAAGAACAGCAGATTGCTAATTATCTTCTTAGAGTTGATGAGATAGTGCGATTAAAGGCGTTGGAGAAGACAAAATATCTTGTTGTTGCTCATAGACCTTCACAAGCTGCACCAATGTTGTCAAACTCCCATACCCAAGCCAAATACTAGCAGCAGCAATAAGATATCAGTCTATATGTTTTCCCTGACTTAATCCTACTCCCTCAATACTGCAGATTCGCTTCAGCAACAGGTATTTGTATCAGCAGTCTATAGGAAGCTCTTATATCAATGATAAAGACACAACAGCAATCCAACTCTTAAAATGGAAGCTGATGCTTAACACAGGATAAAATATTTGATCTCCAGATATTACCAGACTACTCCCATTCTGTGCATTCCCATCATCTGCAAATCAAATCACAAACCTTGGAGAATCAGCACATCAGAATCTTTATTATTACCAACGAGAAACCAATTTATGATTAAAGCGTTGCCAGGCTATGAAGATGCTGTCAGATTGATCCTTCCATCAACAAGGAATTTCCACGCTGAAGTGTAAAGGCTGGCCTCGATACATTCCACAAGTGTTATATTGAGGAAATATTATGACAAACTAGGCCTGATATGAAACCTTCCACTAATATTCACAACCAAATATTTCAAGTTCGGTTCTAATGATATATTCATGAATTCATTGCAATTTTATATTTAATACGGCTCTTCTATTTTGCACGGCACTTAATAACAATGGCACCATTTCATTAATAAAGACTAAAGTCATTAAATATTAAAAGCAACCATAGTTTAAATATAAACTGAACCTTATGATATGAGCCGACTAAATATTGCAAATTCCGACTTTAAGGTAATCAGCCACAATAAGCCCTGCAAATATCAGCCAATACAAATTGAAGCCACGACTTTATAAAATTAATCACCAATATTGAAAGTGCCATGACATATGAGAGCTCACCATTAATGTTATACCTCAAAAGTTAAGCCGCCCGATTTCCATTATAACCTTTTCTCGTGGCAAAATATTTATTTTAATTTCTCAATCATCAAATTTGTCTCCGAAGGAGACTTCACAAATTTGCACAGATGTAGACTCCGTCGCGAATCCATCCCTAGAAAGAACCAAGTTTTCGTCTCTTCTATCAAACTCCTGAAGGTTTTCGTCTCCAGAAATTTCAGCTAGTGCCAAAGCATCAAACAATTTTATCAAATCCAATAAACATCTCAACATATCAAATGCACTACAAATCCTCCCTTTTATAACAATCTGACAAGTCTCCTGGAATTTTCCACCTGGTAATGTAGCTTCTCGAACAAGCTAGGGAACTTAATAATTTAAGTGACTTTTAATAATATTTAATTTATTGAAGACACTTTTTTTAATTAAATTAATTAAAATAAAAGTCATCTTTTTATTATTTAATTTATTTGGACAACTTTAAAATTATTAATTTATTTTACCAAAATTTGGGGACATTACAAGGAAGCTCAATTGTTTTCTTGTGCTCATCTATATGAATCATGAGAAATCCACACAATTGTACGGATTCATATGACTACCAAAAAAAACCTCTAATGCCCAGAAAAAAAATGTTAAGAGTTTCACAAATTGACAAGCGTTTCTAAGGTTTTTGGTCCTTTTGGATGCAAAGGTAGCGTCAAATTTGGCCCAATGTGCTCCAAACAAATATTCAAATATTTGTAACCCGAGTACTTCAATTTCATCTCGGATTGGGATTATTCATATAATGATATTGATAGCCATTTCTTTCTCTATTTGAAACCCCTAGCAATACAATTTTACTCTTCAAAAATGATACAACAAAGATTATTGATACTTACTCCTTTTACACAATGATGGTTGTGATGATCATTCCAAAATTCAGACAATTTCTCCACTCAGGGTTTCACTCCAATCTCTAGCTCAACCTTTGCAAGTGTTTTTCTTTTATGAGGAACTAGGAGAATAAATACTCCATTAATGTTTGCAATCCAATCCCACACTTAGCCTCTCTATCATAAATGCACACTACTTGGGAGTGCATCGTCACTTTACTTAATATTAGTTTGAATGGCTTTAACAGAGTCTGCCTTTGGTTTCAAAACCATCTTACATTAGCACCAGTCTTCATTAGCAATGTCTTTATCCTTTCCGCTAAGCCATTCGCCTTTCTACTTTACTTCTTGAAATGTTGTCAAGGTCCAAAAGAATAGTACTCCTTCGAGGTCCAACGATGTTTTAAAACTTCCAACTCACGCGCTTTGCAATGCAATCTTTTGGGAAGAGCTTTCGGACTTCATGATGGTTGTGACGCCACTTCATGTGCATTGCCTCCAGGCCAAAAGACTATCTAAAAGAAATTTGTTTTATGTGAGTTTTATGCCACTGCAACCTACAAAATTGAATACTTAACATTCCAAATGAAACACCAAATCTCGAACTCTCTTGAATAAGGAAGCTCATATGCTAAACAATGTGTATGGATTGTGTAATCAAATGAGACAACCTCAAGGTTCCCTCTTATTGTGGACTTTCACTCAGTTGTAATTTAAGTCACAGGGTTCGCCGAATTTTCAGCTTCAAGTTCGAGATTCGGCAAACGCATAAAAAAATTCATAAAAATTTGACTTAAATTTGTACGGCTGAAAAGCAGTTTTCGTTTAGTGATAAAATGTTTTTATTGTGGCGTCTTTTTAAGGGTTTTTGGCAACTTTTTTTAATAAATAAACATCTTTCGTTTACTAAAAATGCATCAAGTTTGAGATCGTTTCTAGACGGCTAGGGCAAAACGTGGCGGCCATTGTCTGCAAATCATCGTGGTGGGTTGCGATGGCTCGCGATGGCTCATGTGCCATTGTCTGCAACATTTGTGCTTCCTCTACAACCTGTTCTCAATTTCTACAGCAAGAAGACAAGTTTTATTTAGAAAAAAATACCACTCCAGCCATAGACAATGGCGCAGGTTTATAAGGAGGAAAACCATCCAAAGATGCATTCAAAGGAAGTAAAATCACGACCAAGCACAAGGATGTGGCACATGCTTTTGTAGGAGAAAAGCATCCAAAAAGGATGCATTCAAAAGCAACTAAGACAGTGTTTCAATCCTAGATTGTGGCACAGGAAGTCTCCAAATCGTCGTTGCCTCTCCTCAACCTGTTCGCAGTTGCATTCCTCTCTTCTGCCTACGTCGTCGTTCCATTTTAACTTTATGTTGTTTTTATTTGTTTATCAATATTAAAACAATCGTGTTTGTTTAGTATAAATTTAATGTATATTTTTTACTAAAATATTAATATTTATTATTTTGTATGTTCGTTCATTATTATTTTTATTTATTATTGGATTACTTTATTTTTAATTTTGTTTACTATAATGTATATAGATTTTTATTAAAACATTAATATTTATTATTTTGTTTGTTTATTCATTAATAATTTTATTTATTATTATATTATTTTAAACTATTTAAACTATTTTGACAATTTATTGGATATACTTATATTTTTTTGAAAATTATATAAGGCGAATTTAATGTCGAATTTTTTAATCTTGCCGAACTTTATCCGAACTTCATAGTTGTCGAACTCGAACTTGAACCTTGTGACTTAGGTTGTAATGATGTGATATGTTAGAATCACAAAGGGACTTTGGTCGTTCATTCAATGGCCAACAACTACTTCAACTTCTTCAACCAAACAAACCGCAAAGGAATAAAGGGCTTAGGAAATCTAATCTATTCCTAGAATGCAAGAAAATGTGGATGTCTTTGTGACTCTACTAGACTTAGTTTAGCCGTCAACATCAACCAAGCTAGTGCAATCTCCTAGGTAAATGTAAAATGTCCAAGCTATTACCATTCCATTGATACCATCAATGGATGCATATCAATGTGCAAGCAATAATCGAAGTTAAGCTCATGAATATGTTAGTTGATCAAACAAGGTAGACTTACAATCAGCAAGCCGTTGGTGGTATGGTCTATGTGAGTTCAACAAAGATGCATCCAAAATAGCTTCCATTCAACTAAACACTATTTCTAATCAACGGGAAATGTAGAAACCATGCAATACGCCAAAACGGTACAAGTAATCTACCATGAAGACCAACGATGAATTATGAACAATTTTGGTAGCATCATAGCAACAATTTCAACAAGTCTCTCCTCTACAAATGATTTGAGTCAGCCTTTTATAGAGGCTCCAAATACAATGAGTGGCTAGGATTAATCCAAGATCAAGGGTTGAGATTATGCCAACAAACCCTAATCCAGCTAACGGCTACAAGCATTAAATGCTGGCCTATTACAATTGGGCACCACCTTGTGGGCCAATAAAAAAATTACAATGCCTTTAAGAGCCAATGAGAAAATAGGTCAGGTAGAAGCTTATAGAAGAAGGCACCAATCAATGGGCCAATGATAAAATGCCACGTGCTTACAAAAAATCTTCCTTTAGAAGATAATTTTCTTTTATTTTTCCCTTTTTGGCAAATTCAACGAATCTGGACATAATATTGTTGAGCTCTTCTATGGGAACACTTGGCATGATCTAATTGGATGAAGAAGAATGAGTGTCATCTCAGCATGTTGATCTTGTACACTTCATCAATCCAACTTCTCTATCTTCATAAAGAAGTCTTTGCATCTTCAGCAATGTCTCTTGCTACTCAACATTCTCAAATCCTTGGTTGACTGTGATGACATATTCCCAAATTGCTTCATCTTCATGAATTCTTTCGCCCTTTGAAGCTCCTTGAAACCTTTCTCATTGACATGTTCATGAACTCGCACTTGTACTTCAAAACTTGATATCATCTTGATGTCCAAATCTTGATCTAGCACTTGTATAAGTGATGTAAGTGTAGCATGTAGTTGGACCATCCAATTGAACTTGGATTTCCGGAGGAAATTCAAGTTTGTGATGATTTCCTCTATGTTTGACTTGATCACGATGTTGTACTAACCCTTCGAATTCAATCTTGAGAACTTGAGCCTGATTTTGTATTTGCATCTTGTTGACAAGAATCTTAAAATTGAAAGAATTTTGCTTACTTGATGAGCAGCTTGTGTTTTGAGGATGCTCGAAGTTTCCATGTTATACTTGCTTGAAATCATCCTTGCGCCTCTGAAAATCAAGCTCGCTTGCACTCTCGTGTTTACATTTTAAATTGCAGCCCCCACCTTCCTAGTATTCCTTCCCAATTTTACCTTGCAAAACAAGAAAAGTTGTCAAGGATATATATATATATATATATATATATATATATATCAATTTTACTTGTACTTTGCAAACTGTATTTCAAATGATTTTCAACGATTTAAAATATAGATTGCATTTAGAAATTCCAACTTAAAGCTTTAACTTTCAGAATTTCATTTTAAGCAATTACACCCAGCGATGTTGTAATGTTCATTCTTATCTTCTAGCTTGGCTACTAATTGACTGAAAGTTATTTCTACACTTCAAACAATTGAATTAAACCCTTTGATTTCTCATTAATGAAGACCCCAATTTAATCTTGCCAATCTAATTATCAATCAAACCTGATGGAATAATGGCAATTCTGAGTTTATAAACCTCAGATGTGCACTTAATTTTACCTTCGAACTCAGAATTGAACAAGACATTCAAATTCCTGAATTAAACCCTTTGATTTCTCATTAATGAAGACCCCAATTTAATCTTGCCAATCTAATTATCAATCGAACCTGATGGAATAATGGCAATTCTGAGTTTATAAACCTCAGATGTGCACTTAAGTTTACCTTCAAACTCAGAATTGAACAAGACTTTCAAATTCTTGAATTAAACCCTTTAAATTCTCATTAATGAAGACCCCAATTTAATCTTACCAATCTAATTATCAATCGAACCTGATGAAATAATGGCAATTCTAAGTTTATAAACCTCAGATGTGCACTTAATTTTACCTTCAAACTCAGAATTGAACAAGACTTTCAAATTCCACTCTGTTTACTTGAATGGGCCATTGTTTTGGTTGAAATGAAGTCCACCTTGCCTCTCTTATATAGGGGTTTGCATTGAAAAGTCATGCCCTTTCAAATGAGGCCGACCTCCTTAGCCTTCCTTCATTGAAATGGTATGCTTTCTAAGAAAATTGGAATTCATGTCCTCATGTGGCAATGACAAGCTCGGAATTCCTAAATCTATGTGCCAAGGATAAAATCGGATTTTAAGCCTCTATTTGGCAAGCAAAAATCGGAAATCATGCCTCTGTGGAAAGCAAAAATCGAAAATCATGCCTTTGTCTTGCAAGGCAAGTTGAAAATCACCCCTCTATCTTGCAAGGCAAGATGGTAATCACCCCTCTATGTGGTAAGGCAAACCGGAAATTAAGGCTTCATGTGGCAACTTGATTTTGGAAATCCTCCTTGGATGTGGCAAATGTCATTGGTTTCGACAAGGAGATGTGGCAAGGTCGTCGAATTTGACAAAGGGATGTAGCAAGATGATTTTCGGAATTACTATGAAGATATGGCAAAGACAAAATCAGAATTCATGAGTTCATGTGGCAGGTGCCACTTGGAAATTGCTTAAGGACCGGGGCAAAACATCATGCCTTTCATAGTACTTGGCTTGTTCCTTAAGCTTGATTTTGATGCTTGCCAATTGAAAATTGACTTGTCCTCGAATCTTGATCTTTGACATGGCATTGACTAAACTTGAGGCTCAAATCCTTGACTAGGCTCAATTTGTCAAGCCCAAGTGCTTGACATAAATACTCTCAACGAATGACTAAGTCAAGATTATCCTTGCCCAACTCTCTACAAACTTCATGTTCTTTCACTTGACCACTATTAACCCCTTCCTCATACTTAATCAAATTTGATGCTCTATTGAATGCTTCTCCTCTTTCTCTCTAAGGCTGAGGTACTTCAAAGTTGTTAATATTATAGCCTTTACGACTAAGATCAATTGGACATTTGAAATTAATAATAAAATATTATTATTAACACCCTTAAGTTATTTTACTTGTGCGATTTTTTATAATAATAAGAATATTATTATAAATGCAAGTAATAATAATATATATATGAATTAACAATTAATTGAGGGCCCAAAGTAAGCCAAGTCAGCACTCTTAGAGGAGGATGCATAATTGTTATAACCCCATATATATATTGGTGCGATTCTAGGGAAGAAGGCATCAAAAAACATAACATGCTCTTCTTCCCTCAAGAATAAATAAGCAGCGATTTGTTCTTCCATTATATGGTGTGAATTTAGCTTAGAATGCAAAATATTTTTTACAGCGATCTACATGCGAATTGGAGCAGCAAGTAGGGCGATCTTTGATACGATTTGGAGCAGCAATATAATACTTGTCATAAATTGTTGTTACTTGCCAAGGATCAATATTTACCCTACCTAGGGTTTGATCACCATTTAACATAATTTGAATGGCAGAATTTGCATAATTTGGAACTCAGATTCAACCACATAAAGGGCTGCGATTTTGGACCTGTGTAGATGCAATTACATATCACATCAACATTGGAGTTGCAGATCTAAAACAAGGGCAGACTTGTCAAGGAAAATCGGTGTACAAAATTGGTACTATCCTTCCATCTTTCTTTGTCAATTTTATTCATATAGTGTTTCAGTTTTAAAAGTCATCTATAGATTGTATTTTCCTTGCATTAATTTGAAAACATCAACAAAAGTTTCCTAAGTGAAGGTCTAAATTAAGGCTTCAATTGTGAGTGCCAACCCTTCTTAAGACTTTCCTTAACCAAACCTTCAATTTCAAAAGACTTGCAAGACTTCAAGATACTTCCAATCCAACCTACAACCTACACCTACTGACAGCAAAAGCGAAAAGAGGGGGTCCCCATTTGCAATGGGGCAATGTTGTGAAAAGGTCACAACAAGACTCATGTGTGACTTGAAAGTTTAGGACTAGACGTTGGGTTTTGAAGGTGTATTGTGTACTGACTTCGAAGATGGACTTCGGACAAGGAAGTCAATTTTGGAAGGACCGTCAAAACCCGATGACTCTTTAAAAACAAAAGACACCTACCAACAGTTTTTAAAATAAAAGAGGATAGTGATTGTGGGATCGATCTCTGGTATGGGAAGACATGTCGACACCTAATGCAGTTTCCTAAACTAAGTTGAGACCTAATGACTTGAAAATAAAAAACCCATACACTAGCAAAATGACTACAATCATGGGCTTCGGCGGTTACAAAGCAATCCAAATTTTAATAGAGGGATATTTCCTAAATTTTATATGAGGTGAAAAATCTCAAACAACAACTACTATTTATAATAAGTGCTTGCATCTCACCAATCATTCTTGGCTTTTCTGGGTTTATTCGATTTGGTCTTCAAAGGCCATTGCTATTTAGTATTTATAGTAATTGCCTGCATGGCACCAATCTTTCAAGATATTTTTTGGGTTTGTTCTCTTGGTCCTAAAAGAATACTAATATTTACAGTAAGTGGTTGCATGGCATTGTTCTTTCTAGTCTTTTCAAGGATTATTCTCTTTCGTTCTCCAAGAACGCTACTATTTACAGCAGTGAACTATTTATAGCAGTGAACCACGAGGACGCATCCTCCCCCCTAAAACCCCCAATTTTCAGAACGATGGGACAATAGGGGGGTGTTTGGCCATTGTTGTTGTCGGGACTCAGGGGATGGGCCAAGGATGGCAAGGACGTTGAGACATATTCGGAACATCTCGAGGAGACCTGGGCATCCCAGGGACACCCAAACGTCCCTCAAGTGTCCCTCAAGGGTCTCCCACCTTGGGCATCCCAAGAAGTGTTTTTTGTTTTTAAATGAAATCCCATCATGGGGATTTAGTTGGTCAAGATCTTCATTCTCTCTTTTTTAATTCAATGTTCATTGCTCTTGTTTTTAGGCTGAAACTTGTGTACAAAGAGAATCCAACAAAGCAATGGGATGTAGAGCCAACACAGATTGATGAGGATGCTTCAACTTCAGATGCACTGCTAGTTAGTGTTAGTTTGGCAGAACTTGACCATAAGGAGTCTAGTAGTTCTAGTGATTAGGTGTTTGGGGATGATGAGAGGCACCCCTTCACTACATTTTCACATTTTGTACTTATTTTGATGTCGTGCTACTCATTGTGATCATCTTTATGATATTGTCGACTAAATAGAAATCTCTAATTTGACATATTCATTTGTCAAATTCTATTTAAAATTCAAGTATTAAAAATTTTAGTGTTTAGTATTTACAATCTTGTTATTTTACTAATTTGCTAAAGTTTCATTTGAAATATAATTCTTATACGTCTTTTTATAACTAGATTTTCAAGTACTATATGTATATCAGCTTTGCTCTCATTCATTCATTTTGCTTGTACACAGGTAACAAGATGCTGTTGCAATGAAAATTCTTTGGATTGTTGAGAACAAAAACCCTCTTCAGCTAGCCCAGTTTTGGTGGTCAAAGATCCACCCTAGCTGGTTGTTGATTTTTAGATTGACTTTTCAGAGTTTGGCTCAAAATGTGGGGATAAGGGTTTGGTAAGAATGAATATTCGACAAATATTCTGATTGGGTATTTTGTAACAGCCCCAAATAGGGACAATAGAAAAATAACATCTCCAAAACTAGGGCACAGAAAATTCTAAAACTTGCATAAAAGAAATTCTTCAATAAACTTAGATTAATTTTCAGATTATAAAACTGATTTTTCTGCTAAAACAAATAAATTTATGAGTATTTCTGAGCATAGTCTATAGAGAAAATACATAAAATCACTCTATATCTACCAAGAAATTTTTCAAGTCATTTGCATTGATCTTCTCTTATTTTTCTAAGATAAAATGATTAAAATATGCAGATTTAAATACAAAGACCTCAAAATTTGTTTTCAAACCCTAGTCATTCTCATAAAAGATTTCAAACCCTAGTTGACCTTGTCAAACTCCCAAAAAACCAGCGCTAGATATTATAAACTTGTCCTATTTGATCTTGTCCTCAATGATGCTTAGAAATATGAAGATACCTTGCTGTAATTAGTCCAAAACTGAACCTGTAGCTCTGAATTTCACCTTCCAATTGGCTTTCAAACCTGATAAACAATTGCATCCCTGAAAAATGATGTGCTAGGACATCACAGACCAAAGTCCTTCAGCCCAAACACGCCCTTCTAAAAAGGTGAAGCCCATATGTCTCTCCGAAACTAGGGATACTCGAGGGTTTCAGAACTTAAGCCAAAGATTGCAGCAGCAAAAAGATAAAAAACTGATAACATCACATAATGAACTCTAAAAGAAGCCTAGAATGTTATATAATAACTCCCAAAGAGATGAATTGACCTAAGCCCTTGATCCACCACCACTTAATCCAATGCTCCACAATGAAACCCTAAAGATGAGCCAACAAGCTCCTTGAAAACCCAAGCGGACGCCCCTTTGAGTTTTTGTCACATGCTTTTTAAAATCACTTAAAGTACATAAAAGGGGGACAACTTATGTCTTTACACTAGGAGTCACTTAAGTTGCATAAAAAGATGTGCCCACAAACTTAAAATCATTCAAGTTTACTAAAGCTGCATAAAAAGACAGGCATACAACTTAAGAATAGAATAGAATACAAGTCTAAGACTCCACACTTACCCGATAATGCTCTGAGTCCTCCTCCTCTTGGGTAAACCAAGGAAAGGACTGCCAATGCACTGTTAAACCTCGTGGCTTGAGTTGGGGACAACAAATATTCAATTTTTTATGTGTTTAATGCCTTTTTGGAGTGCTGTTCGAGTTTCAAGGGTCTTGAAGACTTTTTCCAGTGGTAGCCGTACCATTCCAGCAACACAAAGAATCACATTTATGCTCAAAATTCTCAGAATGAATTTTATTTGGTTCTGGGTATTGGCTCAACAAATGTTTTGTTGCGAGGCTATGGGTTTCCAAATCTCACAAGGGGGTTTGAGTTTGGTATTTCTAGCACAAATTTGCCCCTAGAGATGAGCCCCCAGCTTTGGATAATCGAAATGTGATAACAGATAGGCATTTTCTTGTTTGAAGGTTGCAAAACATCCAAGATTTGGCATCTAAGAGTTCCTAACAGGTCTGAGCCAGTATTGAAGGTTTTAGAAGCAACTGGAATTTCTTTTGTGAATCGCCTCTGTGCATTTCTTTGTCTCAACTTGTTGGAGCAAACTTCTGAGTTGACTTTCTGAGTACTAAAAAGGTTTGGTTATGTTTAATGTTGATTATGGTATGACTGAAATCTCATGGCAGACCTGTAGTATTCTTTGTTTGAGAGTTTGATGGTCATCTTGAGGCATTTCAGACCTGTAGCAGCAAGAAGATACATTATTTTTTAAGGTACTCATGTTTAGTTAAAATGCCAAGATCATACATCAATTACATTGTTCATGTTTAATGCCAAACTATCCTAATTTTGTAAACAGCAGTATGTATGGTGATGTTTTTTTCAGTTTTAGGATATGTTAATGTTATTTTCCATTGTCACGTACTTGCTATGAATGAATGAAACAAATCAGATCAGTTTATGTTGCAAGCAATTCCACTTGTCGTTTTTGGCAAGCATTTGTATGTCAAACTATTACAACAGAAAAACAGGAAGAAAAAAACAGCAGTATACATTACATCTTCATACACAAGGTGTCTGCTTATAATTGTTCCGCTTATGCAAATGTTTTCTTATAATTGTTCCGCTTATGCAAATGTTTTCCTACCTTATCTTGAAAAATTAGCATATGGAACATAGAGTACACATCATTCTATTCAAATGCTATCTTGATTATTTTATAAAAAGATTTCAAAAATTAACAGCAGATTCTTGGATCACTGCCTATGGATGGTTAGAGAGTCGCCTGGTGCTGCTATTATGTATCATGGACTTATGCCTCATGTCCAAATCTATATTAACTGACCTTGCCCTACCAGAAGTCATATGGACTTATGCCTCATGTCCAAATCTATATTAACTGACCTTGCCCTACCAGGAGTCATACTGCAAATTGGATTGTTCTAAGATGCTACTTCTCCCCATACAAATATTTAGTTATCCTCACATTAAGCAGCTCCACTTCATGTTTTCCAACATTGACAAGAATAATTTTTATACTTAACATTGTGTATATACAATACAGGTATAGCATTCCTGAAGCTTTCTAGTTATTTCAGGAAGTTTATGTAATGTATAGATCGGTTTAGCCGGATTATGTCATGCCCAAAAGTTGGGCAAAAACACACGAACAAAAATTTTTTTAATAACGCACATAAACAGGATACCCAAACAAGCATAAGGGTATCATGTGCACGCAAACCGAGGTAGTTGACCGTAAGTCAACTAGAGTTGACCAAAAGTCAACGATACACTAAAAAGGTGAAAGGTACAATTAGGGTTCGCTTAAACCCAAAGGAAGAGTTGCACATGCAAATCGAGGCAGTTTGACTAAAAGTCAACTAGGGTTGACCAAAAGTCAACCATGTCTAGAAATATGTGAGGAAGGGTCTCAAGGGTCTACTAAGCGCTAAGGAAGTCAAGGTGCGCAAAACGAGACAGTTGACCAAAAAGTCAACCCATGTTGACCAAAAAGTCAACCGTCTCCAAAGGGCTCGAAACTGGAATCTAAGGTTCCAGAGAGTACAGGGATCACCTGGCGCGAAAATTAAATCAACGGCCAAGGTTCTTAACCTCTGTTCTAAAGAAAGCACATTTTGACACGCTGCCATACAATTGATTGTCTCTAAGACACTGCAAAACTTGCCTCAAGTGTTCCTCGTGCCCTTTCTCATTCTTAGAATATATCAAGATGTCATCGAGAAACACAACTACAAACTTGTCAAGGAAGGTTCAAAATACTCAGTTCATAAGACTCATGAACACAGCTCCTGCCCCATCTGCTTCTCCTGTGAAGGGAGGCGGTTTAAGCCTCATCAATTCTGTAATCTGATTCCCGATATCGGGGGGTGCCCTATCGAGCCTCTGTGCACCTACCCTAGGAACACCACCTGGAACTGCGATGGACTCATCCTCCTGAACTATCTGATCTCTCCCTGCTATAGGAGGTGGGCTCCTACTTCTCTCTCTCTCCTGATTAACAGGTGGCATGCGGTCAAGTATGAGTCCGGCCAAGTTCTGAAAGGCCAACAAAGCGCTGCATTAGGATCGGGAGGGGGTTCAGGAGGTGGACTCTGATCCCTCCTACGATCCTCTACCTCGGGTTGTACCTCCATGCGTGCTACGGGGATACGTCGCCGACCACGCCCTTGCTGACGGGCTTGACGAGTGACAGGTGGCATCCTACACAAGCAAGACAAATTTAGTGATAACGTAGTGGGTTAGGTTCCCAATGTTGCTAACATGGCTCTGATACCAAGTGTCATGCCCCAATATCTGGGCACTAAAACCTTAACCTAAAGAACTTAAAACTTTCATTTAAACATGCTAAAGAAAACATAAAGACATCTTTACTCTAAGGAAACTAACCTCAAATCCAAGCTATGGAAATTACCAAGTTGATTGAGAAGAGCTTCCCCTTCCAATCCTTCTCCTTCTCTCCAAAA